>OX467715.1:37702093-38302093 GCA_950111635.1 Agelastica alni
GACGGTTAGTTAAAAAACAAAATATTGTTACAATCTTTGAGTTTCGTCCGAAAAAGGCTATTAAAACTCTTTTGCTTTGACTATTGGCAATTCGACTAACTGGCTTCTTGGTTCCACCAGGGTCCCGTTTCTTGCCTGTTTATGGGCAACCCCGTTGCCCTTTATTTTTGTGTGTATAGAAACCCATGTTAGAGTGTGACTTTGTTTACCGTCGCTAACTCGATAAGGGCTTGCATGCTGTCCTACACCATCGATAATGTGGTGTTACTCACAAGCGCCTCAATATTCGCGCGACTGTGTGTGTGTGTGTGTGTTTGTTTCATTTCTAATAAAAGCCAGTTTGTCATTTGTAACTTACCAAAATTTTGGATCTCTTGTCATGCGATGGAAAATAAAAAATTATTTCTAATTTGTTCGTAAAAACCCCCCCATTACTTCTAAAAAATATGTTTAGAAGGTAATCTTGACGGTTAGTTAAAAAACAAAATATTGTTACAATCTTTGAGTTTCGTCCGAAAAAAGGTATTAAAACTTTTTTGCTTTGACTATTGGCAATTTGACCAACTGGCTTCTTGGTTTCACCATGGTCCCGTTTCTTGCCTGTTTATCGGCAACCATGTTGCCCTTTATTTCTGTATGCATGGAAATGGTGTGTGTGTGTGTGTGTGTGTGTGTGTTTAGATCTGTCATGTGAATTTCAAACTTACGTTCTTAGGGTCAAGAGGTGGTTATTTATTCCTATTCTTTCCACCCAGTGTTTTGAAAATGTTTATTTTCCTTTTCAAGAAATCTAATTAAAAATATTGTTCTGTTCCTTACGGAAGCCAGTATGTCGTTCGTAGTTGCCCAAAATTTTAGATCTTTCTTGTGAATACGAATATTATACTAATTTTGTTGGTAAAGCCCCTCTTAGATATAAAAAATGTGTCCAGAAGCTATTTTCGACTGTTAGTTAAAAAACAAAATTTTATCACGTCTCTAGGGATTCTGTCTTAAGGTGGCTTCTTTTTACCACGCAACGTTTTGAAAATGTTTATCAAGAAATCCAATTAAAAATATTGTTTTATTATTTATGAAAACGTGTATGTCGGTGGTAGTTGCCAAAATTTTAGATCTGTCTTGTGATCCAAATATCATACTAAATTCGTAAAATGTGTCCAGAAGCTACTTTCGACTGTTAGTTAAAAAACAAAATTTTGTTGCGGTCATAGGAATTCCGTCCAAAGGTGGCTATTTAAACTCTTTTTTACTAAGGAACGTTTCGAAAATATTTATCAAGAAATCTAATTAAAAATATTGTTTTATTATTTATGGAAACGTGTATGTCGTTGGTAGTTGCCAAAATTTTAAATATGTTATGTGAATTTCAAACTTACGTTCTTAGGGTCTAAAGATGGCTATTTAAACCTATTTCTTTAACCCATCGTTTTGAAAATGTTTATTTTCCTTATCAAGAAATCTAATTAAAAATATTCTGTTTCTTAAGGAAGCCAGTATGTCGTTCGTAGTTGCCCAAAATTTTAGATCTGTCATGTGAATCCGAATATCATACTAATTTTGTTGATAAAGCCCCCATTCATCTAAAAAATGTGTCCAGAAGCTACTTTAGACTGTTAGTTAAGAAACAAAATTTTGTTGCAGTCATTGGAATTCCGTCTAAATTTTTAACTCTTTTTCACTACGCAACGTTTCTAAAATGTTAATTTTTTTTATCAAGGAATCTAATTAAAAATATTGTTTTATTATTTATGGAAACGTTTTATGAAAAGTCGTTTTAGATTTGTTATGTGAATTTTAAACTTACGTTTTTAGGGTCTAGAGGTGGCTATTTATACTTATTCTTTTTACCTACTGTTTTAAAAATGTTTATTTTCCTTATCAAGGAGTCTAATTAAAAATATTGTTCTGTTCCTTAAGCAACTGGCTTGTCGTTCGTAGTTGCCCAAAATTTTAGATCTGTCATGTGAATCCGAATATCAACTTAATTTTGGTAAAGCCCCCCTACATCTAAAAAATGAAAGAAGCTACTTTCGACGGTTAGTTAAAAAACAAAATTTTGTTACGTCTCTAGGTAATAGTAGCTATTTAAACATTTTTTACTATGCATTGTTTCGAAAATATTTATTCTTTTTAACAGGGATCCAATTAAAAATATTGTTTTATAACGTGTCAGTCGTTGGTGGTTGCCCAAAATTTTAGATATATTATGTGAATTTCAAACTCACGTTCGTAGGGTCTAGAGGTGGATATTTATACCTATTCTTTTTACCCACCTGTTTCTTAAGAAAGCCAGTATATCGTTCGTAGTTGCCCAAATATTTAGATCTGTCTTGTGAATCCGAATATCATATTAATTTTGTTGGTAAAGCCCCTCTTACATCTAAAAAATGTATTCAGAAGCTACTTTCGACGGTTAGTTAAAAAACAAAATTTGTTTGCGATCATAGGTATACCGTCTAAAGGTGGCTATTTACACTCTCTTTTACTACCCAACGTTTCGAAAATATTTATTTTCTTTATCAAGGTATCTAATAAAAAATATTGTTTTATTCCTTATGGAAGCTAGTAGTTCGTAGTTGCCTCAATATCCGAATATCGTACTAATTTTGTTGGTAAACCCTTAGATTCAAAAAATGTGTTTAGAAGCTACTTTCGACGGTTAGTTAAAGAACAATATTTTGTTACGGTCTTAGAAATTTCATCCAAAGGTGGCTATTTAACCTTTTTTTACTACCCACCGTTTCAAAAATGTTAATTTTTTTATCAAGGGATCTAATAATGAAAGATAGTATGTCGCTTGTAGTTGCCCAAAATTTTAGATCTTTTAAAATCACGTTTTTAGGGTCTAAAGGTGGGTATTTAAACTTATAATTACTACCCACCATATTAAAAATGTTTATTTTCGTTATCTAGGAATCTAATTAAAAATATTGTTCTGTTCCTTAAGGAAACCAGTATGTCGAACGTAGATCTGTCATGTGAATCCCAAAATTATTATTAATTTGTTGGTAAATCTCCCCATTACAGCTAAAAAAATGTGTCCAGAAGCTAATCTCGACGGTTAGTTAAAAAAAAATTTGTTACGTTCTTAGGAATTTCGTCTAAAGGTGGCTATTTAAATTTTTTTTTACCACCCAACGTTTCAAAAATGTTTATTTTCTTTATCAAATAATCAAATTAAAAATATTGTTTTATTCCTCATGAAGCCAGTATGTCGTTCGTAGTTGCCAAAATTTTTCATGTAAATTCCAAAATCATTTTAAATTTGTTGGTAAAGCCCCTTCCCATAACATCTAAAAAATGTGTCCAGAAGCTAATCTCGACGGTTAGTTAAAAAACAAAATTTTGTTCTTAAAGATTCCGTCTAAAGGTGGCTATTAAAACTTGTTTTTACCACCCAACGTTTTAAAAATGATTATGTTCTTTGTCAAGGGATCTAATTAAAAATATTGTTCTATTCCTCATGGAAGCCAGTATGTCGTTCGTGGTAGACAAAAACTTTTGATCTGCCATGTGAATTCCAAAATTATTCCTAATTTATTAGTTAAACCCCCCATTACAATTACAAACTGTGTCCTGAAGCTAATCTCGACCGTCAGTTAAAAAACAAAATTTTGTTACTGCCTTCAGAATTCCGTCTAAAGGTGGCTGTTTAAATGTCTTTTTTTCTACCCAACGTTTTGAAAATGTTTATATTCTTTATCAAGGAATCTAATTAAATATGGAAGCTAGTATGTCGTTCGTAGTTGTCCAAAATTTTAGATTTGTTATGTGAATCCGAATATCATACTTATTATATTGGTAAAAAATATGTCCAGAAGCCAATCTCAACTGTTAGCTAAAAAACAAAATGTTGTTACGTTCTTAGGGATTCCGTCTAATGAAGCCAGTATGTAGTAGTTGCCCAAAATTTTAGATCTCCTGTCATGTGAATTCCAAAATCATTCTTAATTTGTTGGTAAAGCCACTCATTACTTCTTAAAAATGTGTCCAGAAGGTAATCTCGACGATTAATTTAAAAACAAAATTATGTTACGTTCTTAGGGATTTCGTCTAAAGGTGGTTATTCAAAGTTTTAATGGCTCTTTGCGATCGGTACATAGAGACATTCGACGCTCCTTCGACACTGTAGGCGAAAAGCCATTACAAATTACTGTAAGTTTCTGTTAAAAAGCCATTTACCTCGGAAGTTGCCAAATCTATTAAGAATATGCTTATACAAAATATTATTTTCAACTTGTAAAGTTTGGAAACTTTTTAGACAATGCATTAGCTACAACGGCTACAACGGTGCCTGTGGATTTGCGATGAACAAAAAAGAAGTCATATTGAGATAATTGGAGGATCCAGCGTGCGAGGCGAAGTGAAGGTTTTTTCATGTTATTACAAACTAACGAAGAATGATCTGTAATTACCGTAAACTTTCTGCCAGTCAGTTAATATCGAAAATGGTCATTACCTAACAAAACGGCGAGCAATTCACGCTCAGTCGTACTATATTTTCTTTGTACCTTAGTAAGTTTCTTAATCATATAGGCTATTGGGTGTTCTAAACCATCTTCCAGTTGAAAGTCCTACGTCACTAGCATCACACATTAAAAAGAAATTCTTACTGAACGCGACTTTAATGCGTTTTGTTGTATAAGTTATAGGTTGATTCTTTTTGCGAGAAATTTTTCAGCTTTAATCTGAAAATTTGTCAAAAAATCCATACCCAATATAACTAAATGTTTAACTAAAGGAATGAGATAAAACCTCATAATGCTCGATTTAGTATCTACTGCAATGTACGTCTCAATGAAACTGCAGCTTACCATCAGCAGTACTAACTTGTAAATTATTATTAAAACTAAATTTGGGGAAATCCCTCTAATAAAATCTAAACCCTTAGAACCAATAAATGAAATATTTGAGCCTGTATCTAAAAGTGCTGAAAATGTTTTACCGAAAATAACTAAATCCAAATATGGTCGATTGTCAAAAGTTTTCTTGTACAACATTTTTGCTATTACATTAGAGTCATAACAACCACGAGTTGCTTGATTAGTTTTATAAAAGTTAAACTATCTGGAGGACCTTTGACCTTTGTTGATTTTCCCGTTCTTTTTTTTCTGTTTTGGTTGGAGACCCCTGGTTAATTTGTAGCATTTGTGGTTGACAGGGGCACAGGACCACTGCCTAAATCGTTTTTTAAACACTTTGGACACTTAGTTTTAATAATACCTGCACGTCCGCAATAAAAAAAATTAACATTTCTGGGTGATGAACAGTTAATATGTCCTTGCATATTACAATTCCAGTAAAAACAGTTTTCTTATATTTTAAAAAATTAGCATCTTTACGGAATGAAGTACTCGGGAGGCTAATATATGGCTCTAACAAATAGGGGGACCTTTGTACTATTTGTATGCTGTACTACTCTAACGCGGTCACTTCCCAATTTGGCACTCGGAAAGTCCTGGAATTCTTACAGACTTCGCCATCCGCAGCTTTACATTCTTTAAGCTGGGGTTGTCAAGACGAATTTTTCTCCTCCAAATTTCTTTTTCCATAATCGCTAATTAAATCCATTCCGAGAATAAATTCATCTTCTATATCTGCGACATATACTGTATCTACAATGTTAAGTCGCCCAAGAGTGAGTGTGGCTTCAGCCTCATCTCCTCTTATTGGTGTATTTTCTTTAGTAACTGTTTGAAGAACAAGGTTGGAGGAGGCAGATTTTACACATTCTGGCCGCAAAATGTCGGTGCGTGCATACAATGTATACTCGGTTCAATTTCCTTTTAATATTGAGACTATCCATTGTTTTTCTTATCCTGTTGATATGAATTACCCTAGGGGCTTCGTTATTGCTAGCCAGCAGGCGCTCCGATATGCTGGCTAATCCTAGTTTTCCTGGTGCCTTTTTAAGGACTCACTAGATAAACTGGTCCTCATAGGTGAGTGGTGAATTTGATCGTGATGGTACTCTCACTCTCACTCTTAATAATATGTTGTTTTTTCACACCGGTAAAAGGTTTGTTTCCGCTGGCTGTCCATGCTTGAAAGACTCTCCAAAAATTTTCCGAGGTGCCCACTGGTAGCGTCTCCTTAATCGTCTGGTTATTCGATTGACACTGCTCGAACTTGGCCTTAGTATTAAAGGCCGCTTCAACTTCCAATGATCGTATCAAAGCTTCTATTGAAGTTTGTCAGTCGAAGATTCCTCTGAATATCTGGATCTCCAAGTCAATCAATAAATGTCTGGACAGCCAGACCTGAAGTTTTTAGGTGCCTATGAGTACGCTAACTGGATCGGCATCCTCACATCTGCCTCGAAATCCTGTATACTTTTACCCGCCTTTCATTTTTGTTTGCTTTTTAGATTTGACCGTACAAAATGGTACTAGTAAATATCTTTAAATTATAATAGGAAAAGTAAATTCGAAACTGACTAAAATTTTTTAATGCGAATTTAAACGTTTTTTATACCGGGCATATTTAACATTTTTTAATATTTATTTTTAACAACCGGGAATTTTTTTGAATATCATTATTGTAAAAATATATCACCCAAAAGCTTGTAAAATACATAAAAAATTAAGTAACTATTTTACATTTATTTTATTTATAAATCTGTTTAAAAACAAAAAAAACAATTTATCTAAATAATTACAATACAAATAATAAATATACAAATACTACAATGCTTTCAGTTTTCAGTCTTAATTGCCTAACATAGAACACAATAAAATCACGCTGCAAACGTAAAAGTTTAAAATCCGAATAAAAATCATAGTATATATAATAGTAGTATATAATTGACTTCAAGCACCATTATTAAAAGAGTTTTAACTTAATATACAAATTAAACTATTTCTTTTATAATAATTGGTGTGTGAAACCCTATTACAATAATTGATATAAAATTAGGATTGTTTTAATGTCGTAATTCTATAAAGAATCTAAAAAAAGTAGCCAATTTATTAGCACAAAAAGATATTGTTTATGATGCGGCTTTCCGTTTTTATTTATAAAGAAAAAACTTATTTAACAATGATAATGATACAGTACTAAGAATTAAATTAGTCAAATATGCAATACTTGATTTCTATAACTTTTACTGAAAACATTCAAACATAATCAGAAACAAACTATACCACGATATACATACTATTAATATTTGGTTAAAGACCCATTGTGCCTGTATCCATCAAAAATCTAACTAAAATGTGTTAAATATTATCTAGAAAAACGTGATATTTTATAATAGTAATGAGATTATACATTTAAATATGATTTTATTATAACAAACAATAGTATTTATAATAAACCATTAGTTTTAAATATGTAAAATCATAACTTCATAACTTAATCATAACATAAACTTTTTGTAATCTACCACGCAATAAAATATAATTAAAATAAAACCATACTTTTATACCTTATTTAAACATATAACACCGTTATCAATGTATTTCTAGCTAAAATCAAAATATAATAAATAGTAAGGACGTACATACACACAACCGAACTTACATGGAAACACCCAGTATTTATGGGATTTTTTTTGAATAAGACATAATATCCAAACAAAAGTTAATATGTTAACGAGGTTGTCGTGGTAGAATATTGGCAGAAAATTTTAGATTATACGTGCGGTAAAAGTATACAAGCTTGTAGCGAAGTGATTCATAATTTTTATGCAAGACTGTACCCGCAGAGACGTTACTCATACAGTTTTCATATAGGTGTATACACTAATATTCCACATACTTTTAAAAGTTCTAACCCGGCAACGTTGCTTATGCCCCACTAAAATTGATGTCAGTATAGATCGATACGTGAATTCACAGTGAAAATTTCCGTTTTATTATAGCTATGTTGTTTAATTTATATATATATATATATATATATATATATATTTATTTAAACTACTGCATCGACCACGCAGTTTTATTAGCAATACAAAATAGATTGATAAATACTTTATATATCCTTGAGAATATGGATATATTTTAAAAATTAATTTATATTTAATATAAAGATTATATTAATATTATTATTGTTACCAAAAATGCAATATATTCCATCTGTAATGACTGCATATTTAGTTTTACGCAAAATGTATATTGTGTACTATTAATACTTAAAAGTTATAAGCTTAAATTTCAGAAAATTCAGTAAAACTTAATGCTGTGTTCACTTTATATTTAATAAAAAAAATTGTACTAATATTATTTTTTGTATTACCCAAAATTTGAAATTTTTTACCCGTTATAAATATATATATTCTACTAAATATAATTTTAAATATTGATTTCTCCATCAGTCCGTTTGAATTTACCGCGCAAGTAATATCTATACTCGCTTACAGCGTTGTTAAGTTGTCCAACTCGCTAGTATTTATACTTTTTTATTAATTGTTGAACTGGTACAGAAATACAGCGAGCGTATACTCTCCATGATAATTATCCAATTTTTAATTGAGTTTTTCTCGGGTTAAAGGAGGTCATTTGAGGTCAATTTTAAGGGTAATTGTATCATCATGTCCTTAATAAGTATACAAAAATTTAGAATTTTCTGACGCTATGCCTACACCACGACAACTACCTTAATGAGAATTTTTTAAATATTGTTGATTTTTTTTTAGTTGTTAAATTGAATATGCACAATATTTTAAAAAAAATTCCTTATGTTGGGTTATCAGAAGTACAATGGAAAAAAATTATTACTTTGGTAGAGCAGGAAAAGTCACAAAAAAAAGTTGCAAAAATCGTGGGAGTTGAACAAGTTGTTTCACAAACATATTTAAAATGTTTAGGGTTAAGCAGTTCAATAACATCAAATTGCCATTACACCGGAAACCTGCCAGCAGATTTCACCAAAAGAAAGACAATCAAAATCCCAAAGAAAGGAAATGCTTCAGACTGTAGTAACTATAGAACAATAGCACTCTTATCGTACGCTTTTAAAATACTTCTGAACCTAGTAAGGGGGAGAAGAATAGAAGTAAACAGAAACACGTATGCAACATTCATCGATCTAGAAAAAGCATTTGATAAAGTAGACTGGAAGATCTTATTTAAAACTCTCAGAGAAAAAGGTATAGACTGGAGAGATAAAAGAATTATTCTTAACTTGTACAAAAAAGAGATAACTGAAATTGACGTGAATGGATCCAGAAATAAAGAAAGAATAAAAAAAGATGTCAGACAATATTGCCCCTTATCACTTTACCTGTTCAACATCTTTATTGAAAATAGCATTAATATTATGAAAGAAAAACACGATGGGTAAACATAATTGAACAGCAAATCCATTGTACCGCTTCGTAGACAACATACTTATAGTAATACTTTTCGAATCTGAGAATGACATGAACCACATGTTAAGAGTTCTAGTAAGTACATTTCAAAAATTTTAGTATAATTTTATTTTAAAAATAAATGTCCAGAAAACTAAAAACCATGCTTATTAGTAAAACATCAAATAACAATGGAAATGTTAAAATCACACTAAATAACACAGAAATCCAACAAGTCCTAGAGTGAAAGAGGTAGAGAAGAGTGGCGTCACCGACATGGCTTGGCATTTAGAATTTAATGATGAAGAACCTTAAAAATAGGCCAAAAAGCGGTATTTCAGAGCCGATTTGTAGCTTAACTAGCAAGAAGAAACTGCATTCTATCCCATCCACAACACAGGAAACTTTGAAAAGCTACAGTTGTTAGTGTTTCTGTCAAAACAATCAGAAAGAGACTACGCGTTACGAGTTCCAGAACTATCAGGGCAGAATAAACTGACAGTTTAAATTGGTGTCTGAATCATCAAATATGGACAATGCAAGATTGGCAAAATATATTGTTTTCGGATGAAATTAGAGCTGATCTTCGGTCAGACGACCGGCGAATTATACATAATTGGTGAAAAACTACTACAATTCCTCTAAGGCCTACATTGACAGGTCAACAGTTTGTTGATTTAGCACTAGAGTGTAATAAACTAGAGAGGCGCTTTTGGTAATAGTTTTTTATTTATGAATGATAATGCACCCCCGCATAAATGCATAATTTTTTTAAAAAGGATAGGCATGAGTGACTTAGTTGTTTACCTGATTTGAATCCAATAGAACTTGGGTAGATAAACTGATTCAAGCAGTTTTGGAGAAATGGCAGAAATTAAAAACTTAATATGCTCCGTCGACCCTAAAAGTGGCAATACTGATTATTATTGAATTAATAATTGCAATTTACATTCCATAATTAGCTTACGACAATTATGCTTCTGTTTGGTATTGTAAACTTTGTTTATAATATGATAATATTTTTTTTAATATAATTTATTTGAATTTACTAACTATTTATTTTTCAATAATTTTTGTCATAATATGATCGAACAGGAGATAATAGGTGATTCCTTATAAATTGGTTGTATTATTATACCATTCTACGTAATTAAAAGTTTAATAATAAATTATATATTTTCGATTCATTTCTTAAAATAAAATTGTTTGACAATACTACACGTAAATTAAATTTTATTTAGGTGAAAAGTAAAATTGCTTTTAGAGAATGTGTCTGGTTTTATTGTTTTTAAAAAACAGACACATCTAACCTCCAATATAGTATTGATATAGTATTAATATAATATTTATCGATTTTACATTAACGTATAAAACGTATAGTTAGTTTTTTAACGTACATGCAAAATAGCTATATAATCAAAAGTGATGAGACTGATGAGCGACATAATAAATAAATTAAATTATTTTAATATCAATTGTTGAAAACAACTTTAACCGCGTATTTGGTAAAATTTAATCAATTGTAAAAAATAAGTTATAGGTATATTTACAATAACTATTTTTTAAAGTAATTAAGAAACAATAATTTAAAGTTACACATTTATAAAAGAAACACATTGTCCTTCATGCACTTGTAACATGTATCACATCTAATCAACTGTTTAATATCTAATCAATTATTTAAAAAATGATAAATACACTTTTAAATTTCGTTAATTGACCTAATATTTGTAGTGGTAATACCAAATTAATTGATAGAAAATAAATCGTTGGAGCAGAGAATACAATTTTTATTTATTTCGTTTAACTCACAAAAAAATGGTAACAGTTATTTTAAATTTAATTTGACTAAAATCTGTATAGGCAAAACTATGAAACTATGAATATAAAAATATGGCAGATTAACAAATACAGGGTATTTAAAGTATTATATATTAAGTTTTAACTTATTTTTATGGATTTTTTTTGCTCCAACTAGTAAAACAATATTAATGTCGACATTTTTTATTGTGTAGATTGTGTAAATTTAAAATTCCTTAAAAACCAGCATTCATTTTATACGTTCATTATTTATGACAATATGCTATTTATGTGTTTTAATTTAAGCTTATTTTCTTATTAATTAAATACATTGTAATCTTTATGCCAGTGTTTTATAGTTTTTACATATTTTTTTAAAAAAACCGGGTAATTCTATAATTTTGTAAATATTTGTCGTTAGGTGTGTTTTATTACTAAAAATATTTTATAAAATTTTACTTAAAAATTTGGGAAACATTTTATTATTTAAAAATAAAATTTAAGAATATAATAAAAAAAAAATTTTAATCTATTCTGGCCAATTCTTTTTACGTATTTACATAACACACAATTTTCACACAATACATGGAAAACACAAGCGAAATAGATACATCTGAAGCATAACAGTTAATAAAATTCGCACTCCTTTTTACAATTAAGTCATAACAAATACACGTAATAATGGAAGGCCTAGTGGTATGGGCAATCAGTAAATCTATCGCAGTTACTGTTCGGTTTAAATCAAATATTTTTGAATTTAGCTGCATATTACTTAAACGAAGTAGGTACAAAATTGATTAGTTGTAATATATCTACTAATTTAATTACGCCAGGTCCAATGCAAACGAAATTATCAGTTTTTGCACTATAGTAAACAGAAATAAACCTTTATATTTCGTAACCAGTGCATATTTTTAAATTCAAATGTTCTACTTGAAATTCAGGTTTTTATTGCTACTATATACGATTAAAAATTCAAATTATTTAATGAAAGATTTAACTTAATTTACCCCGATATTGTTATTGCGTTTCTGTACAAATATTTTTAAATGCCTTTTTGCATACAATAAATGAGTTCAATTTTTGAGGAAATATTTGTTTACCTAAATTCGTTAAATGTTCTATTGAACATTATAACATTTGGGCATTAATCACTTCACTAATTTTAAATAATAATTGTATCAAATCTAAATACAAGAGAGAATAAGGTAGCTATCCAAATAAATTGACATTCATTTTTTAATTTTGACACAAGCATTAAATACAACTTACTAAAAACCTATTATTTATGGTTTATTATTTTTAATGTTTAATGGAATAACAATTTAATAAAAGTCGTGTATACGAGACTTGACAAAAAAGATCTAGGACTAGTCGCCTAGAGACACACTGACAATTAAAATGTCATTTATGTCAAATTACTCTTTGAAGTCAGCTTTCTAACAAGACTTGTCTCGTTTTGCTAAGTTTTAACGTATAATTTTTTAAGTTTGGCAATAAAAAAAAGAGAGTCTGTACATGTATCGCAAATCGCAAATGTTGACAAGTATGTACGAAGAGAATTGCATGTCCCGTTCAGCAATTTTTAAGTGGTAAAAGAGGGCCAAAAATCATCGGTGGAACGATGAACGCAAGGAACAAACTCATCTTCAAAAAATGACGACATTGTGAAGAAAATTTGATTGGAATAAGATCAATATAACAAAAAAACAGAAAGATTTTGCACGACAATTTGTACAGGATCAAAAAGATCTCAAGATCAAAAGGCCAACATTTACTAAAAAATGTGATCACTTGAGATAAAACTTGGATATTCCAGTATGATCCAGAAACCAAGAGGCAATCCATACATTGGAAGTGTGTTCTTAAATGCATCATCACCCAGAATAAAAAAGGCCAAGCAAATATAAAATGAAGGGGCGACGTAAGGGGCATAATTCACTGTGGCTCGATTTGTGGCAGGAAAAAACTTGAATTCTCTCTTTAACAGCACGATGCACTCGCTGCCCACAATACGTTTTGTGTGAAGCAGTTTTTAAAAGGGGCCCATTTTCAGTCATTAGAAGAAGAAAAGACGACGCAGTTACTAAACATCCTAAGGTCTGTACTTTTTTCTCCTGCTATGAACAATGAGAAAAACGCATGCAACGGTGTGTAGATAGATAGGGAGATTATTGAAGGGACGGATAGCTCGATTGTACTTTTGAAAAGTAGCTTTATTGAAACAGTCTTAGTTCAGATCTCATATACGAGGTTAAGCACAACCCATTTTAAAATATAATGTAACCATGGCTAGTATTTTTTCAAAATGGCAGATTTTGCATGTTACTTAACCAAGTAGTCTATAATTTTGAATGCCAATTATTTTATTTTAGTAGATTGGTTGTATACAAATAACCACTTAAAACTTGTTAATTATATAAATTCAAACTCACATTTTAATAATTAAAACGTTTTGATATTTGAATTTTTGGTTTTAAATATTATTAAAAAGAAAGTTTGTTTGCTCTTTTTCTTTTTTATTTGATATCTCCTTATTCTCTCTCTAGCGGCAACGATTTCGATTAGTTTAGTGTTTACCGGCAGTCTTCTTTGATGAGGAAGTGGTTTAAAATTTAAATAAATAAATTTTGAACATATGTATTTAATATACTAATGATCAAGAAATCATTGGGTCGTTATCTTGGTTATTGACCAGAAGTTGCCGAGAGTTGCCCGCTGAAAAATAAAATATTTGCAATAAAATAATGTATATTCTCTCAGTAGTAAAATAAATTGGTTAAAATTTTTAAAATTAAATACAAACAGTTAACTTGACATTATTGTAACGTAGTTTTTTAATAAGAAGTAAAACTATCAATAAAAATATTTTAACTTATCTGAAATATAAAAAAAGATTTATTTAACTTTTAAATTGATTACAATTATATTGTCCTAATTGATATATTTTTTAAAAAGTTTTAATTTTTACTTCTTTAAAAATATATTTCCAATTTTATTTATTTTATTAGAACGTGGCAATTGGAATTGTAGAGTAAATAAGAAAAAACTTTAAGCCACTCATTTATATCGTAATATTTAACTGTTTATAGTTTTTTTGAGCTCTTAGTTTTAGTAGAAAATGAATATGAAATCATGAACCAGGTTAAACAATGGGTCTTTTTTGTATAAATCTAGTGTTATTTATTTTTAACATAAATACAATAATAAAATCCATATATTTTTTTACTTAATAAGTGTTTTTTTTTGTAAGTGCAATTATTAAATATAATGAAATATAAGACACAATGAAGAACTATGAAGTAAAATGAATAAAGATTGCCCATTAAGCAAGACCATCACCGTGTGACCCAAGATACTAATATCTACCAAACGTACAGCTTTTAGGCTTTAACTACAATCCACTGGTAGTTCTTCTTGTTCTGAGAGATTAGGATGAGATGAAGGTACTCCTAAATAAAAATTTATCATGTGAAACCTATAGTTCCTTATGACAGCTCTACTGTATTTTTTATCACTTTTGAAAACTTGTAGAAAGCATTTTTAAATATCTTTTATTTATCATTGCACTAACCACTCGTGTTCTGTGTAGGCCTTGTTACTGTTACCCAGCGCCACATTGGGAACAGCACTGTACATTTAAAGCCAACAGTGAATGGTTTGTAAGAAATTTAACTTTGTTAAGACAAGAATGAAAAATTGTTACATAATTAAGCAACTGCTTTAACTTTAAAGAATTTACCTAAGATCGAGAGCAAAAAAATTGTAGTAAACACACTTTTAGTTCAGATTTTTACTACAACGTACCTAGTAATAAATGGTTAAAAAGAATTTTAAGCGATAGCTTTGAGATTAACAAACATTGTTGTTAGATAAAAATAATAAACAGAGAACATTAGATTACTTGCAATTTTAAAAATAAATTTAATGGTTAACAACTAACATTTCTCAATAAATCACAACTATTAAGTTGATACTGTATCATCAACTGATTAAATTTTAAGACATATTTAAATGAAAAGAATACAGTTTGTATAGAAGTAAAGTTAGACTCTTGAAAGCAGCTCTTAAAATCTCGATTAATTAATTAATTACATTTTATGAAAATTTATATTAGTCTTGTTTGGGTATGCTTTCAGAAACGATAAGAATAGACCGGAATCTAAAGGTTAGTGCTTCACAATGGGAACATCTGGTTCACATATTGCTCCAAGACGAGCGACGGAACCGGAGCAGGTATCTACAGTCCTCAGAATTGAGGAATCGACCTCTCTTGGTGAATATGCTAGTTTTTCAAAAAATCCTCTCCATAGAAGGAACCGGGAGGTGCATCAAAATATACTCGGAAAGCCAAGCAGCATCGGATATTAAATTGTATTAGTCGTATACGAGGTTTGTCAAAAACATAATTTTTGATCAATATATCAATATATTTGACCATATCGAAAATTTTTATTAAGAAAAGATGTTGAAGATTAAAAATAATTTTCAAATATTTAATATTGTTTATTTACAATAAAAATT
Source organism: Agelastica alni (assembly GCA_950111635.1). Classification (NCBI taxonomy): domain Eukaryota; kingdom Metazoa; phylum Arthropoda; class Insecta; order Coleoptera; family Chrysomelidae; genus Agelastica; species Agelastica alni. Next base: position 37,717,707 of record OX467715.1, read on the forward strand.
GTTTTTAACATTTTCTCTGAGACAACATTGAAAGTTTGAGTTGAAACAATAATGCATTACATTTAATAATTTATAAATTTGATAAAATAAATCCTCATACACCTTTATTTAGAAATTCACTACTATCACTAGTTTTTATTGAACGCAGATAACCTTTCAAATTTTAGCTATGCATTTAAACGAATAATACATTGTCTATTTCTTGTTATAATGAATAGGTACTAATGAAAATTCTCTACTCTCAATTTACCAATTCTATCACATATCCTCTATTTTTATTCATACATTTACTTTAGATCAAAAATCATGTTTTTGACAAACCGACTCATACAATTTAATATCTGATGGTTGAATTTCAGGTTTTAGACCATGCAGAACTTTTTATAAAGAATAACTTTTTTCCTAAAATTAATATTAAAAATGTTTTTCATATGTAGCCAACTTATGTATATGTATATGTGATACAGGGTGTCTCAAAAAGAATAGTCATAAATTATATCACATATTCTGGGGTCAAAAATAGATTGATTGAACCATACCTATATACAAAAGTGCACACACAAAAAGTTACAAGGTGATTAAGTTAAACATTTAAATTAATTTTTTTTAATGCTCTAAAACGTTTTATATATGTATAATGATAACCAATAAATTGAAAATAGTTGCATTTAATTATTCTTATACATTATGGAATTTCAGAGAGGATTAACACCTCAGTTACCCCCAATTTTTGTTAAGATAAATAATAATGAGCTTTGGGGCGGTTCCTTTTGAAACCCGCCAACGGCACTCAGACAATGTCCATTGTGTCTCAAGTTTGTTAGTGTTATAAATCAAACGTCTATTCTTAAACTTTTTTGTATCATGTATTTCTTGATAAACATTTTAGTTTTGAAGATACAGCCACCCTTTAAAATGTTAATTTCAAAATATTGAATATATAAACTCCACATTTTTACAAATCTTGAAAACAACATTATCATTAAATTTATAAAATAATAAATAAGAGATAATAAAAATCTAATGTACTACATTCTTCTTCTTAGGACGTCACCTTCCTCCGAAGGTTGGCGATCCTACTGGATATAATGGTGCGTGAAACTGCACCTCTGAAAATGTCTATAGATTTCCATCCAAACCATCCACGAGTTCTGCCGTCTTCCCATGATCGTTTACCCTCGATCTTTCTCTCGATGACGATTCGGAGGATCTCGTACCGTTCTCCCCTCATAATGTGTCCAATGTATTGAAGCTCTTGTCCTTTCGATAGTTGTCAGCAGCTCTTTACCTTTAACTATTTTTTTCAATACTTCCTCATTGGTTATTCTGTTTTCCCAGAATATACGCAGTATACGGCGATACAAGTACATCTCGAAGGTGTTAATTCAGCTATCCATTGCTTGACTAAATGTCCAGCTCTCGGAGCCATAGAGTAACTCTGGGAAGATATAGCAACTCAGCATATGCATGCGGAGCTGCATATTTAGGTCTCGATTAGTGAAAAGGGTCCTCAGTGAGATGAATGTCCTTCTGGCCTGTTCTATCCTTGATCTGATTTCCATTCAGGGTCACTGGTCTCGTTGACAAGGGCTTTAAGATATTGAACGGACGGTACTTGTTCTACGACCTGGTTGTTAATTCGGAGGATCTTCCGTCTTGGTGTCTTAAAAAACACAACGACCTTGGTCTTGGCAACGTTCATTTGTAGATCGTACTGCATGCTATGTTCTGCTATGTACTGCTATGTTCCATGATGAGGTCCATTATGTTCTGGAGATGTGGTAGACTCTATCGTCAGCGAAACGTATATTATTAATGAGGGTGCCGTTGATCTTAATGCCCTCTTTCACACCCTCCAGTGCCTCTCGGAAGACTGCCTCCGAGTATACATTGAAGATGAAACAGCAGGCGTATATATCGACATTAATGTCTCTGAATCGTTGTGTAAGAACGTTGATTGAGAAGAGAGCCTCACGCGTACCCACTCCGTTTCTAAATTCAAACTACGTTTCGCCAACCTGTTCCTCACATTTGGCGTATATACGAGTGTGGACGATACGGAGAGAGACCTTGAAGACGTGAGACATCAGGCTTATCATTCGGGGGTCGTCGCATTGGAAAGCATTCGATTTTTTTGATAAGGTGATGAACGTTGACCTTAGCCAGTCCGTTGGTATTTTCTCAGCCTCGTATATTGAGTTGAACAAGAATGTAAGAAGTTACAGGCCTCCATCATCTGCATCGACGATCAATTTCAAGGTTTCCGCGTGAATCTGATCTGGTCCAACAGCCTTGTCATTTTTTTGAAGCATTATAGCACGCCTCACTTCCTTTTTTGTGATAACAGGACTGGGCTCGTTGCAATCATGATCTCGAGGTGGTTGTTATGATCGTGTGTCATTGAAGAGATCCTTAACATACTCCTTTCATCTTTTTGGCTTTTCCTCAACGCACGTTAAAATCGTTTTGTTAGTGTCCTTTAAAATACCACAAATGTGCTTGCGTTGTGTGTTTGTGAATTCTTTGATCTTTTTGTAGAGATTAAATAAGTATTATTGTTTAGGGTCTTTATTTCCCTGCATTTTTCAGCCAGCCAGCCTTCCTTTGCTTTTCGGCTCTATTCAACTCCCCTAGCGATTATTGTCTGTGGTTTTCTTTTCATTCATAAGTTAAAGAATCTCATCCGTCATCCACTATTGTTTTTTAGAGGCTTGTACATACCCAATGTCGATCTCCTGGGTATCTAAAAGAGACTTTTTTAAGACAGACCAACGAGGCTCACGTCGTCGTCATTATAATTGTTAATTGTTTGTAGATGCGCCTCGAGATTTTCGGTTGCTTAAGCTCGTATGTCGGCATAAACGAGTATTTTAACATCGATTCGCTTAGGTTTAGTGGTCGTTAGACTTAAGTGAAGTAGCGAAGCTGTAGAATTATTATCACGGGATTGTGTTCGATTGACATATGTTGTTGCTGATTTAAAAAACTTCATTAGGTAACGAAATTAGGACGAAATCTATTTGATTTATGATTATGTGGCTATCACGATCGGCTGGGAATGTTTTTTGAAAAAAGTGTTGACAGCAGAGAGGCGGTGCTTTGTACAGAATTGTACAAAACGGTCACCTCTAATATTGCGTGTTTCAAGACCATAATCATCGCAGATCTCGCCATCAGCACCCTTTCCGATTTTGGCATTAAAGTCACCAAGAACAATTTTTATCTCCCTTGTTTCGTTAATTTCATAGTCTCTTTCAAAGTAGAGTAGAACTCCTCAACCATCTCATCAGTCTTGTCCCCTGTTGAAGCATACATTACATTCATGACTCTATGAGTAGTGAGGAGCCTCAGAAGCATCACTTGATCTCCGAGTGGGATAAAATCGATTACCTATTTTTCCAGTTCGGAGGAGATAATTATAGCTACGCCGTACTGGTGTTTTGGATCGTCGCCACCAGAGTAGTAGAGGGAACCATTCTTAGTCCTGTGAGTCCCAGTACCTAACCATCGTACCTTGCTTAGCCTCAAGATCTTGATCTGTAATTTGTGCATTTCTGCATCTACATTGGCGAGTTTTCCTACGTACGTTTCACGAAGCAATTTTTTTTGTATACTTGTATTCTGTTAATTTCTAAGAACGGGCGAAAAGTTCCCTAAAAGAAATGTACCAGATAGGCGTATTTTCCTGACTATTAACCGAAATCTATAAGAATTCAGGCGGTTAAAAAAAAACAAGTCGGTAATAGGGGTCGTCCAAAAGAACTTGCGAATAAAGATATAATAGGAATTGTTGACGAGCACTCGGAACACAAACAGTTAAGGGTTACTTCACCCCTTCCATATCACAGAAGTTCAAGAATTACTTCCCAAAGATTATGCTAAACAAATGGGATTTTTTTATTGGCTTTTAGAAGAAAATAGACGCAACGAAATTTTATAAAAAATATCTTTTTCACCAACGAAGTAACTAATCACCATAATACTTATAACTGGACCGATGAAAATCCCGAAGTTAAAAAAAGCGGCATTATAAGATTAATTTTAGAGTAAACGTAAACTATTTCATAGAGCCAGTGTTTCTTCCCAACAAATTAAAAGTAAACAATATTTATCATTTTTATAAAATGATCTACCAATTTACTTGAAGATGTCCCATTAGCAATTAGACAACAGATGTGGTTTATATGCAAGATGGTGCGCCACCACATTTTAGTAATGCTCTAACGGGAGTTTTTTTATTTTGAGAATATCCAGGACGTTGGATAGGAAGGGGGCCAGATGCACCATTTGAATGAATTTGAATGTCCATGTCTAAATCCATTAGATTTTTGTTTCCGGGGATATATAAAGGAAAATGTTTATTCTGTGGAAATAAACATTGAGGATCAATTGAGGAACCGAATTTTACAAATTGCTAACGAGTTTCGATAAAAACATTCGGTATTCCTTGTATTTGTTGAATTAAACCCTAAAAAAAATTGGAAGTAAATGGGGTGTTGATCCTTTCTGAAAATAAATTAATTAAATGAAACTATTTTTAATTTATTGACTATCGTACCTGTACTAACTAGTATTTCTTATAAATTTTCATAAATTAACGTTAAAGCGTTTTAGAGAAAAAAAAAATTAATTTTTTTGTGTGCACCTTTGTATATAGGTATTAGGTAACTTATTTTTAACCCCAGAATGTGATATAATTTTATGGCCAATATTTTCGGGTATATGTAAGTTTGTGCCAGATTTCACCAAACAATTATATAATCACGTATAAGCAACAAATACAAATTGTTAACAATATTAGTTGTACTAATAACTTCATATTTAAATTATTTTCCTATTTTTAAAATAGCTGAACATTAGTAGGCTATTTTCTGATATAAAAAAGGATCTTATTTTAACACAATTAAAAAGATCTATATTAAAAAGTTTAATTGTAATCTCACTAAAATAACCTGATCTACTAACTGATCAATGACAGATTTTTTTATAATGGGTAACCTGCACGTGACGTATCAGCTTAAAATTGACGAAAAAGTGACGTCATAGATTAAGATTCTTCCATCTTCCACCTTAGCTAAAGATAAAACAAATTCTACTTTTAAACACTTAAATAATTAATGTTTATTCTTTAAAAAATATTACTATATTGTTTTTCTACAACTGCTTAGCAAAGTAGCCTTTGACGCTTTCAAATTTCAACGCAAAGTTGACGTTTTCCGACAAACGTCATTTTGTGACAGCTTTGCCGCTCTAGCGCGGAAATATTTCAAAAATATTTAATAAATAATAAAATAAATATTTAATAAATAATAAAATAAATATTTAATATTTAATATTTCTTACTCATTCTTTTATCATGGAAAATAGTGATAGTGAATTATCAAACACACCTCCTAATGTAAAAAAAAGTGCAAAAAATGTAACTTTAAATCTCCTACCAGAGAAATCGAGAGCAAAATATGAATTTCAATACAATAGATTCATAACCTGGTGTCAATCGAAGAAAATGTGTTACTGGCTTATTTTGGAGAAAAATCAAAGACTTCGAAGTCATCAACTCTTTGGTCCATATATTTGATGATACGAACATGCTTGAATGTTAAAAATAACATCGAAATCAATAAGTATCCTAAACTTATCGCATTTCTCAAAAAACAATCCGTTGGATACAAAGCGAGAAAATCCAAAACATTTACCACTGAAGATATTGACAGATTTCTACGAGAAGCTACTGATGAAGAATATCTACTGAAAAAAGGAAATTTCAATTAAACCTTACACCCTCTGTAGTTTGATAAGCAGTTAGAATAGTTTCTTAGTTAAATAATACCATGAAACTCTTGATTACTTGAGCAGTCATATTAGCCTAGGGATCTGAAGCGCAGGCATTTCAAACTGTTCGCTAGGGTTCAATTCCGGCCGGGGACACTTTTTTACTTTACGAGTTATTTTCCCTTCTATTTCGTTAAAAATATGAATTATTGGATAGCTTGGATAGCTTATACATTTTGGATAGCTATTGACTGTTAATTTTTTTATAGGTAATTTGAATTATGGGTATTGTTGGTGCCTGCAGACGCGATGAATTTATGAAAATGGAGATCGGTGACATTGAAGATAAAGATTCTATTATAATAGTCCAAATTCCAGATTCAAAAACGAGAATAAGCCGTGTTTTTACGATTGTTAGTCATAATGAAGAAAATTCAGTTGATTATCTATCAATTTGTAAAAAATACGTTGCAATTAGACTTTGTTAAAATAACAATAATATTCTCCAACGCTTATTTTTACGATATCAAAAAGTTAGATGTACGAAATAATTTGTGGATATGAATACAATAGGGAAAATTCCCAGTGAAATTGCTAAATATTTGGAATTACCTGAGCATTTTTTTTTATGAAAATAGTTGCAAAAAGGGTAGACCTATCGTGTGGGCCGCGGACGGCCCGCACTGCGACTATTAGAAGGGGAAGGGATTATAGAAAGGAAATGATTGTGGACACGCTTTTTAAAAAGTTGCAGGTCATAGTTCTCTGGAAAAACTGATTTTGGAAGCTTATTCCATTCCGTAGCAGCCCTGTAAAAGAAGGATTCTTGATAAAGATTGGTCCTTGTAGTGTCAATCTTGAGAGTAAATGGGTGAGACTGATCAGCGTGCCGAGTTCTTCAGCCGAATGTGGCCAATGGTGGTACAAAAGTTTTTATTTCTCTGGAGCATCTGCCATGGAAATATCTGTAGAGCAATGACTGGTCTGCAACTCTTCTTCTATGTTCTAGAGGGTGAAGGGTATCTGTGAGAGTTGAGCTGTTTATCAAGCGAATGGCTCTTTTCTGAATGGAATCTAGAAGACGAAGAGAATGCCTTGGTGCTGAACCCCAAATGTGCGAGCAATACTCCAGTAGAGGTCGGATTTGTGCCTTGTACGTCAACAGTTGATCAGGAGTAAAAAACTTTCTGGCTTTCCACAGAAAACCTAGCCTCTGGCTTGCCGACTTTGCGATGTTAGCAACATGGTCATGCCAAGACATATTATTGGACACCGTGACTCCCAAAATCGAGATGGAGGGACTTGGTTCAAGGATATTTCCGGACATTGTGATGGGATGATTTGAGGAATTCACTTTCTTGGAAAACGTGGCACTTTGTGTTTTTTGGGCGTTGAACTGAACAAGATTGTTGGTTCCCCACTCGACGATTGCTTTAAGATGGATGGATGGAATCAACCTGTTCCTGCCCGAGTCTATTTGTATCATTCACCGAAAGTGATCGATAGGATGTGAAAGTTGAGACAAGTGTGCTATCGTCTGCGAAACTGTAAATGGGGTTTGTGAAGATTTTCAAGAGGTCGTTGATGTGTATGGATGGAACCCTGGGGGACCCCGGCATTAGTTTTAAACGCATCAGACGAAATACCGTCAACTGCCACATGTAAGGAGCGATCTTGCATAAAGCTCAAGAGCCATTGGCGCAGTTTGGTTGGGAGACCGTAAGCATACTTTATATACAGGACACTGTTTTCGACGAACATCTGCTACTTTATTGGTGAATGGTGGAGGAGATCTAATACAACTAAAGAAACATGGTGGATGGAAATATAGTAATGTCGCAGAAGGTTATATAGACGAATCAATCAAAAATAAGATTGAAACCACCAAAAAAATATTTTCAAAACCGCATGTATCCACATCTCGTTCTATAGATTTCCAATTTTCCGAACAATTTATGTTGGAGAAATATCCTGATGGACCATCAGGTTCGGGAATAAATATCAAAGATTGTCATATTCAATTTTAATATAGTGAATGATAAAACTGAAGTAATTATTTTCAAGAATATTATAAAATGTTATAATTAAAAAACAAGTAATATTATTTAATTACTTATTTTAAATAAACTATTTAGTGCTATTTTTTCTGTCTAAAAACTGCATTTGTAGAAAAAATCTTGCATGTATTTCGAGCACAAATAGCTATTCTTGAACCTAAATAACTGTTTAATAACTTACTCTTAACTCAAAAAAGCTCAGAAAACTGAAATCGTTAACCAAACACACATTTTTATATACAAGGTGTCCCATTTTAATTAATCCACGTAAATATCTTCTAAATTTGACTTTTTTAGGAAATATGTTTTAGATAAAACTTGTTAGGTTTTGGAAGGAGACATCTGATAATGTCCTTAAAATTGATTTTAAATGTCACCTCGAAGGTTTTTTTAAGGTCAATTTGATTTTTTTAAATTGAAACCCCTATTTTTTTGTAACAGATTCGAAGACAGCGTAACATTTTACGTCTGAAATTATATTTTAAAGTGGATATTTGTGACCTTGATAAGGTCAACTTAAGGTCAAATGCTTGAAAACTGTCTGGTAGCTGTTTATCCGAGTTTTTTGACAGTCTAAATGTTGTCAAGGTAAATTCATAAAAACGATCTCAAATGATGTGACTTTAACAATGCTGACTTTGAGGTAATTTAAGCTCATGTTAAGGTTATATTTTTTTAATTGAGGACTTTGATTTTGACACTGGATTCAAAAAGAGTAAACATTTAACGTTATATTTTGATAACAACGTTAATAAAATATCCAAGGTCATTTGAAGATTGAATTTTTTCAGTGATGGTATTTAATATTTTTAATAACTTTCAAAACGTTAGAGTAAGTCTTTAACCTTGAAGTAACCTTATCAAAGTCACAAATATCAACTTAAAAATATTATTTAAGAAGTAAAATTTTTCGCGTTTTTCGTAAAAAAATCAAGTTGAAAAAAGCATTTAAGGTGACATTCAAAATTTATTTCAGAGAAATCATCAAATGTCCCCCTTCAAACCCAACAACTTTTGTCTAAAACATATTTACTAATAAAGTCAAATTTAGAAAAATTTTACGTGGTTTGATTAAAATGGGACACCCTGTATATAATTCTTCTGTGCGTGTGTATGTCACTGAACTCGTCCAAAACGATTGGATGATTTTGAAAAAAATTGTGTATGTGTTCCAGTGGATTCAGGAGTAGTTAAGATTATCTTCCAAAAACAGCTGATGTTAGTGTTGAATTCATAGTTTTCGGGGTCGCTGAATTTGATAGTGACATTCCCAATTATAGCAGACATACAAAAGGGGTGGGAAGGGGATGAAATATAAAAACTATTAAACACGCCAATATTATTGTCAAATTAATAGTTTTTGGGTTCGCTGAGATTGATAATGACATTTCCAATTTTGTTAGCATCTTTACGAAAGGGATGGGAAGGGGATGAAATATAAAAAACTATTAAAAACGCCGAATTTAGTGTCGAATTCATAGTTTTCGGGGTCACTGAGTTTGATAGTGATGTTTCCAAATCAGGCAAGCCAACGTTCGGTCAGGACAACGTCTGCCAGGTCCGGTAGTAACCTAATAAAAGAGATGTCATTAATTTGTACTACGTGCACGATACGAATCTCAAACAGTGACGTCACTTTCGTCCAAATTTAAGAAATTGCCACACGGTGCACGCACCATAATAACCGTTTTTATTATTTTTGTTATATAGTTTATAACAAGCTATTTCAAAAAGTTAAATTACAATTTGATTTAATAAAATCGGTTTCTTTTAAAATATGAGACATTTAGCAAAGATAATAAGATCATAAATACCAAAATATATTTTTTTAATTAATTTAAATTAACAAATAAGACAAACATTAGTTGCGCTGGTCAAAACAATAAATAAAATATTGATTATATTGAATAAAAAGCATATTTAATAGCACCATTTGGAAAAAAATGAATTATTAAACAAATTGTGGAATTATAATTGCTACACACGCAAATCATTATTAACGACAAATAAAATAATGGAGAGTGTCCAAAAAATGATTAACAGTGCTTCATTAAAACTATTATTTAAACGAGTTGTTATAGTCTAAGAGCCGGTGGGAGATCGACCTTCACTTATCTGATAACCAGATGAGACATATTTTTTATGAAATATTATTTATTTACAAACATGCCTATGATAGCTTGCCTATAGAAAAGTGTTCATGGCTATTTTTAATTTTTAACTCTTGATAACCGAAAAAATTTAATTCCTGCTGATAGTTTTTAACTTGGTAGGCTTGCCTACTTATTTTTGTTCATGTCTACCTGCAAGCAGGTTTAAACAGAAAAGTCAATATAGGTAACTACACCGATCTGATCAATAAAAATTGGTATCATAAGAAAGATAATTTAATTATAAAATCAATCGTATAGGCTTGCTTGCAAAAAAACCGCTTATGGAATATTATGGCCAGGCTTCGAAGTTTTAGAAACGGAGCAATTTAATATGTGCGAGAGAGAAAGTAGAGCGTCCGTGTCCGTGTGACGAAGCCACTGATAATAAACTTAATTTCGATCATAATAATTATTATAGAATTAATATACTTATGGCTATGAAGTAATTATTAAAAAATAATTTCATATAGGTATTAATAAATAAACAAATATTTATTTAAGAACATATTTTTTTACCTTAAGGTTAAATTAAAAAATTTAATAAAGACAAAAAATATAGACTTTTTTTTTGTACTGAAAATAGTCGCAAAAAGGGTAGACATATCGTGTGGGCCGCGGCACTGCGACTATTAGAAGGGAGAGGGATTATAGAAAGGAGATGATTGTGGACCCGCTTTTTGAAAAGTTGCAGGTCATAGTTTTCTGGAAACTGGAAAAACTGATTTTGAAAGGCTGTTTCATTATAGCAGCCCCGTAAAAGAAGGTCTCTTGATGGAGATTGGTCCTTGTAGTGTCAATCTTGAGAGTAAATGGGTAAGACTGATCAGCGTGCCGAGTTCTTCAGTCGAATGTGGCCAATGGTGGTATAAAAGTTTTTAATAATTTCATAATAATATAATATAAATATAATAATATAATTTAAATAATAATAAAAATCAATACAAAAATAATTTAAAATGAATTATTATTCAAAATATGAATCATCTGAAGATAAATAATGATCTTTAGATTCTAATAATTCTTCTTCATTTACATTTTCCGTCACTTAAATGATGTCATCTATTTTCCAAAGGTGTTTGGTCCCCAACAAATTCAATTGGTTTTAAATGATTATCTCCTAAAAGACAACCACAGTTTTCAAGGCGCAATTTTATACAGTCTGAATCAGTTGAATGAAGCCACATTGAATTAAGGTAAATAGTTCGCAAAAATTTTTGCATGGTGTTACCTTGTTGGATTCATAACTTTATGCTTTTTTAAAAATTGTTCATTGTTTCTTTTGCAGAATAACTTTTTTAAAAAATGCGATACCTGGCATCGTTTACACTTGTGCAGTTCTTGATACCATACATAAAGTATTTCCAATCTCAGTTTAAAAATATATAAAACATGTCATTAAAAGCCATAAAATCTTCAAAAGAAACCGACCAGTGGCGTATCAATTTTATTTTTAAATCAGATACTTAAAACCACATTCTATTAAAATTTGTCAAAGTGTTTCTAATGATTTATATTTAAAATCGTTAAAATCTTGCATTTTGTTAAATATAATTTTTAATGTTGGGACTTGACCGTTTGTAGAATCACATTTTTAGATGCATCATCTATCCGACGGCTGACGATACCTTTTCATTTTTTATCGTGTTCAATCACAACACCTCGTTGAATAATAAAAATAATAAATTGTGGAATAAGTAATCTTCGTTGAGTTGCTTATTCTTTTATATATTATACATATATATTTATATATTATACACATATTTAAAATTACTTGTAAAACTTGAATAAGCAAATCTCGATTTTTAAATTCCCAAAATTGTGTCTTATTTTTATTATTATTAATTAGAATTGTATTATCAAAATGTATTTCATCATTTATTTGGATATTATCAATACTTTGAATTATATTATTATCAGGAATTTCATTATTAATGTGAATATCGTCAATATTAAGCAATTCGTTAGATTCATTATTTACCTCAAACGGGCTCCAAAAAGCCATGTCACAAATATCACAAAAAAAATAAAACGCAAACAATCTCCTGAGAAATACCTTTTTTATTCAATACCTTTTATACCGGAATATCGCACTGCTTTGGTAAAATCATTTGTTTTAAACTGAGATTGGAAATACTATACATATGAGCGGTAAACTACCGAACAGCCTTCATTTTTTCATTCATGAAAATATCAGCTTCGTTAAGTAATGACGCAAAGAAACCAATTTTAAAGAACATATTTTAAATGAATTACACAGCTCTACAACATTTTTTTTGTTGCCCTGCATATCTTTGCGGATATCTATGTTTTCACAGTTTTCGAATATATTCATGAAAGTACTGAATTGGCTCTAGTTTTTATGATTTTAGCATATTTTATGTTTTAAATAATTCTCACATTAAGTTGGCTTTTTAGAACACGAATTATTATGAAGTGTTTGGTATCTTGTTAAGATTTGGTTTCTGCGCATTCATTTGGCGTATCGACATAACGCTGATGTATTTTGTTATATTTGTGGTTTTCATATGACAACCAACAAGATACGAATTATCACAGACTTTGTTAAGGAAGTTTATACTAAATATTTCGGATTATATATTAAAAACTTAGATACCTCATAAGGTTTGTAAATCTTGTGTTAAGTCTTTACCTTTGTAAAAGAAAGGAGAACGTAAGGGGTTAAATTTTGGTATACCTATGATCTGGATGGAGCCCAAGAATCATTTCGATGATTGCTACTTTTGTGTAGTAAACATTAAAGGTTTCAATCGAAATAAAACGTGGCAATATCCAAATTTACAGTCTACAAGATGTCTTGCACAGTGAAGATCTTCCTTGACCTATTTATACCCAAGGAAACTATAATGTTGCCAAATTTACAATATTCAGTACAGTCTACAATTGGAAGTGAATATGAAGGTGGAACCTCTGCACCACAGTTGTTTTCTCATGAGCTTAGCGATTTAATACGAGATCTGAATTAATTAAAACAAGCATCAGAACTGTTGGCTTCAAGACTAAAAGAAAAGAACTTATTGGGGCCCAATGTCACTATAACAGCATACAGAATAAGAGAAAGTAAGATATTACCATATTTCAGTGAAAATGAATTTCACTGTAATAATATCTCAAAGTTACTTCTAGACATGGGTTTAAAGTAATATAAATCTACTAATTGGCGGCTCTTCGTTGATAGCTGCAAACAGAGTTTAAAATGTGTTTTACCAATTGCCCATTCAACAAAACTTAAAGAAGAATAACAAAATATTAAATTGGTTCTGCAAAATATTAATTACAATGAAAATCAATGGCCGATTTGGGTTGATTTAAAAATGATTAACTTTTTACTTGGTCAGCAAAGTGGATATACAAAATACCCTTGCTTTATTTGTATGTGGGATAGTAGATCAAAGCAAGTTTACTGGGAACAAGATGTGTGGCCCTCTAGAGAATCATCAATTGTTGGTAACATAATAAATGAGCAATTGTTAAGTAAATAAAAGATTATAGTTCCGCCACTACATATCAAATTAGGTATGATAAAGCAATTCATCAAGGCATTGGAAAAGGAAGAGAATGCTTTAAATATATTTGTAAGACATTTTCTAAGTTAAGTATGAAAAAGTTAAGAGCTGGAATATTCGATGGCACTTAAATCCGAAAATTAATGAAGGATTCAAACTTCATAAAAGTTATGACTGATTCTGGAAGTGAAGCTTGAAGAAGTTTTGTGTTGGTGATAGAAAATTTTCTAGGAAACTATAAAGCACCAAATAATAGGAAAATTGTGCAAAAGATGCTGGAAAGCTTTAAAAATTTAGGAGCAAATATAAGCATTTAGTTGCACTTTCTCCACAGGCATCTGGATAGATTTCCTGAGAATCTGGGAATTTATAGTAAAGAACAGGGAGCACGCTTCCATCAGGATCTAAAAGTGATGGAAGAAAGGTATCAGGGTAGATGGGACCGTCACATGATGGCAGATTACTACTGGTATTTAAAAAGAGGTAGTCCACAAAAAAAATACTAAAAGGCGTTTGTCTGAAGCTTAAAATAAATGTTATGATTTTTACCTTTTTTTTTTAACTTTCATGTATATTGGTTAAATATTAAAACATTTAATAATAATTTTCAAAAAAAGTTAATATCTAAGAATATACTTGTCTTTGTCATTTTTACTGAAAAAAAATATATAAAAAAAAACCATAGCCAGTCTTCCAAAACCATCCATAGTTTCGTTAGCATAGAGGTACTCGAAACCACATCAAGGGCAACAAAACCACTGTTGACCAGTGTTATCATTAAAATCAATAATAGATTATGTTCAATCACACAAAAAACACTTTTTACTCATGTTTTACTTTTTTCATTTAATCACAATGAATAATATTTAGCACGTGTTGTCACTAAATTATTTTCTTCAATAAATAAACAATGTTTCTCTCAAGCGCATGTAACATAGCATGTGCACTCGGTTACATTCAACGGACATGTTGCGTGGAGCTGCTATGTTTTATCCTGTTCTATCACACAAACCTCGGACGCTCTACTTTCTCTCTCGCACATATTAAATTGCTCCGATTCTAAAACTTCGAAGCCTGGCAATAATATTCCATAAGCGGTTTTTTTGCAGGCAAGCCTATACGATTGATTTTATAAGTAAATTATCTTTCTTATGATATCAATTTTTATTGGTTATTAGATCGGTGAAGCAACCCATAGCTGGTGCGCAAAGAAAGGACTTAAAATCAATCCAAAACAGCAAAACATTCACCAGTAGGCGAAATTACGAATCTAAAGCCCCAACTCTGAATGGAATCCAGCTCACATTTTCCAAAGAAGTTAAATATTTGTGCGTAATAATCGACCAAAAACTGACATGGAACAGCTAACTCAAACACATTCTTTCCAGAGCTATAGCGGCAAGCTATACATACCGCAGAGTCTTTGGCAAGACATGGGGTCTAAAACCAAAAATAATCTATTGGTCATACCAAACGATCATCAAACCCATGGTCACCTATGCCTCATGGTGGCCAAAAATGCAACAAATTTTGGCACAATCAAGCTTAAGAATGTGCAGCGGCTAGCTTGTCTGGGAATCACAGGTGCAATATTTACGTGCCCTACTGCAGACATAGAGGTTATGCTGATCCTTTCACCATTGCACTTATGTGTAATGAAAGAAGCAGCAATCAGTGCCTTCAGACTGAGCCAGTTCGAAGTGGTCACAAATAACCACCAAATTTGCATAGAGAAGGGACCTCAACTAGGAAGGGAAGTATTAGTGTGGTACACAGATGAATCCAAGATGGATAAAAGGGTAACACCCTAACCATCTTTCAATCAGAATTACATGCCATAGAGATATGTGCCCAGAAGTGCCGAAAGAGACACCCGAAGGGCAGAAATCTATATTCTATCAGATAGCCAAGCATCATTAAAAGCTCTGAAATCATAAACTTATAAATCTAAACTGACTTGGGACTGTAAACAATTCCTGAGACAGCAAACAACCAGGTCACTCGCCAAGCCAACAGCTTCTCGAGATGGACAAGAAAGACTTGAAACTGGTGACGGGACTTCTCATTGGACACTGTCCCCTAATGTATTACCTGAACAAGATGTGCAAAACAGAAAGTGATAGTTGCCGCTACTGCGAGAACTTTGCTGAAACTGCAGAATATTTGCTTTTGGGAATGACCAGCGCTTTTCTGCAAGAGAATCAAGTTCCTGGAAGGGACCTTCTTAAAACTCTCTGATGCCATGAACAAAAATAAGTAGGCAGCCTTCCAAAGCATATTTTTTATGTTATGCATATTTTTTTTCGGTTAACAAGAGTGAAGGTTATGAAAAAAAATTGATTAAAATTAATTTAATTAAAAATAGCCATAAACACTTTTCGACAGGCAAGCTATCACATGCATGTTTGTAAATAAATGATATTTGATAAATAATCTGTCTCATCTGGTTATCAGATGGGTAAAGATCGATCTCCCAGTCTCCTCTACTAATAGAATAAATAGATATAGTTTAATGTACATTTATAAGGTTGCATTTGTTATAAAACTTTAAATTATGATTATAAGTTCAAACAGCACCTAGTGTGTAAAATCTCCCAAAGAATAACGTGACTTAAAATTCATACATACTTCCAAAATATCCTAGAGAACTTACACAGGCTTCAATTTTATATAACCACCTAAAAAAGTCAAACTTAAATAAAATGGCCAGTCAAAATAATAAATAAGAACTTAGTAGTTAAGTTAACTTAGTTCATAGTTTAAGTTACATAAACTTTAAACTAATATCAACAGATAACAGAAAGCACCTCATCAAGAAATATATTTTATTAACTAGTTATAGCAAAACAAAATTTGTGATTGTGTGTCAACTTACCCTATATTTAAATTTTTTCCATAAATCCAATATCTCATTGACACAAAGAATAAATTCGTTATCCTTAAACCTCTCCAAAATATAAAAAATAAGTACGACTAATTTATTTTATTTAAATTTTTTCATACACAGTCAGTCACGCAAAAACAAAATCCCAACAGTGGATGCTTTAATTTTGTTAAAGTTTGGTTCTCGTAAATACCGGCCTATTAAGCTTCTTTCTTCCATGAATTTTGCTGTTAACTTTTTTCTATACCTAGCCCTTTTCTAAATGGACTATTTACAGCTACTTAAGCCTCAACCAGCAGTTTCAGACACCTAGATATACTTCTTTTAAATATAGTGAGTACTCGATTATACCAAAAGCCATTAAATTCATTGTGTGACTCACTTTCAGCTAATGTGCCTTAAATTGAAATAGTGACCTTATCCGTTTTACAAACTTATATAGGCATACATTAAAACACCCATAGTACAATTTTATAATCGAACCAATTAAAATCCATAGTACAATTTTATAATCGAACCAATTAAAATCCATAGTACAATTTTATAATCGAACCAATTAAAATCAGTTTAAACATGTTTACTCGTTTAAAAATTAAATGAAAAATATAACGTATTTTCGTACAGCTGAGTATGGTCAGAGTAATATTATGGCCCCACCCGTCGAATGGCACCATTTTTATCGTGACGGTGCGCTAAATAGGCATGTAAATAGTGTTTTCAGGTAGGTATAATAAAAAAGCTGATTCTAAAAAATGGAGAAAAATTAGATAAGAGGTGCGATAAAGTACCTCTGTAAAAAGGGGTTATCACCGCAAGAAGTTTATGGTAAAAGTACTGGGTGACTCTGCCCCTTCGTACCAGGTAATCAAAGACTGGTGACGAGATTTTAAGCTGGGAAGAGAGTCCTGTCAACATGCACCAGTTGCAGGAGCCCCCAAAACTGTGGTGACCAAAGAAAATGTGAATTTAGAACATGGTATTAAATGACAGAAGACTATAGCTATAGCACAGACATGAAGGTTTTCTGTTGGAAGCGTTGAAAAAATTTTACATCAGGAATTGGGTTTAAAAAAACTCTCTGCACGTTGGGTTCCACGAATGCTGACGGCAGACCAGAAGCGTGTTCGCCAGGTTGCAGCGGAGACAAATTTGGAGATCATTAACAGAAATCCCGATGAATTTAAGCGAAAATTTCTTACGGTCGACGAAACATGGGTGTATCACTTTAATCCAGAATCCAAAAAACAAAGCATGGGATGGCGGCCTAGGGGTTCCCCCCCTCGAAAATTTCGTGCTGTCTCATCAGCTGGTAAGATCATGGCTAGAGTTTTTTGGGAATGTGAAGGTGTTATTTTCGTGAATTATTTACCGCGTGGGCGCACCATAAAAGGTGAATATAATGCGAATTTAATATCAAAAGTAAGCGAAGAGATCAGAGAAAGGAAAAGGGGAAAAATTGAGTCGAAGTGTGCTCATCCACCAGGACAACGCTCTGGCCCACAAAAGTTGTGTTGCAATGGCTGCCATTCACAATGCGGAATTAGAAATTTTTGAACAACCCCCTTATTTTTCAGATTTGGTCTCCAGCGACTACCATCTATTCCCAAAATTTAAAAAACATCTTCGTGGAATCCGCTTTGCTAATGATGACGACGAAGTGATGTCGGTGGTAGATGAATAGCTGAAGACTCAAAGTTCTGAATTTTTTTCTAACACTTCAACACCGGTATACCAAGTGTATAAACGTTGCAGGTGACTATGTTGAAAAATAAACTAGTTTCATTCTTCTCATGTATTTGCTTCTACGTTAGGACCATTAGTTTATGAACTATCCTCGTATAAAAATTATGTTTATAAAAACTATTAAAAACGGCTGATATTAGTGCCGAATTCATAGCCTTTGAGGATGCTGAGTTTGATAGTGACATTCCCAACAATGTTAGCACCCATACAAAAGGGATGGTAAGAGGATGAAATATAAAAACTATTAAAAACGCCGATGTTAGTGTCAAATTTATAGTTTTTGGGGTCGCTGAGTTTGATAGTAATATTTTAATTCTGTAAGCACCCCTACGACAGAGGTAAAATAGGGATAAAATATAAAAACTATTAAAAACGCTAATATTATTGTCAAATTCATAGTTTTTGGGGTCGCTGAGTTTTATAGTTAAGCCAACGTTTGAGGGCAACGCCTGTCGGGTCCCCTAATTTTAAATATTTCACTTTTCCTTTTTTTACAATTTTACTTTTTACTTTTGTGTTTAGAAAATTGCCCTGAAACCCAAATTTTTAATGCTAATTTCTTAAAAACTTTGGAGAGGCTCCCAGATCTTCTTTATCTGATCCTCCACAAGGCGGAGAGAAAAGTAAAAGTAAAACTGCCGCTGGTGAAAAAGTTAAATTTTTTCGCAGTCAAGTCAGTAAAATTATGGCCTATTTATTGTACGTTTAAAAAAACCGTAGCAAGTGGAAGGAAGTGGTCTCTGCCTACCCCTATGGGAAATAGGCGTGACTCTATGTATGTATGTATGTTAAAAAAAATTGTTTTCTTTTTCCGCCGGAGGAAAAAGTCTAGTCTGGCGGCTGTCAGTTACACGTCATGAGTTGAGATGTTAAATCAAAACTTGCAAAATGACCATTTTTTAATGCTGAATGACAACTATAAAATAAGAGATGTCAGAGCAATTTTTGTATTTAACTGTGTTACATATTTCGTGTTTATGACCTAATTATTGTACGTTTAAAAAAATAGTATATTTCATTTGAAGAAGTGACTTTTTATGGCTTGCCTACTATTACCCGCGGGTAAACTCGGGCGCGCCATGAAATGTCCCACTTCTCCGATTGAAATAATCTACTATTATCTTCCAACAAATTCTTTTAAAGAGTAAATCTAAAGGAATTGTTTTAATAGGTGTCATTAACAACGAGACAAAATATGCATAGCCTACTATTTAAATAATTGATAAACTTTAATAACGGACGTAAGCAAAAGATATATTAATTTTTTGAAATTTCATTTGCGTTAATTTTGTACAGGAGTTTTTACATATTTTTTGCTTCTTTTAAAAAATTACATTTATAGTATGGCAATGTCTCAGACTTTTGTTATTCTGATATGTAGTGTATAAGGTGTTTATTGTATAGTGAAATCATAACATTATCAAATATCGATTATTTGTTGAGTTATTGTGTGATATTTATATATTAATAGCAAAAGTGATAAAATATACTTTAAAGAATATCAACGAAAAATAAAGAGTTTTAACTTGTTTAACGTTATAATTAAGATTATTTTGGTAATGACATGTAAAACTAAAATGTATTAATTAAATAATTACGAAAATTTTCGATTTCTGTAGCGCGCGGTTTTCCTAATACTAACTTATACCGCGACATTGCAAAGCGTAATATAATTTAAGAAACCTTGTTAGCTTATGTATTGATTATTATTATAAAAAATAAAAATAATCAAAAAAAGGATTATTCTGAAATTTGGTACACTTGACTTTTATAAAAGTCTTGACAGTTTATTTTTATCACCGTTGCGTCCAATTTAACAAAGTATCTTCTCAAATGAGTAATTTTAACATATATTTTTTTAAATTAAAAGGGATCGACTTTAAACTTCACCAGTGTTCTCTTTAAATCATGTAATATTTTAAAATGCCTACCAGAAATAATTTTCTTTTTAACAATCATAATGTAAAATTCTTACAATATGTTACTACAAATTTTCCTTATTTAAAGAATTTAAAATTATTGTTTTAAAAAAAGATTATACATAGTTATAAATATTTTGATAAAATCTAATCAAATATTTATATTGCATAAATTACAAGTTTTTCTAAATACTATCGTTTACTTGTTACTTAAGCCAAAGAGATTTTATTTTAATAAGTAATTTAGATCAACAACGGCGTCAACATTGGGTAATATAATTTATTTACTTACATAAATAAATATTTATAAATATTGATATCATTCAGTCAGACTTGAAACTAGCGTTTAATTTTCTCTTTACTTCTTTCGCGACAGTGTTAGCTACGTCATACATTTTATCATGTATTTCTTGTTCTAAAAACCAAAATTTAAATTAATTTGATTTGTAAAATAAAGTATACTACTCCTTGCGAATCTAGTGAAAGCCAAAAATAATTAAAGAAATGCGAAAATATTCTGTAGATAACTACACAGAGAAATATTAAAGAATTAAATTTTATGCAGCTGTTATACATTAAGGAACTATCACGGTGGAGCTGTTAAATTTGTAAATTATTTAGGAAGTTTAAATTTTAAGAGAAGAAAAGTGTGTATAAATGCTTGTATATTTTCTTACAAAAATTATTACAATTCAATTTTATAAACAAAAATGGGCTAAAATTATTCGGAATATTAGTAAAGTACCAATATTATATAGAAATAAAGGTATATTTTATTGTTTTTACTGGTGAAAATCAGTATTTATAATTTATTAAATAAAAAACATTTAATAAATAATAAAAACCCATTTTAAAAAAAAGAAATTACTAGAAATGCTTACCATGCACGGCATCGTCTACTTGTTTTTTGTCTTGCACTATATAAAATGCAGTTATAATGAAAAATATACCACCCAAAACTTCAACAAAACATGTTGTAAATAGTGCATATTGTAGTGATGAAAATTCTATCTCCTCCTCATTTCTTGTCGTTGAATTGGAACTGGAACGTGACATGAGTATAGTTTTGAAGGTTTCAGAAAGCTAAAACAAAAAAATTTTTTAGATGCATCAAAAGAGCTACTAGTTACCACCTAATTAGGGAACATCTTAAAAAAATTGACAAGTTGGAAAATAATTCCAGTTTCTGTGAAAAGGGCAAAGAAATAATTTGTCTTATGCAGTGCACAGCATGATCGAAGAGGAATAGCGCGAGGCTGTCACAAGAACATATATCCTTACACATATTGTAGGCATATTACATAATTATTTTGTAGCTGTCACATCAGCTAAAAGAGGGGTCAATCTCGGAATAAAACGGAATAAGCTGAATAATTGTATTAACTTTTATTTTCGCATTTTAAATGTTGTCTTCAAAGTCTCATAAAGTCACGTGTAAGCGTCCTTAGATATTTAAGGTCAAAGGTCGCGAAAATAAGTTTTAGGAAATATCTCGCTTCCTTTACCTCAAATCGTATTTGTATAGATTAGTGTAGAGTATAAAATTCCCTACAAATTTTGTCTCATACAATTTTTATGCGTTTAACCGTTTTTGAGATATAGCGCGAAGAGTCAATCACAAATAACAGTTCATAGTTCGTTTTCTTAACTTAAGTAATCGTTAAATATTATTTAATTAACATTTTATTTATAAATATAACCTATAAATGCACCTTATTATGCACAAAAGATCTGAGGTGCTTGAGAGGCTGCATAGCCTTTACGACCCCCCATACAATCCTCAATTTTTTTTCATATAAATAATGAAGTTGGAAGTGGAATAATTTAAATTTATTTTTTGTAATATTTTTATTATGCAATCATATATAATTAAGTTTGTACAATTTAAGTTGAAGGGGAAGAATTTTTTACTTTAGTTATTAGCATGGAAGTTAGTTTTTTTCTTTTTCATCGTCTTCTTCCGGTCGCTCAACAAGTTCAGAGTCATTATCATCATCCTCCTCGTTTAATGACATTCATCTCCAAACCTTCAAAAACTACAGGGTCATATGAAATTTCTTCGTCGAGATCATGTTGATACGATGAAGCGTTGAGACATGCATGTCCATTACATAGGCCGCAAGCTAACGAACATTGCAACCCTGATTTTCGGCATCTATAGCGCGAACCACAACCATTCTTGCAGTTGCAGAATATCGTACTAAGCAGTTCCTGCGGTTTAAATCATTGCCTAACCAAGTTTGAATTTGGTAGTAGACACGATTAATATGTTGATAAACTTCTGCACTTGTTGGTGGAAGGTTTATTTAATTTTGCTGACTTAATGAGCTGTATGTGGCAAAGATGATCAATACTGCCCTCAGAATATGGAGCTTTAATATACTGCCAAGAAAATGCGTATTCGATTTTCAAATAATCTTTGCACAGGGCAGTTTTCTTGTTATAATACTTGAATCAGTCGATTCAAATAAAAAGAGCAGAAGTCGTGTCAAAGCCACTAATCACGTGTAAGAATAAAATATGTTCTTTACAACGGGGATATTTATCAAAACTTTTAGCAGAGTATACTTGTGTTTTAACGTTGCCTTTGCCAATTTTTTTAAAGAAAATTTCCGGTTTATGTGATTTAGTACGTCGAATATTAAAAATATAATGTAATGAATAGTTAATTACCAAATACTTAACGAATAATTAAGTTAAAAACCATACTATGGACTGTAATTCGCGATTAACCTTGCGCTATGGCGTGTATGGCTGAGTGCTCCGCACTCTTCGCGCTTAAACGGTTAAATGTATAAAAAATTGTTTAAAATTAAATTTGTAGAGAATTTTATACTCACTCTATAACTTTTATAGTATATACAAATACGATTTGAGGTAAAGAAGGGGAGATATTTCCAAAAAACTGATTTTCGCGACCTTTGACCTTGAATATCTAAGGACCATCACACGTGACCTATTAAGACAACATTTAAAACGCGAAAATAAGGGTTTATACAAATATTCTCAAAAGCTACTACCGATTTAAAATTTATCACACGTATTATTCATAATATTACGTCTTAGCCATTATTTTTCTAAAAGAAAAAAAATTGTCATTTATTATATACCTATTTTTCCGAGCGCAAGTGGTGTAACCGCCTATAAAAATTCGTGTCAAATGGTGTAAGAAAATGCTCAACAAATTTTAAAATCTGTATTGAACGTTAACAGGTACCTAGTGAAAAAGACAATAATCTCAGATTATTTTCTAATAATAAAGAAACTTACTACTCCAATTAAATATGGACTGCCTGCATCTCCCAGCGCATGTGAAAATAAAAGCTGAAAACCCTCAGCTGTAGATCGTCTTGTAGGAAGTACAACATACTGAAATATTGCAAATCAAAATTAAAGCAAAACATACAAAAAAAAAAACGTATTCTTAATGTGAGATTCATGTTAATTATGGAAAACAAGAAATACGCAACTTCCGTTTTTCCTAAATTTTTCCCGCACCTCGTAAACACAAGTCCTGATTAATATATGCACATCAAAATGAAATTGACAACGGACTCATTTAAAAACCTGCTTAATATCGAAACAGTTTAATTAATTCAACATTTCTCATTCTACGATAAATTCCTGGGTAAAAAAAATTTAAAAAATCTGAAAATAGTTGAGACATAATAATTGTTTTTATAATATTCTTTGAAATTGTTTAATAAATAATAATTATTTTACCTATTGAATATACAAAATACCCTGACATTAAATAAAACTAGAATTTGTAAAATTAACACAATATATCCATATCCATATCCATATTTTTCTTTATTTTGTCACTGGCGAAACGAGCAACCCTTAATGATCTCAAA
Source organism: Agelastica alni (assembly GCA_950111635.1). Classification (NCBI taxonomy): domain Eukaryota; kingdom Metazoa; phylum Arthropoda; class Insecta; order Coleoptera; family Chrysomelidae; genus Agelastica; species Agelastica alni. The sequence goes on from OX467715.1 coordinate 37,741,616, forward strand.
AGTATCCATTTAATTTTTTTTTATTTATTTCCAATTCCAATACATTTTCTGATAGAAAAATATTAGGTAACCGTTACAAAACAGTTAGGTAAGCCGATGGTAACCAATTCGGTTTCAATCGGTACTGGACGGGCACTAGTGCTCTACTGAAGTGGGAGAAGGTGCAAGCGTGCCTTTCATTAATAATTTATCACTACTACTCCTGTTAGAGCGAGATTTATTTCAGGAACTGGACCCGTTGTACGCAGGCCCAAATATCGCTAGCAATATAATAAGTAGTATTGCATACGAGGATAGTTCACGAATTGTTGACCCTAACATAGTTGGCGTTGATGACAAATGCAAATAAAGTGTCGTTTGTGTGCCAATTAGCATCGGCGCATCAGTTCGTGTATGTTAAATATTTTTTTTTTCCATTGAGGTGTGCATGATTTTATAAAAACGGAAAAAATTTATATAAAAGGTGCAATAAAGTACCTCTATCACCGCTAAAAATGTATAAGGACATAGTAGAAGTATTGGGTGACTCTGCCCCTTTTTTCAGAAAACAAAATAATTGGTTGTAATTACCCTGATGGTGTTAAATTTATGAACAATTGAATGAACATATAACGTCATTATTTGACAATTCTTACTTTTGAATTGAACTCAATAAGCACTGAAAAACGTAATTTTGCAGTACAAAACCACACACAAAAAAGGTGGCAATCTATTAGCACGTTTACGAGTAATAAAAAAAATAATTTTTGTCAATCTTCCAAACCTTCTGACGGCTAAGCGAAGCATTTTCAGATATAAGTAGTTTTTTTTGTAACTTAGGCTAAATCAATCTATTTTTCAACCAGGTGTCTGCCTTAACCTGCTGTCCACGTATTTTCCGGACACCCTGTATATTGTGTAAACAAAAATGTATTATTATATTTTACCAATAGTTGTAAATTGTTAACAAGGAAGAGTTAAGGAAGATTTTGTTTACTATAATGGATAATTTTAATAACAAAATAACTGTAAAATAAACTATTAAAATAAAATCCAAGCTTAGATGTATCACTTTTGCCGAGTATGAGGTTTCAATAGACTACCAATCTTATTACTTATAGGGTTAATAAGTTAATATTATTGAGTACGTATCCCCTGCGCAAAGGATTTAAATAATTGTGTTATTAAATTTGTGTTGGACCCCCCTTACATTTTTTAAAGGAAAAAAATATACTCGTGGTCGAATTTAAATATTTTGAACCATTTTTAAAATAGTTTATTACAATATATTTTTATTTATTAAACAGCATTTTCTATTTTTTTTTAAAAATTAAAATTAAACTGTATATAATTGGTCAGTCAATTTAATGAATTCATTAACTTTACTATAACAGATAAAAAATAGCTCTATTAGTTTCGTGTGATGAATTTTATTTTTTAAATGCAAGAATAAGTAATAAGTGTTGACTATTGATTTTAATCACTCTCAATTTATTCATCGACTTAAATTGCGCTGAATACTTACTACAGTAATAATTACATTGTGGAATTTCTTACCAGTCCAATATCTACGACTATTGCCCAATTTAGATTCATGAGAATCTCTCCAAAAAATAATATTACAAAACACATAACAATATATTTATCAGCATTAGAGATGACCCAAATAAAAAGCGGTGTCGACATTATCAAACCAATACCACATATGATAGGATCTATGGCAGGAACTTTTTCTTTCAATATTTGACTAAAGTAGGCACCTAAAATTAGGCCGATCAAACCTGACGCTCCCACTATTAAGCCGAAGATTGCGACAGCCTGTCGACTGAAACAATATTTAAGCAGGTTTTAGGAAATTGACGTATTTTATTAATTTTAAAACAAAATTACGTTTGTCTATCTTGGTACTAAAATATCTAAATTCGTTAAAGATAATGATTGTTTATACCAATTATATTTAGAAGAGATAAACCTACTGTATTTAACTCATCGTATTTTATTTATTATTGCTTTATTTTTTGTAGTTTACGTATTATATTTGTTAAGTAAACATTCAAAGTTGATTTTATAAAGTTAATAATTAAAATAAAATGAATATATTTTACTACTATTGGAAGATTTCGATTAAAAAAAACTCATGAGCTAGACATTTTAGACCTAGTTTAAAAGGCGCTTTTAAAGAAATTTAAATGTATAGAATAAAAGATAAAGGATTGTTAAAATGACAATTCAGCGTGACTCTAAAACGGTTTCAAATAAACTTTGTTAATGACTTCATACATTAATACGGAAATCCATATCAGTTTTACATAAAAAACACAATCATCAAAACACTCTAAGAACCTCTTCTTACCAACAATATGTCTGCTATTATTGACCATGTGAGATTGAAGAAAAATTCGGCAAAAAAGACGAGCGTGAAGCATAAAGAGGCGTTGTATCTGGCCGTTATACATACAAGGAATACCAGCGGACTGGACATCAGTAGACCAAATGCACAAATGTTGGCGTCAATTCGATTGTATCTAGGACGTAGCTTTTGAGCAATATAACTACCAAAAGGCACACCTAATAGTCCAGATAACATGGAAATCACTCCGAATTTATACGGTACACTAGAAAAATAAAGTAGGTATATTGCACTCATTTACACAAAAATATTAACATTATTCACCGATATCAGAATTAATTGTAATACTTTTAATTTTAAGCTTAAATTAACAAAATGTGCATTTAGCTTGTATTTTGTACAATAACAAGTATTTTTGATCACAAACCTAATGTAATACCAACCACAACATTTTTTAAGAATGGGCAAGCCATAATTAAAACAAACTTGCTACAGTTAATACAAAACAAATTCCAATGCACGTCATAAACGACGAAAATGTTTCAGAGCAGTGATAACACCTATTGAAATATTCAGTTTGCTCACAGGCCTACTCAAATTTTTGTATAATCAATTATTAAAATTTTTATAACAGTTTATGCTGATGTACTACTTATTTACAAATATGATACCATAATGAAACTTTTTAATATTATTACCTATATAACCGTAAAACCATTTATTCATTGACTGTAAAATGAAATTCCGTCAGCCAATGACAAATTTTCAAGCGACTCGAAAAATATGCATTTAATGGCATTGTCGATCATAATTAAGATCTTTTCAGTCCAGCGTGTTTTCATTATGTTCACAAAACTATTTTTTACAAAAAAAAATGGTTTCATATTTAAAATGACTTTAAGTGAAAACATATCTACAATTTCTAGATTCTCCTATAATTCCAACAATTTGTCAACGGTGCATAGCTGTGACTATCAAATTGTGTGACATAAATCGGATATTTTGTGTTGTATTAACTATATATATATATATATATATATATATATATATATATATATATATATATATATATATATATATATATATATATATATATATATATATATATATATGTTTCTCATTTTATACTATTCATTATTGGTAATATAACTAATTAATTTGATAGTGTAAATACACTTTAATAAATTATTTATATTCCTTACCCAGCAGTCTCAGCACTTCCATTGCTCTGCAATTTTAAACCTTTTTCTATAAAAAGAGGTCCCCACCATGAAAGAGCACCTGCGACAAACGCTACACACGTGAATCCAGCTGTAGAGAGCATAAAACTGCGACTAAAAAATAATGAACAAATAAATATTTAGAAAAAAACTCTTAAATTAAAAAATAATAGTATTCAAATATAAAACAATGATATTATTATTAACCACTATTTTAATGGTATATCAACAATAAGAAAGAGGTATCTGGAAGAGTTCGAATTACTTTCGATACGAGCACTGAAATCACTTTACAAGAATTCCACTACTTGTGTCAGGATAAACGGCTGTGCGAGGACGTCCTTTACCCCAACACGGCGCGTCCCAGGGGCTGATAGGAAAGATCCTGGCTTACAGAAAAGGTGTCTAATATTAAAGGAATAAACACCCGCGGATCAACTAAGGATATGATATTGGCAGCGGCTATATCATTACTACCTTTGAGTACAAGGGAGCTTACTTCCTTGTATTTAAACTAGACAGGTGCGGTTGGTTTGTTTTAAGCCAGCCAAGCTTACCGCGACCATCAGACTTTGCTCAAGGTGTCATGCGACCCGTGCTAAGGGGCGTACTGTATGGTATCTGTGCTTGCCCCAAAGAGATATCGCTAACGACCTCTGGGATATCAGGCAACCTCCCGGTAGTATTTTTGCCTTACTGCAGTAATGCAGAGCTTTGCCGAAGCCGACATTTTCTCTAGCTACTCGTGGGAATTATATGAGTAAAAACATAAATACCATAGATATCTGCGACGAAGGCAATCTTTCGCACGAACAAATGCGAATGAAGGTGTCTATTACAGACCCCCATTCCCGAGAAAACGGACCCGACAACAAGGGGCGAGGCAACGCTAACGGGGGTCAGCATAAACCTGAACAAGAGGGTCAAACTTGCTGGCGCAACGAGAAAACGTCTTAGCCGATTGATCAAGAGCGGGGTACCGTATGAAACCACCTTGAATCAAATCCTAAAAAAACGGGATGAAAAAGGAGCTGGGAACAACCCCCCACAGCAGGACATAATGCGGGGAAGGAAAGTAAACCTCTCTACACTTCTTCTACGTAGGAAATGGCTAACCACATCCAATTCCTCCAGGCGAACATCCAACATGCTAGAGTGGCTTCATATGTCCTCAGCAGAAGGTCCGCCAGGGAGCAACTCGATGTGGCACTAATTCAGAAACCCTGGACTTCCAATACAGGCAGAATAAGCGGCCCAGGAAACTGCTCCAGTAAGTTAATTGGTAAGCCAAGAGCATGCATACTCAGGAAAAACATTAACAATTTTTTGTTAACAGAGTTATGCACCCCTGATGTGGATGCAGCACAGCTCTCGATCCCAGGAGGAGATAGTAGCAAAGATGTAGTCGTCTGCTCTGCTTACTCCCCTGGAAACCGAAAAGAACACCCTCCTCCAGCAACAATGCGATATCTAGTCGCCTTCTGCAAAAGGAAGAACAGGAACTGATCATTGGATGCGATGCAAATTCCCACCATCTGGATTAGGGTAGCAGCGACATCAATGAAAGAGGTGAATACTTATATAATTATATAATAGGGGAAGGGCTAGCAGTAAACAACGTAGGCTTGGAACCAACCTTCGTGAACAGAATTCGCGGAGAAGTTCTTGACATAACTATCAGTACACAGTTTATGAGTAACAAAATAGTTAACTGGCAGGTATCTACCGAACCCTTATGCTCAGATCATAGACATATAAGATTTGATATGAGAACAGAACAACGTCCGATGGTGCAGTTTCGAGATCCAAAATGCACAGATTGGAATGGGTACTGTGAATCTCTCCATGAGCACTTTGGTAACGGTACTAGCACCATAAGAAATAGAGCCGAAATAGAAGAGGCGAATGAGCGTATCGCATCCGGCCTTCCAACGGCCTATTAAGAAAACTGCCCATTAAAGGAGAAGAGGGACCATAGAGGTACACCCTGGTGGAGCAGAAGCTTGGACAAAAAAGAAAAGAAAATCGACTTCCTTTCAATCGAGTTAAAAAAACAGGTTGCTGGGAAATCTATTGCACAGCTCTGACGACTTATAACAAAGAAATAAGGAAAGCCAAAAAAGAATCCTTAAGGAGGTTCTGTCAGAGTATATCAGATCTACCTGCTAGCACGAGAATCCACAAGGCTCTCGCCAGAGATTCGACGCAAAAGGTAGGCTCAATAACACGACCAGATGGCTCTTTTACGGACTCTGGTAGGCAAACGTTGGGGACTCTCTTGCAGACCCACTTTTGCGGCAGTCTGCGAATTCTACTTTCAAAGGGATCGACATTACAACCTAAAAAGGAGGAATGGAGAAATGTTTCAAAAGTGATTACCCCAGCATCAGTACAATGGGCGGCAAAAAGTCTACACATATGGCGGCCGAACTAGACCACACTTCTCTCACGGCTATTTAGATCTACAAAGCAAAAAACCTAATGGCACTTGTAAGAGCCAATTGACAAGAGATATTGGACCTTGTATCCATATCCTACAACATAACATTGAAGGTATATCTCGAGACAAATGCGAATATTTGGGCAAAATAGCTAGGGATAAAATTGACATCATATCGCTGCAGGAAACGCACCTGGCAAACGACACCCAGCTCCAAATCAGAGCGAAGGTGCCAGGCTATAAGATAGTTGCAAATATTAACTCAGATATCCATGGATCCATAATGTACCTCCGACAAGATATTGACAAATATAAGATCATTGATAGCACTCAGCAGAACAATAATACCGAAATTATAACTGTGGAGCTCTTAGGAACGACAATATTAGCTGTCTACAAACCTCCCAATACTAGATGGCCAAATCCTCCACTTCCAAGCCTAAAACACCCAGGAGTTTACCTGGAAGACTTCAACAGCCACCATGTCAGCTGGGGATACTCAACTAATGACGAGAATGGAGAGAGTCTATCAAACTGGATGGATGAATTGAATCTCCATCTGGTCTATGATGCTAATGACTTGAAAACCTTTCATTCAGCACGATGGAGGAGCGACACAAACTCCGAACTGTGCTTTGTTACAACTGACCCATCGCAGTTCCCTCTTCCTCACACGAGAAAGGTCTTGCGAAATTTACCACGCAGCCAACACCGGCCAGTTATTATCAATATCGGAATTCAAGTACCTTTAATAAAATCCACACCAAAACCAAGATGGAACTTTCGCAAGGCGGACTAGACATCATATTTTAAAGAGGTCGACACACATTTACGATGGATCTCACCAAAATCAGAAAACTACGGAAGATTTGTTGGCGTACTGATCCGAAGCGCAAAGCGTAACATACCCCGTGGATATAGAAAAGAATACATACCCTGCTGGAATAAGAACACGAAAACTCTATACAAGGAGTATGAGAAAACTGGGAATACGGATCTGGGAAGCCAGATACTGCTCTCGCTCCACGATGAGAGAAGGGAGCGATGGGAAAGCACGACAGAGAATATGGATTTTACAACCTCCAGTCGACAGGGATGGTCCCTTCTACGCCGACTAAGAATTTAAGGTAAACCCCTCCCAAATAGCGTTACATATTAAACAACGCTCGAAAAACGTACCGATCGAAAAAGAGTTCGAAGAAGCGATAAAGGAAGAACTCAAAATCACTGACAGTCGCCTTGTAGACAACTCTCTCTTCTCTTCCTTTTTCACTAACGCTAAACTGAACAAAGCCGTAAGTACACTAAACTGCGGAAGGCAGCTGGGCTGGATGGTATATTCCCAGAATTTATAAAGCACTTAGGGCACCCTGCGAGAGAATGGCTTAGAAATTGCTTTACAGATATACTAAATACGGGACAAATCCCAGAACAGTTCAGAATAGCCCAGACCCTTGCTATTCTAAAACCAGGGAAACCAAGCGACGACCCGGCTAGCTATCGTCCAATAGCCCTGCTCAGTGTTTGCTACAAATTTACTGGAGAGGCTAATATACAATAGAATTTATCAAACTATAGACGATAGTATCCCACCAGACCAGGCTGGTTTCAGACCTAACCGAAGTTGCTGTGAGCAAATGCTGGCCCTAACGTCATACATCGAATTAGGATACCAAAGTGGATTAAAAACGTCAGTAGCATTTGTTGATCTGACGGCAGCATACGACACCGTATGGCTGGATGGTCTAATGCTAAAACTAAAGAAAACGATACCCTGCTCCAAGTTAACTAAGCTTATGGGAAACATATTAAGAGGCCAATACTTTAAAGTCACCCTTGGACAATCAACTAGCAAGTCATACATCATCAGAAATGGGCTACCCCAGGGATCGGTGCTAGCCCCTATACTCTTTAACATGCCGGCAACTAACTCCCAGAAGTTCTGCTATGCTGATGACACCGCTATAGCCACTCAAAGCAGGCTCCTTGAGGATGGTGAAAAAACCCTAACGACGGAGCTAGAAAACCTCGGTAGATACTATAAACAGTGGCGACTATGTCCAAATCCAAGCAAAACCGAGGTATGTGCATTCCATCTTAATAACCACCTAGCAAACAAAGACCTGAATGTCACATTCTGTGGTAAAAAAGTAAAACACAACAGCCACTCCCGTTACACTAGACCGGTCCTTAACATTCAAAAGACACCTGGAGATAACTGGTCAAAAACTAAACCAGGAACAACTTAATCAGAAAACTGGCTGGGACTACTTGGGAATCAAAAGCAGAAACACTACGAACGGCAGCTCAATCACTTGTTTTCTCAACGGCAGAATACTGCGCACCAGTGTGGTACAAGAGCTCCCATACTAACAAAGTCGACGTGCACCTCAATGACACTATGAGAATTATATCAGGAACCCTAAAGTCTACTCCAGTACCTTGGCTGCACGCACTAACGAATTTAGCTCCACCAGACCTGAGGAGACAACAGGCTGCTGCTCGTGAGTGGATCAAACTGCACGATCTTGAACACCCTTGAACTCTGCCAATCCACACGATACTGGATGATGCCCCAGGCCACCGCCTTAAATCCCGGAAACCAATTTGGCAAGATAAAGTGCTAACTCACCATGAACCATTTAATATCAGAGGGGCTTGGAAAGCCAGATGGACATCCAATCACGATCTAAACCACAATGACCTTGAGGACCCCAGGAATGCAAATGCCTAGGAAAGCATGGTGTACCCTTAACCGCATAAGAACCGGCCACGCCAGATGCAAGTCCATGCTGTACAAGTGGGGACTCTCCGACATCCAGATATGCGACTGTGGAGCGCCAGAACAAACTGTAGCACACATAGCCCACGAGTGCCCATTAAGAAGATTTGAAGGAGAATGAAACGAGATTCTCAATGCCACTCCTGCTGCCGTGAATTGGATGACCTCCCTGGATATCGATCTATAACCCATAGCCTGCGTTCCGAATGTATTCGCATAATATAGTTATTTTTTTTTAATTGTTAATAATCAATTTGCAAAAGTGTTAGTCTTATACATATATATGTACATACTTTATTTATATTTAAGAGTGAATTTGTAGATCGTCATACGATAAATAAATAAATAAGTACAATGGGCGATAAAATATTTCTCCTCATACAAGTCTTCATGAAAGGATGGTGTTTTTCCTGCCCTCATTCAGAAGTGCTTCGAAATTTTACAACCTTTTCTGTTTATTTATTCAAAACGAGTCTAGCATAGAGATATATTCCGCTAAGCATGTCAGAGAGGAAAATCTTAGGAAACATCCTTTAAACCCCCATCAATATGCCTACCAAACAGTTAAATCTACGGATTTAGTACTAAACAATCTAGTAGGAAAGAGCCATTCCCTTGAGCATAAGGAAATTGCGATGGCAGCTCTTCTAGATATATAAGAAGCGTTTAATGATGCCCTACCACAGTCACTCTATATATCAATTGGAGATATAACTGGATCAAAAGCATGATTGAAAACCAATATGTAATATCATCACAGCATGGAGAGACGGTTAGGTTCAGTGCGGCGAAGTGGTGCCCACAAGGTGGGGTGCTCTCCCCCCTAATGTGCTAAGCGAGCTTTCCATGCGAGGAGTAGATTTTCAATGCTATGTAGATAATTTGATTATAATGGAGGTAAATTTGAAGCAATGATTTCAAACGTCCTCCAAGAAGCACTCAATATAGTATACAGTGCGAGAGGGAACAGATGTCTGCCAAATCTGCGTTTATTGGACCAGAACCGGTTTTTGGAGTCACTTCAAGTGCCGCCATAACAATTATTTTCAGACTGGGTGGAGACAAAGACACACACACTGGTCTGATATACCAGGGTTGACTCACTCGAAGGTTCTTTTGACCTAAACCCTCGACTAACACAACTAGGCAGATCCTAGAATGCAGCAGGAATGGCCTGCGTATTCTAACGGGACTGCTTACAGGACATTATCGTCCAAGATACCACTTCGGAAGGATAGGTCTGAATCAACAAATGGACTCTCGGTTTTGCTGCGTGGAAGACGAAACTGCTGAACATACTATGTTTATGCTCCGGACTTGGAAGAAAAGGGTTTAACATATTTGGTTATACCAACCTAGAACCTACCGATTTCAAGAAAATCTTACCCCATACAACCATGAACTTTGTGCGGTGAACTATAACCTCTAGGGGTGAGCCACAATAGACCTACTAAGGAGCGATCTATGCCCCACTCACATGATACCCTACCTACTAAGGAGCGATCTATGCCCCACTCACATGATACCCAACCTAATCAAACCTTACCATTAAAAAGATAATTACTCGCCCATCAAAATTATGTGCCACTTGACCGCCCTTCCCATTTATGATTCTAATGGTAACATCTACCTCTCCTAGGGGGTTGAACCACAAGTGCTAAATATATTCATTGAAAGTGTCTCCTTTGAAAATAATTGACTTGTTTTTACGATTTCTTATATTATTTACTGGAAGATAGATTTTAAGGGGAGGAAATTTTTAAATTGACATCCTTATTATTTTCTACACATAACATGTTTTATATGTTTTAAAATGCATACAGAAAATGACTATCCAGTCTGATTTCATAACTTTTGAAAACAACATGAAACTTGTAGGTACTTTTAAATTTGCTCCAAAATTGCTCTATACACTTACTTGCGAATGATATCCTTCATATCATCTATCCAAGGTGTAGCTTCCATATGTCCGCTACCTTCGCTTTGTCCTCTTTCAGGATCGTCTAATATAAATACGATTAATAATACAGCTGCTATACCTAAAGCAGGTGTCACACGTAATGCCCATTGCCACTGACCAAATAGATCAGCTGTTTCGGAGCCAATAATGTAACCCAATCCGCTAAAAAAATGATAAAAATATACTGATTTTAAATTTTAAAAAAGTATAAGGTTTAAATTATTTAAAAAACCACACTTTCAGTTTCCTTAAACAAAAAATAGAGAAAATTTAAATTTTGCATTTTAAATATGATTTTATACATTTTAAAAACTGTCTGTTTGTTTTCATTATTACCGATTGACTAATAATTATTATGCTAATTTTTTGTATTATAAATTTTTTTACTGAAAATAGTCGCAAAAAGGGTAGACCTATCGTGAGGGCCACGGACGGCCCGCACTGGGACTATTAGAAGGGAAAGGGATTATAGAAAGGAGATAATGGACCCGCTTTTTGAAAAGTTGCAGGTCATAGTTATCTGGAAAAACTGATTTTGGAAGCTTGTTCCATTCCGTAGCCCTGTAAATGAAGGATTCTTGATTGAGATTGGTCCTTGTAGTGTCAATCTTGAGAGTAAATGGGTGATACTGATCAGCGTGCCAAGTTCTTCGGCCGAATGTAGCCAGTGGTGGTATAAGAGTTTTTATTTCTCTGGAGCATCTGTCATGAAAATATCTGTAGAGTAATGTCTGGTCTGCAACTCTTCTTCTATGTTCTAGTGGGTGAACGGTATCTGTGAAAGTTGAGCTATTTATCAACCAAATGGCCCTTTTCTGAATGGAATCTAGAAGACGAAGAGAATGCCTTGATGCTGAACCCCGTATGTGCGAGCAATACTCCAGTAGAGGTCGGATTTGAGCCTTGTACGTCGTCAACAGTTGATAAGGAGTAAAAAACTTTCTAGCTTTCCACAAAAAACCCAGCATCTGGCTTGCTGACTTTGCGATGTTAGCAACATGGTCATGCCAAGACATATTATTAGACACCGTGACTCCCGAAATCGAGATGGAGAAACTTGATTCAAGGGTATTTCCGGATATTTTGATGGAATGATTTAAGGAATTCATTTTCTCGGAAAACGTGGCGCTTTGTGTTTTCTGGGCGTTGAACTGAACAAGATTGTTGGTTCCCCCATCTCTATAGATGGAGTCAACCTCTTCCTGTCTTAGTCTATTTGTATCATTCACCGAAAGTAATTGATAGGATGTGAAAGTTGAGACAAGTATGCTGTCGTCTGCGAAACTGTAAATGGGGTTCGTGGTGGTTTTCAAAAGGTTGTTAATGTGTAAAAGAAATAGGGTGGGGGACAGGATGAAACCCCGGGGGACCCCGGCATTGGTTTTCAACGCATCAGAGAAAATACCGTCTACTGCCACATGTAAGGAGTGATCTTGTATGAAGCTCATGAGCCACTGGCGCAGTTTGGTTGGGAGACCGTAGGCAGATAACTTGCTTAACAATGCCTGGTGCCAGACGCGGTCAAAGGCCTTAGATGTATCCAAGGCTATTGCACAGGATTCACCAAACTTCTTGTGTTTGTCCAGAGCTAAGTGACTAAGCCAGCAGATCTCCAGTAGACCAAAGTGGTCGAAATCCATATTGTCTCATAAATTATCTCATATTTTTCCAGATATTTTTAATGAGTTCTATGTTGATCGCTTTTTCCATAACTTTGGATAATAACTTATAAATGTTTGCAGACACAATTATTAAATGTATACCACATTCGTAGTTGTATTCTTGTAGTTATACTTATCAGGAAGTTAAATTTGTTTAAAAATAATAAATAATTTAACCAGAAAAATGATTAGCGTTTTACGAAACTGTAGTTCAAACAACACTTTACGAGTACATGCACACATATGCCATACATAGCTTTTGTTTATTTGGGTGTGTAACATCCTCTTTGAAAGCGGTAATAATTTTTTTTACTTTAAATCACCGACTCGAAACGCATTAGTTTTTTGTCACAGTATTTTTACAAAGGTTCGTCTGCGTCGGTTTACAGAATATTTCCTATTAGTTATAATTTCACTATTTCCATGAGTCTAGATACTTATTTCTTACATACATTTAGATTTGGATTATTTATATCCTTTTGTTCATATTTTTAAAAGATTTTAATGTTAAATTGTTTTTTTAGGTTTGCTGTTTGTCACAATGGACACATATTAAAAAGTCATAAATTTATTGCTTTTGACAACTGAGAAGCTAACATAGACACCTCAGAAACCCATTATAGTATATTTCAAAAATACCGTAAAGTAAAAAATTCTTAAAATGTATTTAAATTTAAATAAATAAATACATTTTAAGAATTTATAACTCTACGTTATTTTTGAAATATACTATAGTCACAATTGTATATTTTGGATTAATACCATAATCAACAGAACCAAACGGACAAGCATGCCAATTTAGTGGCCACGCACTTGGTTTTTTAGATTGGGAACAAAAGAAAAACTATGGGTACAAATCAGAGTTTAGGTAAAGTTAGGTCAGGGGTGTCTCAAAAATTCCATGTTTTGAATGCTCAAAAGTCGATTGTTTGAGCTGATGTTTAAAAACTTCCATTGTTATAGTGAAGAATAATCGCCAAATAAAAAAATAAGGTCAATGAGGCCACTTTTGTACATTTGTTTTATTTTATTTCCCCCTCTTCCTATGGTAACAAGAATATTAAGAAATGTTTGATACTTGCTCAGAACATATTCGCGTGAGGAGCTGCGACACTTATATGGATAACCGTAAGTAATGTCAAAGGCAGAGTCTATTTAAGTTTTATCTACTAATTACTTTCTTTGTGTTTTATTGTGTTTTAGTTGTGCTGCTTGGTAATTGTTTCGGTAAATAAAATGTCCATTTGCTGGTAATAATTAAAATTATTTCACGAACATTATTACTCATATTTTTAATCTTTGGGAAAAACAAACTGCCATACTTTTTGTGCATAATGCAGCTTCTTGGAAATTTCAACAAATGGAATTAAGCTGAAGAAGAAACAAGTTACTATGGTCAAGTCGTAGGAATGACCTTATTGAACTTATCAGTTTATGATTTTTTTTTGTATTCAGTTTATTCCATAACTTTTTTAATTAATGTTTGTTGCATGTTATTTGTGTGATGAATGAAGGAAGATTGACGAAACAAATTTATAAGCCGAGTGTGAATGGGCAAGTCGGTAGAGGTCGACCTCGGAGAACATATCTCGATCAGATCAACTTTGTTTTGAAGAAAGGCCAGGTCAAAAGTACCAACAACCGAAGAGCATGTATGAGAGCACTGATGAAAGTAGAGGAAGCAAAAGATGTGTGTACGAACCGTAGCAAGTGGAAGGAAGTGCTCTCCGCCTACCCCTATGGGAAAAAGGCGTGACTTTATGTATGTATGTATGCATGTTATTTGTAAAAATAAAGAATATTTTATGTATATTTTATTGAAATCACTTTTGCTGTAACCACAGAACAAGCAATAATACCTTTTACAAATTCACATAGGTAACACAATAATGGATATTTCAATTTAAGAGAAAATAGAAAAAATCTTGAAATCATCAATATTAAGTATACAATGGGAAGGGACATTTATAATTAATATTTAATTTTTATATGAAATATATCTACAGTTTGTAAAGTTTCAAACTAGACGAGTGATTCTCGCAATTTGATCAGATTTGACCAATATATTATAACAACAGCGCATCCCCACTAGCAGCGTAGAATTTATGCATTGAAACAATTTTTTTTTTTATGAAAATAGTCGCAAAAAGGGTAGACCTATCGTGTGGGCCGCAGACTACACTGCGACTATTAGAAGAGGAAGGGATTATAGAAAGGAAATGATTGTAGACACGCTTTTTAAAAAGTTGCAGGTCATAGTTCTCTGGAAAAACTGATTTTGGAAGCTTATTCCATTCCGTAGTAGCCCTGTAAAAGAAGGATTCTTGATGAAGATTGGTCCTTGTAGTCTCAATCTTGAGAGTAAATGGGTGAGACTGATCAGCGTGCCGAGTTCTTCGGCCGAATGTGGCCAATGGTGGTACAAGAGTTTTTATTTCTCTGGAGCATCTGCCATGGAAATATCTGTAGAGCAATGACTGGTCTGCAACTCTTCTATGTTCTAGAGGGTGAAGGGTATCTGTGAGAGTTGAGATGTTTATCAAGCGAATGGCTCTTTTCTGAATGGAATCTAGAAGACGAAGAGAATGCCTTGGTGCTGAATCCCAAATGTGCGAGCAATACTCCAGTAGCGGTCGGATTTGTGCCTTGTACGTCGTCAACAGTTGATCAGGAGTAAAAAACTTTCTGGCTTTCCACAGAAAACCTAGCCTCTGGCTTGCCGACTTTGCGATGTTAGCAACATGGTCATGCCAAGACATATTATTGGACACCGTGACTCCCAAAATCGAGATGGAGGGACTTGGTTCAAGGGTATTTCCGGACATTGTGATGGGATGATTTAAGGAATTCACTTTCTTGGAAAACGTGGCACTTTGTGTTTTTTGGGCGATGAACTGAACAAGATTGTTGGTTCCCCACTCGACGATTGCTAAGATCTCTATTGATGGAATCAACCTGTTCCTGCCTGAGTCTATTAATATCATTCACCGAAAGTGATCGATAGGATGTGAAAGCTGAGACAAGTGCGCTATCGTCTGCGAAACTGTAAATGGGGTTTGTGGTGGTTTTCAAGAGGTCGTTGATGTGTAAAAGAAATAAGGTGGGGGACAGGATGGAACCCTGGGTGACCCCGGCATTAGTTTTAAACGCATCAGAAGAAATACCGTCAACTGCCACATGTAAGGAGCGATCTTGCATGAAGCTCAAGAGCCATTGGCACAGTTTGGTTGGAAGACCGTAGGCAGATAATTTACTTAACAATGCCTGGTGCCAAACGCAGTCAAAGGCTTTAGATATATCCAAGGCTATTGCACGGGATTCACCAAACTTTTCAATAGTGTTTGTCCAGAGCTGAGTGACATAAGCCAGCAAATCTCCAGTAGACCGAATTTGTCGAAATCCATATTGTCTGTCATGGATTATCTCAAATTTCTCCAGATATTTGATAAGTTCTGTGTTAATCGCTTTTTCCATAACTGTGATATGACTGAGAGCAATGCAATTGGGCGATAATTTGCAGGAATAGTCTTCTTTCCTTTTTTCGGAATTGGTTGGACTTTAGCGTTTTTCCACATGGACGGAAATACTCCTTTGCTGTATGATAACTTGAAAAGTCTACAGAGAACTGGGGTGAGCTCTTGAGCACAGGTCTTCAGGACAATTGTCGGAATTTCATCTGGTCCTACTGCCTTATTAGAGTCAAGATTTTGTAGGATTTTCCTGATAGTGCGATGGCGGATAGTGACCTCAGGCATTGATGCGTTTATTCTAGGTATCGTTGGGGTTTGTTTTCCATTGGTATCGAGTGTTGAGTTAGAGCTGAACATTTCGGCCAGCAGATCCGCTTTTTCTTTGGAACATACGGCTGTCGTGCCGTCGGACCTCTCGAGTGGTAGTAAAGAAGTTGTGAAATTCTTATTTATGGCTTTAGCCAAAGACCAGAAGGTCTTTGATCAAGGAGGGGCATTGACAAGCTTGTTGCAATTGAATCAATATCAATTTAGTAATTGCTTATTCTTCGTAGAGGATGTACCTCTGAAAGTAAATTTTTAGTTGAAAAAGACGCGAACATGAAAATGAAGATTTATTTGGCTTGATACGATAATTGATTTTCGTATCAAGCGACTGAATTATTAGAACTCTGATTTTTTACACGTCTTCTTCTTCTTCTTTTAGATGGTTTTCCACACGGTAGGCGAATGCCTGTTTATTTCAATAGAGCCTCTCCTGATGACGATGTCCAACACTACCTCCATCTCTTTGGTGGTCTTCCTTGTGATCTTCTGGTATTTTACACGTGAATAAACAAAACAAAAGAGGTTCAAATAGACATTTTAACTGGATTCACCACATTGTTTTTTTTGTTTTAACTTATCGATTGAGTGCGCTCTGTCTAACTCATAACCATGAATGGTACTTTTAAAGTATCCCCAAAAAAAGTTCATAAGGGCTATGTCAGAAGATCTCGCAGACCATTTTATTAGACTTGTTCCGCTCAAAATGCGCGCCTTGATAAAATTTTAAATCGCTGGAATGACATCATACTGTAACAACTGGATATATCTTGCTGCATTTAAATTTTTTACGATGAAAAATGTGCCAATTATGTGGTTACCCAAAATGCCACTCCACATATTGACTTTCTGCCGTCGTTGACTGTTAGTCTCTCATCCTGATTAGCCTTTTCGGCAATACTTTCTCAAAAATGCATCATACGAAACTTATCTCCAGGAAACAAATTCTAAGATTTAGAATACTTACAAGTTTTAAAACCGTTTTTTTAACACCGTTTCAACAGTAATATGACTAAAATCAAATTCTTCGACAATCATTTGATTGCTCTTTGTTGCGTCGACTTCAATAACACCACATGTTCGTTTCACGTAGTTCCATTTCGACTTTTTTTCTGCGGATACTTGATTTTCAATATTTGTTTTTAAAATCCAAGAATGTTTAAAACTGAAAACAATATTTAAGATGGTTTGTCTCGTAATTAAAGGTATATCTGCAAAAGTGTATGTGAATAAATCTACACACTGCTGTGTATTATTTCGTTGATAATGCAATTTTATTATTAAACCTTTTTCAGGTGCAGTAAAAGGGAGAGAGAGTGAGGGGGAGAGAGGTGGGAGAGAGAGAGGAAGAGAGAGGGAGAGAGAGAGATTAAGCGCTGTTGCAACAAAATGTATATCTTTCTTGCTGCAGGGAACTTCTTGTCTAATTTCAGACTTTACTAACTGTATATAAAAGTACCCAAGTGGTAGATAATGAATAACTACATTTAATATTAACAAAGAAATCACTGACAGTTAAGAAACCAATATACATATATTTTTCATTTATTTTTGACATGATTGGTTTGATCTAGTGGATTCTTAAAAATTTATTGTCGACCAATATAGAATTTTGCAGATTAACCATGGAGCTTATAACTAAACTTAAATCAATATCTTTTATCAAAATCAATAGCAATAAAATTTAAAATTTCTAAAATGTTCTTGGTTTACTCCGACATGTTATAATTACTTACATAGATGGCGTCCAAACTTGAAATATCGAATTGCTTTTGTAAGTTTTTAAATTGAGAAGTAATCTAGGGTTGTTTTTTGTTGATTCCTTATTATGGTTTCTTTTAATCTTATCAATGCATTTCATTAAATTTTATACAACCAAAAACTTTCACGTGCTATATAATAAAATTCAAAGCTTTAATTTAATACGCCGACAAGACATTATATTGGGTTTTAAAATATAATTATTTATCCTTTTCAAAAACAATCGTAAAGTTTACTACCAAAAAAATAATAAAAGTGTACGACGACTTCAAACACTCCGATTTAGGAGAATCGATCAGTAGCGCACGCTAGAAATTATTTTTGAAATAAATACTAAAAAACTAACCAAATTGTTAATAATTAAATATACGACGGTGACATTGCGTCGGCTTTACGTATTAACGGCAAGTTTGGATAAAGTATCAAAACTAGAGATTGAATTTTTAAAATATATATATATATATATATATATATATATATATATATATATATATATATATATATATATATATATATATATATTTTAAAATATACTAATAATAAATATAAATTTTAAAATTTTAACAAGGTAAAAACTATCTACTGATTAAGCCCCGATGAAGAATTTAACAAAATTCGAAACGTTGGAAAAACAAAAATAATTTTTTTCTTCTATACACCGACCCAATTCCCAACCAACCAATAATAAGATTAATTAGATGTTATTATTCCCATGAAAACCCTTATTGATAGTAATAAAAACAAATATTGTAAATTTAAATCTAATGAGCTATACTTGGCATTAAAAAACTAAATTTTAAAAATTGTGAGCAATTTACTCTTGCCTTAAAACTAGTGAATTTTTAGTATAAATATGGCGCAATAAATAATTGTTACTTAACTAATTTAAAGTTTTACATAAAGTTTAAATTTGTGATAAAATTCCAGAAATGATTAAAGTTAAAAGTTAATAAAAGTTATGAAACATTTTTTTCATTTCGCACCTGAAAAAGTAAGGCCGAAAGAAAGTGACATTTATTGAATTTTAAATGTTTTAAAATAAAATAACGAAAAAAAAAATAATTGACTTACACCATAAAAAGCTAATTACTGCATATTTAAAAATATTTATCGTTTCAAAATTATATTTTATTATACATAGGGTGATTTTGGATTTAGTTTATAGGTGAAATATAGATACGTAATTTAGAATAAGCAACTTTAAAAAAAAATTAACAAACTGTCAATTTAGGTACAAGTAATGCTAGTAAATAAAAATACTTGGTACTGTAGTTGAAATAAGCGAGATATAAGTGTTTAAATTGTTGGAATTGAGTGGTACGTGTAAAACGCCCTGTATAAAAAATTAAACAGTTAAAGAACAGAGATACTTTAGTATCTTATAGTCTTATAAAATTACTGTGTCAAATTTAAAATCAGTAGTATTTTATTTGTAGGAATATCGTAATTTATTTAGGACTGCGTTTTTCTCGAAAAATTAAAAAAAAATAAATATCTCAAAACCTATTAACTTTTGGTAAAGGTACATAAGAAATTTATTTAAAATTTGATAAAAAATTCAAAAATAAAATAAAAATAAGGGAATTGGTTTTACTTCTGGTGTATCAGTAAATTTTCACCCATAACTGCATCCCTAAAAACTCTTCGTTCCACACCCTGTGTATTTAAAAACAAACACAAATTTTTAATTTCTAAAATTTAACTGCATTAAAAAGTTCTAATAAAGAATTTTTTATTTTAATCTACTTTATTATACGTGATTAAATAATGCAATAAGGAATTAAGTAAGACCTGTTTTATCCTAGAATGTTAAGTTTCTTGTTTATATCAAAGAAATAACAAAAACAGCTAAAAAAAATATTGCGCTATTTAAGTGGTTGCTTTTATTGTTGCTCTTATCGCTTATCAGCTTCAACAAAAGCATGAACAGTTTTCATTACACATCAGAGTGCTTTCTGTGATTTTGCCACAATAACGAGTTTAGATACATAAAGGTAACATACATTTAATGTTATTATAATAAATGTTTATTTAAACTCACGCAGTACCTGTTACCTTAAAATGATGTAATTAAATAAATTAAGAAGGTACCAAAAAAAGTAATACGATAAAAATCAAATTGACAAAACTGTGAATTAATAAGCAAGTGTTGGTTAGAGTACTGTTATTGAGAATAACTAATACAAATTTAGCAGTTGGTAAAAATATTATGAAAAAGAGCAAAGCAACAAATTGTTACATTTTATAACCAGAGCATAGAGGTAAACCTAAGCCCCCGTGGTGGTCAGTTGAAATAGCTGACATCAGGAAGCGCTGTATACGAGCGTTCAAAGAGGCAAAGCGAACCAATGAGTGGGTGACTTACGAATGTAAGGCCGTGTTGAACTCGTTCAAGAAAAGCGTAAGGCTTGCTAAAAAAAAATCCTGGTCTGAATTCTGTTCTAGCATCGAGAGCGCGACAGAGGGCCACAGACTTCGTAAAACTAACCAAGTGACATTTAAGTAAACCTGTTGGTACCTGGACAGTCATTACACAACGGAAGATTAAATGGGCTATTGCGGGCTTTAAACCGTACAAGTCACCATGTATAGATGACATAATACCAGCAGAATTACAAGCGGTATCAGAACTTACTATTTCGTGGCTAGAAGTCATATACCACCAGACATGTCTAAACCTAGCATATGTACCACTTAATCCTAGACCGAAAGCTGCTGTGGAGGAAGAATTTAAAAGAAAGAGTAAGAAAAGCTATGTAGTGACCTACACCATCAGAATGGCCATTGACAAAAAATGGGGGATGCAACCCAGTGCTGTTCATTGGCTGTATATAATGATCATTAGACCGATTCTAATGTATGGATCGTTAGTATGGTGGCCAGCCCTAGATAACGGAGTCAACCCGTAAAGGAAAGACCCAAAGATTGGCATGCCTATTAATCACAGGCTGTCTACAGACCACCCCTACAAAAGCCCTCAAAATGATTCTACATCTACTACCACTAGATTTCTTTGGGAGAAAATGCGCAGCTAGCACGACTCTCAGGCTCAATGCTGTGTACTCATGGACCGAAACGCAGCACGGCCACTTCAGACTTCTAGGAGAATATGACTTGTGCACGAAAATACCTTTAATACTCAACAAACCAGAGATTAGGTCAAAAACCTAGTTAAACCTCAGGGCACAGTACTTTATACTAACAGCTCTAAACTTAAGGGGAGAGTAGGTAGTGGTGTCTTCTCAGACAGCTATTTGGACACTCCACAATGAACAAAAGTTCAGCGAGATATCCATTCTTTGCGACAACCAGGCTGCTATCAAATCATTTAACTCGGTCTACTTGTATTCTAGGGCGGTCGTGCAATGATAAGCCAACCTGAATAAGCTAGTAGCTTAGTTCAGATTTTACAATGTCTGGGTACACGGCCACAGGAATATACCACGCAACTGTAGGGCACCACTCTCCCAGCTGTATCTGTCTCATCTCATTCAGGAGTACCGATTACTAACTCCCGGCTCCTCCTGTACAGTAGGGTAGTTCAAACAGCCAACCCAAAGTGAAAAAATGAACCCACATGCACATCATCGAAAAAGATTTGGCCTAAACTTGATCTACGTCGAACTAATGATTTTTTATCTCTATCCAGGGAATATTGTTTCGTTAATTATAAGGATGGTTAATTTGTATATACAAAGAAAATGAATTTACCTACAATGGCCAAAGGCAGTAACAAATTTTTAAATATAAAATGTCTTTTCTCCTACGACAAATTGTCACATCAATCAAAAGCCAAAATTGATTGCATAAAACTTTCTCTTAATTACTTACACATTTTTATGACCATATAACTACCATGTTCAGTGGTTTTTAAAATTTAAATACATTTTAGCATGAAATGTACAATGTACATACTTAAAGATATTTGTGCTTTTTGCATTTTATAATAAAACGATAAAAATAAATGTTCTTACCTTCCCACAGGGATAGCAAAATAGAAAATTGCCAACATTTTGGAACGGATATCTCCAACAAAATAATCACTGATTATTGTTGGAGCAATAGTAGAATAACTTGCTTCTCCTATACCCACTAAAGCTCGGAAAAATACGAACCAATAAAAATTCTGCAAAAAAAGGTGAAATAGAATATACACGTAGGAAAATAATCTAAAGATATTAATTTTTATTTACATAATAATAACTTGGTTTATTAAATATATTTTCTGATAATTTTAATTTAGCCAAAAAAGTGCTTAATAAAAACATATAGGAAACAGTTTTTTTTGTTGTTTTTATGTTTTATCGGATACAAACACTGAAAAAAAAAATTAGTATTTCTTTGAGTTCAAAGTAAATCACATGAATTTTTTAAATAAACATGAAGAGACACCATTAAAACCGCGAACAAGAGCTAGGAGCCATTGGTAAGCTATAAAATGGAACAATGTGTAAGAAAGATTGTAATGCATGGACCGTTAGTATGGTGGCCAGCCCTAGAGAAGAGAGTCAACCATACAAAAGTAGGAAAAGTCCAGAGATTGGCATGTTTGCTGATCACAGGCAGTCTACGGACCACCCCAACAAAAGCCCTTGAAACAATTCCACATCCACCACCAGTAGATCTGTTTGAAAAAAAATGCGTAGCTAGTGCGGCTCTCAGACTCAATCCTGTGTCCCCATGGACCGTAACGCACTACGGTCACTCTAGAATTCTAAGAGAATACGACCTGTGCCAACCTAGAAAATTATAGACCAATCAGCTTGCTATCACAGATCTACAAGTTATTTATGAGAATAATAACAAACCGCCTTGAATACAACTCGATACATAACAACCCTGTGAGCAGGCGGACTTTAGAAAGGGCATGAGTACAATAGAATATCCTCACACCGTAAGGATACTGAAGGAAAAAGCAACGAAATATAACATCCCAATATGGGTCGCCTACAAAGACTTTAGAAAGGCCTTCGACACGGTTGAATTTTGGACAATTATCAGGTCAATGAAAAATGCAAGAATAGACCAACGATATATTAACATTATACAGACACTAAATGACCACTTAAAAATAAAAGTAAGACTACATGGAAACACTGACGAAATCCTGATTAAAGAGGCGTTAGACAAGGAGACATTTTGTCACCCAAATTGTTTACACTGGTGCTAGAGGATGTTTTCAAAAACCTAAACTGGCAAGACAGAGAAATTAATATATCGGGAGAAAAACTCAGTAACCTAAGATTTGCTGATAACATTGCCATTTTTGCCCCAAACAGTGAAGAATTAAAAACCATGCTTATAGAACTACAACAGGATGCAAGAAAAGTAGGCCTAGAAATGAACATTTCTAAAACCAAATTCATGACAAACCAACAGAGAAACATAGAGAGTATAAATGTACTAGGACAACAGGTAGAGAAAGTGAACTCTTATGTCTACGTAGGTCAAGAGGTAACATTGGGAAAATTAATCAATAACTTAAAATTAACCATAGATTACGTCTAGGATAAGCGGCCTACGGGATGAGGCGACACGTCTTTAACTCCAACCTACCCCTCAAACTAAAAACCAAGGTTTACATGGAATGCATTTTTCCGGTAACAACCTACAGATGGAAAACATGGGTTCTAACAAAGAAAATCCTTAATAAATTATAAATACACCAAAGAGCAATAGAACGGAAAATGTTAGGAATAACGCTTAAAGATCATAAGACAAATGAGTGAATAAGAAATAGAACCAGGGTCGAAGATATAGCGAGGCTAATAGGTGGACTTAAAAGGAATTGGGCCGGACATGTTGCCCGAAATACAACCAATTGGAGCGGAACAACAACAAGATGAAGACCTTGGAGGGAGAAAAGAAGGTGTGGCAGACCACAGCAAAGACGGTATGATGACATCAAAAGAACAGCCGGACTAAACTAGTACCAAGTGGCACAGAACAGAGAAAACTGGAAAAATATGAGAACGGCCTATATCCAAAGAAGAGAAAACGGCTAGAAGAGAGAAGAGAGAGAGACGACCTGTGCCTCAGGGCGCAGTATTTTTTACTTAAGGCTCTAAACTAGAGAAGAGAATAGGTTGATGATGATAATGCGAGACATGTTTTTCAAGTAAAGTAAGTACCGTTTCAAAATTCCGCCTCTGCAGCACTGCGATCGGCGGTTCGTGCATACACATTTTGATCTTTTTATCAGTTGACAAGCCACAGACGCCATTACGGCAACAATTGAGCGTGTTTACACTGTTTTGTGGGTATGTAAAATGCTTCCTTCGATTGAAAATCCCGCCGACTGTGAAGTTTATGAGAAAAACATTATGAGTAATGGAATGGTAAGAAACTGGGTTAGAGCTTTCAAAGATTGCCGCAACAATATTCATGACGAGAAACGGACTGGGTAAATCGTTTGGCTGAGAACAACTTGATCATCCTCCATACAACCCAGATCTGGACCCCAGTGACTACCATCTGTTTCTAAATTTGAAGAAGCATTTTGGAGGTCAGCGCCATGATGACGACGATAGCATCAAAACGACCGTGAATAAGTGGCTGTCAAATCAGGCGGCAGACTTCTACGAAGCGACGACGAGATACAAAAGCTTGTTGTTAGATTAGATAAATGCTTCAATAATGGCGGCAATTATGTAGAAAAGTGGATTTAAGTACAGGCTTTCATGTAAAAATAAATATTTTATAAAAAGTTTCGTAGTTTTTTTAATATTTTGAAACGGTCCTATTTTTAAAAATATGCTTTGTATATAAACTAAGAATATAAAACAAATGTTATGAAACAATTTCCACGAAAATTAAGAAAAACAAAATGTTATTAATTTAGCAAGCGTTTTTACAAACTTAATTTAAAACACGAAACACGTATGTTGTCAGAGAAGTGAATTGCAAACAAGTAATATCTTGAAATTACACAATATGTCACAGAAAATAATGAAATATTAAAATGTTTTCCACGAAAAGTTTCGCCAACTTGTACGTGGCTTCTTGAGAACAGAGAAAGCACGATATCTCAGGTCATCAATTAATAAAAAATAAATATTGCTACTAATAGGGGCTCTATCTGTTTGCGTCTCTAGAATTGTCAGAACGAACTTTCGCAACCCCTATTGACAAGGTCTAAAAATATCGCAGTTCGAATATCGAAGGAATCGAACATCTACGAATTACCAGAATTACCAGAGACAGGAGTATTTAACGCTAGTCGAGATGCGAAAGGAAACAGTTTTTATTTGACTAGCAGTTGAATGATATGTAGTAAAGTATTAAGCAGTAGTTTGAACTTTGTTGTCAGAGTATTTTTTGTAAATAATTGTGTTACAATGAACGGACAATAGAGAATTGTGGAAACATTATTTTGACTACACAGACCAAAGTTTCGTAACAATATCATTTCCTAAGCTGCTAGATCACCTCCAGTCATATTCGCCAATCATACGCTTAGCTTTTCTGTAAGAAAAATATTAAATATTTATATTCAGATCCCACTAACGGAGAGCCTTACTTTATTTCTGAAGAAAAGTAATTGGACAGAGCTGGAAAATTAAAAATGGGAGTGCAAAGGGAGTACCAAGGCAAAGGACCAAAAATTATGGATTTTACTCCTAAATTATTTTTTTCTGTCGACCTTAAACCTTTAATCTTCACAAACCATTATTATCAAATAAATAACCAATTATTTTTAAACATCTTTATGCCATAAGAAATAATTATTTAAAAAAACAATTATTTTCTACGTTTCCTGTTGCGATGAGTTTTTTTGTATTCGGTACCTACTTTAACATAAAAAAATAAAATATTTGTTACTTTCATTACGTATGTACAATAATATAGGTATTAATTCATTATTTCAGCAACCACTTTTAATATAAATTATTAAGTACCTCATGCCCCTTAAAACTGTTACATCAGTATTAATTATTTTTGCTTTTATGTTTCTTTATATTATTTAAAAATACTCTTTTAAAATAATATGTCTTATTAATTCCTAAAATCAAAGGATAGACTTACCGTCATATACGAACCACATAATGTAGTGATACTCCACATAAATACCCCAAAAGCCATTATATATCTTCGGTTATACCTGTCTCCCAAATATCCGAAAATTGGGGCAAATAACATGTAACTGAGAATAAATGCAGTCTGTAGCAATCCTCCTTCGTCATTTTGAATATCAAAGTATTGTTTTACTCGATCTAATACACCTGAAACCAAAATTTAAAGTTAGGTGATTAGTCCAATACAATAGTACAGGTAATAAGCACAAAATTGGGCTCATTTTGCACAAGACTTATTTAGAAATTCACGGCTGATAAGCCTGGACCAAACGCAATTATGAAAACTACTCAATTTTGATAAAAACTGGATTTTAAATATTTTTCCTATATTTAAAACCATTTACTGTGGAGAAATATTTGATCTTGCAATAGGGAACAAACAAATGTTTACAGTGTTTTTTATTTTCGACTAATACATCATCACCAAACCTTTTCCTACATAGAACAATAAAAAAAGCCGACATACAAGTACTGCATAGTGCCCAAATGCAAAAGTACAATAAGAAATGCACCCGATAAAGTGTTTTTCTTGTTCCAAGAGGTGAGGACATAAGAAGAAAGGTTTAATTATGAAAAGAGACATGGTGCTTCATCAACTTGTTTATATTGTTGTGAAGATCACTCTGACGTAAGTATTTAAATAGTTTCCCAAACATTTTTTTTGTTTTATGCCTATACAGTTCTAGAGTTTTAAATAGACAATATTTGTACCACCTGTATCATGTGTTACACTGCTTTCTAACACATTCTGTTTTCTATTCATTTCACAATTTAATTTATTACGTTTGTGTTTTTAGGCAGAAATAAATACATAAAATTACTTATATAAATTATAAAATTATGAATTTGGAAGAAAAACAAAAAACTACATGAAGATCAAAGAAAGATATCCAGTTTATCTACAACTCACATATACATAAAAAATACTGAAAACAAAACTGCTTCTAAAGCTGGCTGCAGCACTTACTTATCCAATGTATATAATTATATAATTTTACTTCTAAATGTGCAAAGATATCGTAATAAAACTGACTGAATCATAATAACTTCTAAGCATAGACATAGGAGACTAGACTGCGGGTCTAGATGCGAGAGTTGGCTCCCGATGAGAAAGAGACGGTCGCCCGAGAGGTGTTTCGCGTTTTTTTTTACGCCCGAGTCTTGAAACCGACCCCTCCACTCAGCTCGCCGCGTGCCCCTCGGGCGTAAACCCTGTCCATAAGAGAGAGCGCCAAACAACCTCTCGCGCAACTGTCTCTTTCTTATCGGCAGCCAACTCTCAGCACAGGGAGCCGCAGTCTAGTCTTCTATGTCTATGCTTCTAAGAAAACACCTAACCTAACTACACACTCGCTGTTATTAACATTTGTTATTCTAGACCCTTATACTTTTACGTTACATTTGCTCTGACATTTAAAATGTTTGAATTTCCCAGTTTTTTTTACTTTTAAAAATTAATTTCTTGCTCAAAAAAAATTATAATTAATTGATGGAAAGTTTATTAAAAATAATAGTTCATCCTTATTTGGATCACATGCATATTTCCTAGTAGTTATTTCGAAAATATTTTTTCTATACCTAGTAAGTTATTTGATTTAGACAGAGCAATTTAGCTAAATATAAAACCAAACTTGTGCACATTTCACAATTTCTCAAATTACTTAATACTAGTTGTAAAAAAAACAGGTTTCACTCTGTAATAGCAACCCAATAAACTACCTTTTTATCTTTAATCGCAAAATTTGCCCTGAGATGAATCATTGTCCTAAAACAAAGCCCACTCGATTTACCGCCGTAGTTCATTTCTTTTAGGCCATATTTCTTTATTATAAACTAAAGTGGCGAGAGAATATATTCAGGCAGGCCTCATAACTCATGTTTTAATCAAGCGTAAGTGTGAATAAGTGCTTTCTCTACCGCTCTTATTAATTCGTACGGGGGCAAAGCAAAATGTATTCCAACATATTTAATAAAGTATAAAAATAAAAAAAAAAGACTTACTCAACTTTATTTATGTTTTCCCACTGATTACATTATTTTTATTTGTCGTTTATAACATTTACGCGTTTTTATCGTTGTATACCATTATTATAAGTCTAGTTAGCAATGTGTTTTTTATTATAAAATTAAAGTTTTGTGTTATTAATTTAAATAAAATAGTTAAATTAGGAAAATATTGCTATACAACCTCAAATTGTTACGAGATACTTACGTTTAAAAGTATAAATTTGTTGAACTACAAATATAGGTAATATGTTTATCAAAATCAGTTAGTTGAAAACTTTTGTGCAGTATTACTACTCTATACAATAGTAAGAATTTATCGTGGCAACATTCTCTATTACTGAGCATGTTTTTGTAATTCAATAATAAATATTTTCATATTCTTAAGACATACATTAAAACACCAAAAACTACAAAGTTTTTTACAATCAATAGATGTAACTTAGAGAATTTCAGAAAAGATTTAGTCCATTTATATAAAAAGATACTGGTTAGGAACTTTACATTTTGATATTTATCTAGGTATTTTTTTGTTTATCCTTTTTATTTATATCTTGTATTATTAGAATCAATATATTTGTTGTGGTCTTAAAAATTGTTTTTTTTTAAGTTTTTGTAAATTTCAGTTACTTAAAGAAATAAAATTGTTCGGGATGTAATATTCATGTTATTTAAAAATAAATTTAAATTTTAAATATTGATATTTAATATTGATCTTAAATTAAAACTTATTAGGTACTGTTTTATGTAAATGCAATTTGAATAATTTCGATTTTTTTCTAACCTTTGTCGACTTTTTGCTATCAATATTGACAAATATCCAATATTATTAAATAATTAATACCGAGATATATTTTTTTATTAATAATAAAACAAAGAAATACTTTTTTTGTAAGTTTTTGTCCATTAATATTTTCGTGCGCTTATTTGGCTGTTGGAAGTCATATCGCTAATAATGTAATAATATTCAACTCCTAAATTAAAAATAAGCTTCGAGTTTTAACAAATTATATTTTAATGATGAAATATTTTGTATTGTAGTTTCATTCTTGCTTAAAAAGTAATAGCTACCTTTGTTTGTTCTTTAAACATTTTAATAATAAATCCTATCGTATTTGCCCCACTCGGGATAACATAATGTGAACTCCATTTATTCTCTCATAATATACTACAATCGAGACCACAATACACTGAACCATATGCGGGTACTTAATGCTATAAAAAGTTTTCCAAACTCTTCGTATTATTCTTTAACGATTGTTTTACAACAGGGGGGAACATTACATTATTTCTTATATAAAAAGCGAGACACTCGAAATATAAAAGTGAACCACTAAAAAATATAAAAATTGAGGATCATATATATTGTCACGGAAATTTTATTTTTAAGACGTAATCCGCGAGTTGGAAAAAAATGAAATGACGAAATCACTACTGTTATTAACAATAAATAAAACTGAGAAATACCCTATACGGAAATGTATTTATTAATAACCAATTGCGTCGAAATTTACATCACCTAACGACTTAATTGTTTGTACTTTGAACAGAAATTCAAAACTAAACTGACCGGTGTCTCTACATTTATATCTTCTTCTTCTTCTTTAATAGCGTTATTCAGTCCACTTACGGACATACGCCTCTTCCAATTCTAATTTCCAACTTATTTTGTTTGCAGCTTCCCGCATCCAATGTAGTCCTGCTGTTAGTTTGATATCTTCGTACCACCGCTTTGGTGGCCGTCCTCTAGGTCTCTTGAAGGTATAAGGTCGCTAGGTTAAAATTCTTTTATGCCATTTATTAGCACTATCTCTTGCCACATGTCCAGCATAGGACCACTTTAACTTCGCCGCCCTTTCGACTACATCTGTTATTCTGGTTGTTTGTCTATCCATTCATTTGTTTTTTGGTCGTTTAAAATTATTCCCAACATTGCTCGTTCCATTGTACGCTGCATTACTCTGAGCTGCGAATTCTAACGGGACTGCTTACAGGACACTGTCGTCTAAGATACCACCTCGGAAGGATAGGTCTGAACCAACAAACGGACTAATAACGGTTTTGCTGCGTGGAAGACTAAACTGCTGAACATACACTGCGGTCCATATGTATGGAATAAATTCATTTTTAGCGTTATTATGTTTTTTATCAAAAAATCCTGAAACAGGTCAATTTTTATTGTCAATTTGACAATTTACAGTATGAAAATATTACCCCCTTATTTCACCACCTCTGAATTATGAGCACCCCCTAAAAAATTTAAATGAGAAGGGGGGTCGTGCGGCATCTTGTTCGAAAGGGATTTTCATTATCTGTTCAGCAATACTAAGTTTTTCATATTTGGTGCAAATGGAGAAAATTTGTCATTAAAATTTAAAAATATTAACACTGAAAATTATGTATCCGTTGAAAAAACCTGAAACAGGTCCATTTCTATTCTTAATTTGACAATTTACAGTTCGAAAATATTACTCCCTTCTTGCCTCTGAATTATGAGCATCCCCTCAAAAAATTTAAATGAGAAGGGGGGTTGTGTGGCTCCTTGTTCGAGAGAGATCGCCTTGCTTATTGTCAAGGAGTGAATGGTGGTCATTTTGAATATTTCATTTAGTTGTAAAATAAATTGAAAAAAAATAAAAAAAAAATAAATAAAAAATATTTCCTTTATTCTACGTGTATAAAAATTTCACATTTTTAAAACAAATTTTTCAGCTATAATTTTAAAAACTTAGTATTGCTAAACAAAGAATTGAAATCCCTTTTAAAAAAGGTGCAACACGACCTCCTTTCTCATTCAAATTTTTTGAGAGGGTGCTCATAATTCAGAAGGGGTGCAAGAAGTGGGTGATATTTTCAAACTAGAAATTGTCAAATTGAGAATAGAAATCGATATGTTTCAGGTTTTTTAAACAAATACATAATTTAGAGTATAAACATTTTACATTTTTAAAATAATTTTTCTTACAGTTATGATTGCACCAAATTTGAAAAACTTAGTTTAGCTGAACAGAGAATAAAAATCCCTTCCGAACTAGGTGCCACACGACCCCCCTTTTTATTTAAAATTTTTGAGGGGGTGCTCACAATTCAGAAGGGGTGCAAGAAGGGGGTAATATTTTCATACTGTAAATTGTTAAATTGACAATAAAAATCGACCTGTTTCAGTTTTTATTGAACAAATACATAATAACGCTAAAAATGAATTTATTCATACATATGGACCGCAGTGTATACTATGTTTATGCCCTGGCCTGGGAAAAATAACGTTCAACTTATTTGGTTACACCAACCCAAAACCTACTGATTTTAAAAAAAACTCACCCTATAAAACCATGAACTTCGTGAAAAGGGCTAGGTTGTGCGGTGAACTATAACCTCTAGGGGTGAGTCACAATAGACCTACTAAAGGTCGCAGTGGAGGGGCGACCACGCCCCACTCACATGATACCTAACCTAACCAGACCTACTATGAGCTTATTCGGATTATTTGATGTCATTGTCCAATTTTCCGCTCCCTAGCACATTATCGGCAGAATGCATTTACCATATACTTTTCTTTTGTTCTTTAACGTAATTTTTTTGCTTTTGAGTGTACAACTTAGTTTGTCAAACGGCGCACAGGATTGTTGTATTCTTCTTTGTATCTCCACTGTTTGATTTTTTCTTCCAAGTACAATTTATTGACCCAGATATATGTATTCCTCCACTCTCTCCAATTTCTGGTTTTCCACCTGGATTGTGCCTTTCTCCATAAGCATTACTTTCGTTTTACTGATGTTCATCCCCAGTACAATTTTTAGAGACTCTTTATTTATCATTTTCTTAAGTTCTGTAGGATCTTTTGCCATTATAATGTCATCTGCATAACGTAGGTGGCTCAAGTATTGACCATTCACATTAATGCCACGTTCTGACCAATCCAGTTTTCTAAACACGTCTTCCAAAGCCAATGTGAACAGTTTGGGTGATAGAATATTTTCCTGTCTAACTCCTCTTTTCAGTGGGACCTGATTGGTTTTCGTATTTAAGTAGTATGTTGATGCTGCTTCGTTGGTAATCTCTTGTATTAGTTGTGAGTATCTACTATTGTACCTGTGAGACATTGTTGATTTTATTAGGATGTAAGATTACGTTTAGCCGAATGAATACACAAGCTCTGTAGACTGCCGTCGCACCCAAAAATGCAAAGTAGTAGTGAAAGCGGGCTTACTTCAAACCGTCCGCAAAAATAAGCAGGTTAAAAAATTTGTTCTTTTGGAACTGAAATCTAACTGGAAAGACCGTACTTTCAGCTTGGGGAGCAATAAAACATTTATTTTTTGTTTTGACGTTACAAACTAAACTATATATTTGAATTGTTACTTTACCATTATTCACTATAAAATATCCCATTTACTATTGACACAGAATTTAT
The DNA here is from genome assembly GCA_950111635.1 of Agelastica alni. Lineage (NCBI taxonomy): Eukaryota > Metazoa > Arthropoda > Insecta > Coleoptera > Chrysomelidae > Agelastica > Agelastica alni. Next base: position 37,774,056 of record OX467715.1, read on the forward strand.
AACACAGATTGTGAATTTACAATATTCCCATTCAGGTACTGATGCCAAAAATCTACTACTAAAGAAAATAATTTTTCGTCTAAATATCGCTTAAAACTGTATAAAAAAACATACATGGAAAATTGGTTTTGTTTCGAGTACATTTTTACTTCTTTCATATCCCAATCTTCTGAAATTTCAACAGAGGGTTGGTTATTTTACCAGCATATAAACAGATACATTTAAATTTCAGACGAGTGAAAAATGGACTAAAATATATAGTTACATTACATAATCAATTAATTATTCGGAATAAATTTTAGTTTTTTTTTCGTATAAAGTTTGCAGATTCAACCATTTTTTGTAAAATACTAAGAAAAATAAAGTAGGTCATAATGATTGTAAAAAGTATGTCAATGTATTTTACGAAAATAAAAATGTATTATATAGATTAGTGATTTATACGCTGTTATTATCATATAAACAAAAAATATAAAGATAATTTTGACACTTAAATTTCTTCTTTTATTAGATAATGAACACATAAATCAATTATATTTAAAGACCCAACATTTTTAAAATTACCAACAAAATTATTAAACACTTTTTTACAAATAATAACCGGTAGTCTTTTTGATTTATTAGACAAGTATCTATTAATTTGAATTTAAAGAAAAACTTTGGGCAAGCAAAATATCTACGTATCTATTAAATTAAAGAAAAATTATTATTATTATTATTAAAAAATTGTCTGTCACTAATATCCGAGAATAAAAAACAAACGAGAAATGACTGCTTTGACCTCAATAACTTTCAAACACATTATAACACAGTGCGTAAAAAAAATAGAAAATCGGGTCGGACTGTAACGTGTTAATACACTGCTGAACTTCCGATCCTTAGTACGGGGACAGGGCCAAATTTATAATCAATTTTAGGTATTATTATTTTTGTATCCACAGAAACAGAAAAATAAACATAATAATAAAAAGGTAAGTGAAAAAATGTAAAAAGTTCACAAATTGGATATTTTAAGTACCTTATACAGATAGGGAAAAAGTTTGGCGGAATATAGTAATTTTAATGTAAAATCTTAAAATGCACGATAAACAGTCGACCAGCACAAAATACAATAAATATTCGCGACAAACACTCAAGTAATTAATTACACAATTTTAATTTCATCTGTCCCCACCTTGTCGATTGTACTCGTATATATTATAAATTAATGAAATCTCTCAGTATGAAACTTTTAGCGCAGAAATATACATCGAACCCATCAGGAAAGAGACTACGACGCATCGAGAGGTCAAACAATTTTTTTTCTAAAAATGTGTTCACCCTCACAACAACGGCTCCGAAAATAAAATAAATATACATAACATTAACTTCTGAAAATAAACTTAAAATGTGAACTACAAAAAATTACAAATCCAACGCAATAAAGGTTCACACAAAACGTTAAAAAAAACATAATTTTCATTTTGCTTTTTCATCATAATTTCAGAAAATTCCATGTTTTACAGATTTGGCTATTGTTTGGTACACTAAGATGGTTGGTTAACCTTTATTGCGTTGAATTTGTAATGTTTTTTTGGAGTTCAAAGTTTTAGTTTAGTTTTCAGAAGTAAATGTTATGTTTTTTAATTCGTAGAATATTTATTTTATTTTCGGAGCCGTTGTGGTGGGGTGAACACATTTTTAGAAGAGAAATTGTTTGATCTCTCGATGCGTCGTAGTCTCTTTCCTGATAGGTTCGATGTGTATTCATACTGAGAGATTTTAGATTTCATTAATTTCTAGCGACATGGAAGGTTTAGATAAGCTGGCGGCAATTCAAATTAAAATCGTGTAATTGATTACTTGAGTGTTTTTTGCGAATATTTATTATATTTTGTGCTGGTCGACTGATTGTTGTGCATTTTAAGATTTTGCATGAACATTTCTATATTCCACCAAACTTTTTCCATATCTGTATTTATAAAGATTATATTGAAAAATAAATCGCCACTTTTCCACTTTTTCGTTTTTCTTTTGTGGGCTAGGTACTTATCGGACCAACCCCGGAAAAATACCGTCTTCAAAAATACTTAAATTGATGTAACAAACTGTCTTAGTATCAAATTACTAATTTTTTACTAAATTCGTTTTAATTTACTTTTCATGTGACAGAAAAATTGACATTGACATTATCAAAATATAGGGGTTGCGTTTCATTTTTAAGAGATTTTGCACTTTAAATAAATTAAGACTCACTTTGCAAAGACGGTTTTAATATCAAAAAAAAATCATGGACAATCATACTCCATCTAAATGCTTTTCTAATGATGTGCCACACATGGTACATTTCCTATTTTAAATTAAGGGGTTGGGGAAGTGAAAGAAGGGGGGGTTTGTTTAAGGATTATTATTCTTTTTAATGACGAAAAATAAGTTTTAGTTTATTTCCGTTAAAAATTACATTTTAAAATTTACATTTTAAAAAGTTATAACCACAACCAACCTATCATATATTTTTATGATCAGGGGCGAAGCCAGTAAGGGGCGATCACCCCCCCTGAGCTTTTAAAACTTTAAAAATTTTAAACACCATAGCACAAAGAAGAAAATTAATTTTTTAGTTATCTTTGAAGTACACAAATACGTCGAAGTCTAAGAGCCCATGAACGGCTACCTGTATGTATTTGACCCCATGCATTAGGTGGGGACTCATTAAGCTCAAAGTAGTGGATGCGACGAGCGCTTAGATAAGACAGGTATCGATTTTTGATTAATTTTAAATCCATTTGACCACGTCCGCCGTTTTAACATTTGAAAATATATTATTATTATTATGATCATCGGAAAATAAGAATGGCAGGCCATTATTGCGCATTTTACTTTGTGGCAGACAATTTTGAAAATGCTAAAAAAATAAAACTTTGAAAGTAATTAACCAGATCTGCCATTGATATATTTTATTTATTATAGTCTTAAAAACTTATATTGATCACGGCAGACGTCAACATTGCGTACACGCCTTTTTCCCGGGGTAGGCAGAGACCAATTGCTACGGTTCTTACACACATCTTTCGCTTTCTCTTCTTTCATCAGTGCTCTCATATATGCTCGTCGGTTGTTGGTACTCTTGACCTGGACTTTCTTTAAAACAATGTTGATCCAAACCAGATATGTTTGTCGAGGTCGACCTCTACTGACTTCTCCATTTACACTCGCTTTATAAATGTGTTTCGTCAATCTTCCTTCATTCATCTTTTCTACATGTCCAAACTATCAAAGCATTCCTTTATCTATCTTTGTAACCACATCTTCTTTTACACCACAGCGTTCTCTTATCTCACTATTCTTTACTTTATCCAACCGAGTCACTCCGGCTATACTCAGACTACTCAAGTCCACAGCATTAATTCTATTTTCATGCTTCTGCCAAACCCAACATTCGCAACCATACATAAGTGTAGGAATCAACACACCTCTATGCACAGCTAGACGTGCCTTTTTTGACACTTTCTGTTCATAAAACTATTCAGTGCCCCATTTATTTTTTTTCTGCCAACACCCTTTGCTGAATGTCACTGTCATATTTTCCATCTCTCGTAAACTTTGAACCCAAGTATACAAACTCATTTACTTGTTCTTCTTTAATCAGAACTTCACAGTTTGTCATGCTTTCTTCTCTTTTAAAAACCATTACTTTCGTTTTGCTTACATTTATTCATTCCTTTGATTTTCAGGGCATTATGCCATAACATTAACCATCGCCTGCAACTTCTCTTCAGATGACGCTAATATGACTTGATTATCGGCGTAAAGAAGGCATTTGACAATCAAATCATGCATTTTCAATCCATACGCACTCTCTTTCAAATATTTTAAACAATCGTCTATGTATAAGTTAAACAGCCATGGCGAAGCCACACATCCCGGTCTCACACCCTTTTCGATGTTAAACCATTTCGTGCAAGCTCCATTTATCCTAAAACAAGCTGTGGAATCCTCGCAAAGTTATTTCAGTGCTCGTATTAAACTACTGTTCACCCCATACATAGACAATGTCGACTACAATTCACTTCTCACCACTCTGTCATAAGCCTTTTCCAAGTCTATAAAAGCGCAATACACCTGACTTCTAGCCAACAAAATTTTGATTATACCTCGTAATAAAAAGACCTGATCCATACATATCCTTTTTCTTTTAAATACTGCTTGCACATCCCATATCATCTCAGTTTCATTCGTCATTTTTTTAAACAATATCTTTGCATACAGTTTGCCGACTATGCTGAGTAAACTAATACCTCGGTAGTTCTTACAGTCCTGCTGCGAACCTTTTTCCTTGTAAAGCGGCACGATAACGGCCTTGCACCAGTCGTCTGGTACGCTACTACCCCTCCAACAAAGGTTAAAAAGGAGGTACAGCAGACTAGTTACCACGCTTCATCCAGCCTTCAGCATTTTAACTGTTATCATGTCATATCCAGCAGCTTTACCAAATTTCATACTGTTCAACGCTTTCACAATTTCTGTCGTACTAATTTCAATTTTATTGCAACTTTTACTCATGACTCCGAATGGGGCCTGTACTTGTGTATCCTCTTTCTTAAATAAACTTTCGAAGTATTTCTTCCATCTCTTTTATTAACATTTCTCTCCTTTTACCATACTACTATCTTGGTTCAAACCCCTAGCAAAAAGATACGAGTAAGACCAATCTTCGGCCTCACCTAGAGAAGTCTTGGGCTCACACATTTAGAGTCAGTCACAGATTCATTCATTCTAGCAGAGAGTAATACACCAACGCCTTGAGAACCTCTGCTGGTTTCTGGAACTCCTGACCAGTAGGCTGTATAAGGTTCACTATTACAAATAATAAAAACTTAGCTACTACCCAGTCTGATGGTTGGCAAAAACTTTATACAGCTATCTCTTTTCTTTCTCTATTACTATTATACTCATTCTATATTCTATATTCTCTTACAGTTACTTACATTAGAATTATGTAGTTTTTATACCTGGAAGGGCCCAGTAAAAACCCCAACGTAACGGCTATTGCCTAATGTTTTCAGTATATTTGTGAACGTTCATATAGATACCTCGTGTTCCGTGAATTTTATAAAATACATAGTGCTGCTTTATTTTATTTTCTTCATTTGTCTATTATTTATCAAATATATCTGACATTATGTCGAGTGATAAAGAACAAGTTAAGCGTGTTTTTTATGCCAATGTAAAAACTGAGAAATTACTTATATTTTCGGAAGATATAATGGCAAAATGTCAGAGGATTTTAAGATTACGGAAACTTAAAATAATTAAAATGTAAACAAATTATTCCACCGGACGAAATTTTCGATTATGCTTATCATAGTAGTTGTTAGAAGACGTTTACAGCTCTGAAAAATAAGTTTTTCTACAGATATTACGAAAAAAGTTTCATCACAGTCTAGTATTTCTTCGTCTACAATTAAATATCTAGTAGCAAAATAGTTGTTGAAACAATGTAGAAGAAACATTGTCGAAGATGTGAACGTTCCTCAGACACATGATGGCATAGAAAAAGATATCGAGGCTGAAGTAGATTAGCCGTTAAAAGAAGGACCATCTGAAGATTCAGCAGAACCGCCACATAATACAGATGTGTTCTTAATTGATGAATTTTTTATTCTTCATTCAATGAAAGAGGTTCCCAAGACATTTGGGAGTATTTCAAAGAAATTTTTTCAAATTATATCAAAATTTTCGGCTCGACGAATTGATGTTATCTTTGACCAATATTTGTATACATTAAATAAAGATGTGAAAGATGCTTACGGCATGAAGCATCTTTATTTGATTACACAATTTCTGGGCCTGAACAGATGCGACCGTCGGATTTTGCAAAAGAATTAAAAAACACAAAATTTAAGAACTGGGGCCTTCCAGGTGTAAACCCTACATTATTTGAATGTTGGTAACTGTAAGGGAACATATAGGCTAGAATGAGTACAATAGTAATACATGGGAGAAAGAAGAAAGATAGCTGTATAAAGTTTATGCCAACTATCTGACCGGGTAGTAGCTAAGATTTTATTATTTGTTATGTGTGTACGCAATGTAGACGTCTGCCGTGATCAATATAAGTGTTTAAGACTATAATAAATAAAATATATCAATAGCAGATCTGATCAATTACTTTCAAAATTTTATTTTTTTAGCATTTTCAAAATTGTCTGCCGCAAAGTAAAATGCGCGATAATGGTCTGCCATTCTTATTTTCCGATAATAATAATATATTTTCAAATTTTAACTTGGCAGACGTGATGAAATGGATTTAAAATTAGTCAAAAATCGATACTTGTCTTATCTGAGCGCTCGTCGCGTCCACCACTTTGAGCTTAGTGAGTCCCCACTTAATGCATGGTAGGTACAGGGGCCTCAATGTACAAAAACTCAGGTCTGGTCAAATACACACAGGTAGCCGATTAAGGGCTCTTAGACTATTAGTAATACATTTCAAAATGAGTTAATTGTTTAATTGTATAAGGTACCATAAAATAATTTGGTTATTTTGTTGAGACATTTTTTTAGTGGTACCTACTGTCTGTACAATTGCCCCCCCCCGTTAGGTGTGCGCATGGATCCGCCGATGTTTATGATAGACGTCAGCGCTATAGCGTGACGTCTGTCAACAGTTTAGTTGTTTTTTGATATCTTTTAGTGCAACATTGTTGCACCACTAAAAAGGTGTTCATTTTATATAAAAAAAAATCCCCAATATTTTAACAGTTAAAAGTGTTGTGATGGCGCTGAAGTCTTTGAATTCAACAGAATTTCTATATATTATTTCTGAAAGGTGTTTTTTTTTATCGATATGAATTATCTCCCTTAATACCGTATCAAAATTGATGTTTGATACGCAATTTTGAAGATTATTATTCCATCTAATGACGAAAAATAAATTTAAATAAGTTTTAGTTTATTTCCGTTGTAGTATAAAATATTCAAAACTAATAAACATATTGTTACGACCTTTAGTTCTTCCGTGGGTTCGGCGATTAAAACTCTCGATACAGTAACAAAGCAATTCATAAGCACTTTTAAAACTACAACTGACTGTCCGCCCGCTGTCCCTTTTTTATACCAGTAAATCATACTTCAACCTCTTTTCGAAACGGTAAGAATTATCGAGAACTTGCGGGAACTTTCCTTTGGTCTCCGCGCCGACAGTCCCAGTTGTGGTCGACGCATTGTCGCGACAGAAAGAGTCAACAGAGACGGACTCAAGAAATCGTAACTATATATATATATATATATATATATATATATATATATATATATATATATATATATATATATATATATATATGACCACTATCGGTGCGAAATATTCGCACGAATCAACTCTAATTTTTTTATAATTTATTAGCAGTCACATAGGTACAATTTGCTATCGACATAAATCATAGTTGTTGAAAATGATTATAAAAACTAGGAATTTCTTTGTTACTTGTTAAAACGTACGTAACAAAACAATGGTAATGCAATCAAAAAGGCGCAATCCTTAGAAGTAATAACAAACTTTAATATCTGGAATTAAATTACCCAGAAAGTTTATTAACTTTGTAATTTAATCTTATTTGATCTCTCTTTTGCTGGATTTATAATCAGCCAAAAGTTGCCATGACATGACCGCTACAATAACATCTTTTAATAAAGTTTGATTGCCCGCGGCGATAAGACTATGGAGGATGGAAGGATTGGGAGGAGGGGTGTCCCTTTGGGAATTGAAATATTAAATTTGTGTGGCACGTGTGCCGGAAGAAAATATCGGGGTCAGAGGTTTTGTTTGTTGTGCTGATGTCGCTTGCAGTCTTAATTTGTTAAAGAGATAAATTTTTTTACAAAAACGAACACAATTATTTTATGATATTAAATACTTACTTTTCCATTTACATTAATCTGAATTACAATACTCTTGGTCAATTAATCCCAAAAAATAATCCCTATCTATAAAGTTAGCACTTACTACAATATTGCAAATATTGTAAATTAATTCTGCTTTTAAATACAACTATTTTAAGAAATGTCGTACAAAGGCAGGTATGACGAATGATAAGCGGTTAAAGTGTAACATGTAAAGAAGCAGCTTAAATGAGTAAAAGAAAAGAATCTTCATAATAGAGATAATCAAATGAAAATTATTTAAATGGCTAACTTAAAATAAGAATATTTTTTACGATTTTAATTACAATAAACTACTTATTTACTATTCCATTTGATATGGTATTTATTAAGCCATTTTTTGCTTTTTTCCATCACTTACGATAGGACTTCCGCGCAGCGACAACTTTTTTGTTTGTTATTTGAATACTTTCGGTATTTAAAAGTTTCTTTTGTCCATTGAACACCTCACAACTTCAGTCTTAAATATTTAAATACAGATCTTAAAGTTTTGTGTTTGGTATGGGCTATGAAATTTCTTAAGACATAACCACACGATCGTATTGGCAACAATAACAGTTCAATTTCAACATCCCATCGCCTCTGTACAACACGTAAATAATGCCAAAGGGGTTGAAGACAAGTTTCATTTTTCGTTACTACACAATTTATCCACAAAAATAGTGCCCAGGAGGTGTAAGATCTCAAGACTTTTTAGTGACTCTGTTGTAATAAGAATAAACAAAAAAAGCACGATTTATTTACTAAATGTATGACAAAAAAAATTGAGTCAAGTCTAGCTTTTGAAATCAAAATTTGTAAATCCAAATCCTGATCAATTAATAAACTTATTCTTAATTTTTTGTTAATTGGACATTTTAACGATAATATTTTTTTAATGATCGAGTTCTGTAAATTATTCCAATCTAATCTAATGAAAACCGATGAGTTGATAGTTTTATAATTTGTAAAAATGTGTAAAAAATAAATTTACACTAGCCGTTCGGTTTGTAAAGTTCTCATTCATAATTTAAACTTAAAACTGCTCAGAATAAAATTGTCTTATAAGTTCAAGTCCTTCAAATGATATTATAACGTAATCTTGACCCCGGAATAAATATTCCAAGTTTTAAATTATACTGTTAAGGATTGTGGTCAACGAGTATGCCCCTGTACCTATTATTTGGCCGGAAGCGACGGTGAGTTGATTATAAAAAAGTGTATAAATCTTTTCGGTGGTATCAAACTCCCGACATTTATAGCCGCGAGCAGCAAGAATATTCGTGATAATTTCCAAAAGAATTCTCGTTCTTTCAGGAAATATTGGTTGGATATATTTAAAAGTGAATATCTAAGTGATTTATTATTGTTGTTTTACCAGAAGAAAGATGAAAATAAATTGTTTAGTTTTTGTACTGAGTGTTTTAAATTACCAAACCCAAGACTAAAAAACGTAACAATACTTAAAATAATATGTTACACAAGCAAAATATATTTATTTTCAACAAAATTATCATCCAAACAATATTTTTTAAAAATTGGTGAAAACATAAATTTGTGCGCATGGATTGTAGTCTTTGATTGTAAAAAAAAAGTATGCAAATCATCGCATTAAGACTAAATAAGAAAAATAAATAAAAAATATTGCTGTTGAGAGTTGGATTATTTATTAGTTAAGGCTTCTTTAAATACAACTCTCGTTAATGGAGCCGTGGGTACTTTTTAAACAATTTCCTAATTAGGTTATATAATAAATTTTATATATATATATATGTAAAAAAACCATTACCTACTACTATTAAAACTTCACAAAAAATCAAACACAGCACTTTTAAATTACATGCAGTGCGGGCTATTTGCATATTTGAGGAAGGCCGCCACTATACAGGTACTTATAATAAAATTTATACCACTTTTTAAATCTAATTAATTATATACGTTACAGGAAAAGTAGATTCTCCTTTAAAAGTTGATCTGTCTAGGTTAAGTCGACTTTTACCGGTCTTTTCAGTAAAACTTGATTAAAAGAGAAAAGTGAAAAGATAAGATCAACATTTAGAGTTGACTGTACCTAGGAAAAGTATACTCTTACTGCCTGGAGTTAGTAAAAGTTGAATTTTTGCATGAAAACGGTGCCTTGAGTTGGTCAGTTATGCGATTTCTTTCTGCATGTTCAGTGAGTATGTGCGCTTTATTAAGAACTGCAAAAACATATTAGGTTATATGCATAAAAATGAGTGGGCACTTAAAAGTAGTCACTCTAATTTGAATCGAGTAGCTACTCCTGATGGTGAGTGTGTACTCCATTTCAATATGCATAAATATTGTTACAAACAATGGAGATGCCACTCGCGATTTGAGAGGAGGCACTCTGATTTATAAAATAGGAATTTATTGTATAGAAAGATTAGAATAAATTGGTTGGTTTTTGTCTCAGTATTCTCATCTCCGTTGTTTCCATGAGTCTCCTTGTTTTTTGAGTTTCTGGCCTAGTTTCCGCAGTGTATGTCATTATGGGCCTAATAACGGTTTTATAGATCTTGCTTTTCACCTGGGTGTTAATGTTTTTGTTTTTCCAAATAGAGTCGTTCTGGCAACCTGCCACTCTCGCCGCCCTTGCCGTTTGTTCTCTTACTCCCGCTTCAACGTCACCATGGCTGGACAGTTCTATACCCAATTATTTAAACTTCATCTTCTGTTGCATGACCTCTCCATCTGCTTCAAGTTTGCAGCTTAACGGTGTTTTTGATGTTGTGATGTAACAAGTTTTTGAACCGGATATAGTCATGTTGAGTGTTTTAGCTGTTTGGTTAAACTGGTGGAGAAGCATGATGTTGTATACTGGCCAAATTTTTTCATCTCGAGTCGTGTATCTATGGATCCCGGCCAGGAAACAGCCACACTCATAAATTCTTCATTTGCATTACACGTTGCCTGCACGTTGAGACTAGCAAAGTTTTTCCTGTTAATATATTCGTCTTTATAATTAAATGCTTTTACAACGGCTACATGGGTACCTTCTATAGCACCAAAAGCTGCCATCTTTGCGGTTTACAATTCTTCATACGACGATGGAAATTTTATCCGAACATTTGATTTCTGCACAATATTTGATTTCTGCACAATCCTCGTCATGACAATGGCAATAGTTCGAGATATTGTCGACTGATGAGCACCAATAACGCCAATTTGGAATCCTGTATCGCCAACATAACGTAAAAAGTTCTTATTTTTTCCTCATAACTCAATGCTTCACCCCTGGTTTCTTCAGTATCGTCAAGAAAATGATCGGTTATCCACTTAACTTTCACTTTATTAAACCGATATAACGAACGATATTCTACTTCGCATGTCGTCCAACGGACCTTATAGACCTTGGTAGGCTGATAAACAAGCATAAATTCAGCCATCGCGTACACACTTCGAGCTTTTATGCAGTTGAGTTTACTAATAACTTGCATTTTTAAGAGCAGGTAGGTACTTAATGATCGGAGTGGACACTCTTATTTATGCGTACGAAAATGAGATCCGCTAATTAAGACTCCAGTAGATCAGGACATAAGTAGACATTTAGAGTTTGAGCTTCTTTTCACTTTTTTATGCATATCAAATAAAGAGGCCACTTCTAAAATATTACTCAACTTTATGGGTATGACCTAAATATCTAATGCTTTCTTTGGCTGTAACAGGGTCTATTAGTTTTGTAATGCCATTTACTTCAATAATGTCATATCGTCCAAAAACCTGAGACCATTACTATCGTTTTTATTCGCAGTTTTTATATTTTTGACTTTTTGAATGTAGCTATCGAGCGTTCTAGCTTTACTTTTTCACGAAACTGTTGTGCCTTGGAATCAGACATAATTATTGCATTGACACTAATTATTGAAATGTAAAAACACACTGAATCCTTCGTCATTATTGCACTGGCGGGAATAATCAAAACAAAAATATGCGCACGCAGTTACATGTGGAGAGCAACATCTCTGAATCAACATTTACTAAACCACAGCAGGCATATTTAACTCTTCCTAGAAAAAGTTGATCTATTTATTTTCAATAAACTTTGACTGATACTTTTGGTAAAAGTATACTTTTCCTAGGCAGAGTCAATTTTTCTCTGTAACAATCTATTCCTGTAACACATATTTAAACAAAAAAAGTTTTCATTAAAATCGGTTTAGTAGTTTTTGCGTGATGTTAAACAGACAAATGTACAACAAATCCAAAAATCGGTGATTTGGAATCAGGGATACCTAAACACCATATAAACCTTTTTTTAAATATCTTTAATGTACAGACACACTTCTGGTAGTTTTTATAATAGTGTCTATTTTAGTATAATAGAGATTGGTATTTTAAAAATTTCAACCAAAAACTTTAGAACTATTAATCTTGCAAATATACTAAAATGAAGTAAAATGTAAATAAATTAGGGGCCTTTTTCTGAATGAAATCATAATTTGGTAATTTATTAATCGGGTGCAAATATTTTAACTTTTTTTGGTCGCATAATAGAATGAATGGTCATTTAGTGATATTATGAGCCACTTACAAATAACTTTTTTGATGATGGTAATTATTTGGCAAATTTTCTCTTTTACTATTTAAAAGCATCAAGTACCAAATTATACGATAAAAAATAATTTTTCAATTTGTTTACTTATATAATTTTTGACGTAGCTACGCTAGCTTGACAGTGACTCAAAATAGCACCAAATGATAATACCATTCAGAAGATGTTTTTATAATATGCCTATAGTTTTGTATGCATTGTAGTAAAGTTTATTTATTGTTTAAATTATTTTATTATTGTTTTAAAAATAAGTAAGCAAAAATGGCTTTGATGTCATTGTTAAAAGCATTTTGGGACACAATGTTTGTCATACAATAAACATCGATTAACCTAACCTAACCAACAATCCATTTTGTGATTTAAAAAACAGTATGTATAATATCCTGATTTTCTAAACAAAATTTATATTAATTATAATTTCCTACATGGAGGTATTACTAGAATATTTTGTTTGTTAATGTTTTTTACTATCAATAATTTTAATTATAGATTTAAAAAAAATTTATTTATATTAATTTACAATTTTTTTTAAGAATTTTCTAAAACACATACAGAAATGATAATAAAACTTTCTCGGCACAGTAATAATTAATCTCAAATATTTGTAACCAAATTTTGCTAAATTTTAAAAAACTATTAACTCTTCTTTAGATTTTTAATTTATACCTATTTTAATGGGTACAGAAATTTCTCCCATAAAGAATCAATTACATTAGCATTATAAGTAATTGCGGCATTAAGAGTGGGATAAGTATTACACTTAAAAGTTATTCTTTTAATGTCTTCCAGCATTTCCTTACAATAAGTCATATTTTTTTTATTTGTTTCCGAGTTTTTAAATTTGTTTGTGCCTGTGATTATTTTAAGAATTTGCCTGACCATTTTCTATTAATATATATATATATATATATATATATAACAGCCAAATGGAATAAATTCGATAACGATTAAATGAGAGCGTGTTGGGAAAAACGCTTGGACACGTGGATTTGTATTTTGAGAAACACATTTTTTTCAAAAAAAATAATTATATAGGGTGTGTCATGTGACAGTGGCCGATACTAACTTTCATATTTTAAAAACAACACCCTGTATATTATTTATTTTTTGGATTCTTCAGAAAATTCTAGACATAATTTATGTACAATGTCCCATACCTAACTTCAACGGTTTCGGAAATATTAAGTGTTTTCAGATGTATTACAAAAATTAACATTAAAAAAAGAAAATTATTTTATATTACAAATTCGCTACATTACTCTCAATACTTATTTCCCATTTAGCTCTTAATATTGAGAAAATAAGCAAAAATCATTAATGCGTTCCTTTTTACTGATGTGAAATAAAAAAAATACAAAAACAGTTTTGTTTATTTTCGTATAAAACTCATAGCCTTAGCAACTTGTTGTCTGTCTGCATGATGCGAAATTGGATGTTATGCTTGAGTTTCAAGAAAACCCACATAATTTTGGTCTAAAAGCAGCCTCACTGTTCAACATTAGCCACACATCAATTTTTTGAATATTAAAGGAAAAAAATACATCCCTATAAAATGATGCCAACTTAGGAGCTCATGGAAGACGATTTTGACAGGAGAACTTATTTTTGTGAACAAATGATGGAAATGTTAGATAACAATGTAATCCAATTAAAAGATGTTTTGTTTTCTGATGAGAGCACATTTACACTTCACGGTCATGTTAATCTCCAAAATTGCCGCTATTGGTCTAATGAAAATCCTCACTGGATGAAAGAAGAACATACGCAATATCCTGAAAAAGTTAATGTTTGGGCAGGAATTGTTGAAAATCATATCGTAGATCCCTTTTTCATTGATGGCAACTTGAATGGAGATAAATATTTAGAACTGCTCCAAAATAATGTCGTGCCAACTTTGACAAACTTATATCCTGATCCAGCAAACCCATAAGTTCCTGCCAATATACTATGGTTTCAGCAAGATGGAGCACCGCCCCATTACCAAATTAATGTCCGGCAGTACCTGAACCAAAATTTTTCAAATCGGTGGATAGGGAGGCGCGGATCGATAGAATGGCCAGCACGATCTCCTGATCTGACGCCATTAGACTTCTTTTTGTGGGGATATGTCAAAAGTATTGTATACAAAACTAAACCACTCAACTTACATGACTTAAAAAGACGAATCACGCTTGCGATTAGATCAGTCACGCCTGAGATGTTGAGTAACGTTAGAAGACATTTCTATACCAGATTAGCATGTTGCCAAGACGTTCGTGGCGAACATTTTGAACATCTCTTACATTGAAATTAATGTTTTTTTTTTTTTTTAAAAATATTTGTGAAATAAAATAATTTTCTTTTTTTAATGTTAATTTTTGTAATACATCTGAAAACACTTAATATTTCCGAAACAGTTGAAGATAGGTATTGTACATGAATTATGTCTAGAATTTTCTGAAGAATCCAAAAAATAAATAATATACAGGAGGTTGTATTTAAAATAAGAAAGTTGGTATTGGCCACTGTCACATGACACATCCTATTTAATTATTTTTTTTTTTTGAAAAAAATGCGCATCTAAAAATACACATCGACGTGTCCAAGCGTTTTTTCCAACACGCTCTCATTTATTCGTTATCGAATTTATTCCATTGGGCTGTTCCACACTGTATATATATATATATATATATATAAATATATATATATATATAAATATATATATATATATATATATATATATATATATATATATATATATATATTCATCGATGAATAAAAAAATTGATTTTTAAAATTTAAATATAATTTATTCCAATATTTTGGATATTGAAATGAAATTGGGTAGAAAAAACCATACACTCAATATTTCAGTAATAACTTGTTTCAACCTTTTATAAAAATAATTTCTATTTACTATTCTACATCCTTTATACTTATATCTTCCATTAAACAACTTAATATTGACTTTTCATTAACAACTGTTAAAATTCTTTTTTCATTTTTTGGATATTAATTTATATTTAACTCATATACTGTAAGTATATTTTTTTTAAAAAAATTGTCCATTATTATACTATGATTTCAGAGTAACTGATGAAGAAATAAAAATAATTTCGAAAGCTTTTACAAAAAAGTAAAAAAAGAGTTTTAATAAAAAATAGCATCCCCAAAAAAATTTACATCTACAATTTATATTTTTTATAATTGATATTTGATTTTATTATTTTAACTACTTAATAGCGAAATTTCCAGTGCTTAAATTAAAGTTAAAAAGGAACAAATTTTACAATTCTAGTATTTTGTTTATGATTAATCAACAGTCAGAAGTATTTAAATCATATAAACTAATGTAATAATTTGAAGATTCATTTATTTAATTCACAATGGATGGGATTCCCTACTACAAAAAAAGCTGTAATCTATTTTTAAGCTTTTGAGATCAGTTTTCTTAATCTTCTTACTGAAGATTTTTGTAGTAGAGGATTTGAATCACATTTTTTTGTCACGAATAAATCTTTAAATATTTGGTTGATATTAAATTTGCTGGCATAGACTAGGTATTGTGTTTCATCTTATTTGTTTTTTAAAAAACGTTTCCACTTAGTCAATTGACAAAGCATTAATTATTTTGTTGAATTTATATTAAAAATAATAAATAAGTTATTATTCATTATTATGTCAAGGTGTCAAATGTAAAAAGGTTTGCAAATGATATTTAACCAGCCCAACATCTCTTTGATATTATCATAATTTCACCTTTTTAAATTTTTTTTTTTAAAAAACTCTTCTTTCTATTAAGAATATTTACTACTGGGTCACAAAGACTTTAGAAAATACTTTAAACAATCTTTTTCTGACACTTTTTCAAAGAGCTTTTCTCTACAAAGCTTTAATTTTTTTATTAAAATAGTCGCAAAAAGGGTAGACCTATCGTGTGGGCTGCGGACGGCCCGCACTGCGACTATTAGAAGGGGAAGGGATTATAAAAAGGAGATGATTGTGGACACGCTTTTTAAAAAGTTGCAGGTCATAGTTCTCTGGAAAAACTGATTTTGGAAGCTTATTCCATTCCGTAGCAGCCCTGTAAAAGAAGGATTCTTAATGAAGATTGGTCCTTGTAGTGTCAATCTTGAGAGTAAATGGGTGAGACTGATCAGCGTGCCGAGTTCTTCGGCCGAATTTGGCCAATGGTGGTACAAGAGTTTTTATTTCTCTGGAGCATCTGCCATGGAAATATCTGTAGAGCAATGACTGGTCTGCAACTCTTCTTCTATGTTCTAGAGGGTGAAGGGTATCTGTGAGAGTTGAGCTGTTTATCAAGCGAATGGCTCTTTTCTGAATGGAATCTAGAAGACGAAGAGAATGCCTTGGTGCTGAACCCCAAATGTGCGAGCAATACTCCAGTAGAGGTCGGATTTGAGCCTTGTACGTCAACAGTTGATCAGGAGTAAAAAACTTTCTGGCTTTCCACAGAAAACCTAGCCTCTGGCTTGCCGACTTTGCGATGTTAGCAACATGGTCATGCCAAGACATATTATTGGACACCGTGACTCCCAAAATCGAGATGGAGGGACTTGGTTCAAGGGTATTTCCGGACATTGTGATGGGATGATTTGAGGAATTCACTTTCTTGGAAAACGTGGCACTTTGTGTTTTTTGGGCGTTGAACTGAACAAGATTGTTGGTTCCCCACTCGACGATTGCTTTAAGATCTTTATTGATGGAATCAACCTGTTCCTGCCTGAGTCTATTTGTATCATTCACCGAAAGTGATCGATAGGATGTGAAAGTTGAGACAAGTGTGCTATCGTCTGCGAAACTGTAAATGGGGTTTGTGAAGGTTTTCAAGAGGTCGTTGATGTGTATGGATGGAACCCCGGGGGACCCCGGCATTAGTTTTAAACGCATCAGACGAAATACCGTCAACTGCCACATGTAAGGAGCGATCTTGCATGAAGCTCAAGAGCCATTGGCACAGTTTGGTTGGGAGACCGTAGGCAGATAATTTACTTAACAATGCCTGGTGCCAAACGTGGTCAAAGGCTTTAGATATATCCAAGGCTATTGCAAGGGATTCACCAAACTTTTCAATAGTGTTTGTCCAGAGCTGCGTGACATAAGCCAGCAAATCTCCAGTAGACCGAAGTTGTCGAAATCCATATTGTCTTTCATGGATTATCTCAAATTTCTCCAGATATTTGATAAGTTCTGTGTTAATCGCTTTTTCCATAACTTTGGATATGACTGAGGCGATAATTTGCAGGAATAGTCTTCTTTCCTTTTTTTGGAATAGGTTGGACTTTAGCGTTTTTCCACATGGACGGAAATACTCCTTTGCTGTATGATAACTTGAAAAGTCTACAGAGAACTGGGGTGAGCTCTTGAGCACAGGTCTTCAGGACAATTGTCGGAATTCCATCTGGTCCTACTGCTTTATTAGAGTCAAGATTTCGTAGGATTTTCCTGATAGTGCGATGGCGGATAGTGACCTCAGGCATTGATGCGTTTATTCTAGGTATTGTTGGGGGTTGTTTTCCATTGGTATCGAGTGTTGAGTTAGAGCTGAATATTTCGGCCAGCAGATCCGCTTTTTCTTTGGAAGATACGGCTGTCGTGCCGTCAGGCAGGACAGGACACGTACACAGAGCACCGAATGACAGAATGATATAAATAGCATGGCAGGAAGCACCGACGAGCAAAGACCACCGGGAAGATCTAAAATTAGATGGAGAGACAATGTTCTATCGGATATGCGGAAGATGGCATTGAAAATGAACAGGAAACAATGCTAGATAAAAGTCGATGGAGGCAAATTGTACTTGCAGCCAAGACCTACATAGGGTTGTAGTGCTACTTGAAAAAGAAGATGAATCCAGATTTTAATTCCACCTGCTCCAGAGGAATAAGTGTAATGTTCTTGCTGCCACAAGTTTCATTACATAAATAAAATATTGTCCCATTATACTTTCTCGGTCGAAATATATCGTGTAATATTCCTACTGAGGAAACCACGTTAAAAAAAACGCCAAGTACACTACCTCAGAGGTGTTGCGGAAATGTGTGCGTGTAATTAAAAATACGACTTTCTTACGGTTTAAAATCGCGATAACTCGGGAACGGTGGTTCGTAGGAAAAAAGTATTAAAATGTTTTTTGTAAAAAGTTGTACGATCTACAAATATGTCAAACTTTTCTTCATTTGAATAGGGAATACCGGCCATTTTTAACAGGTTTCGACAACTTGTGAGTAAAATTTGCGATTTTAATGAGAGTAAACGTAATACTTATTAAAAAACAACTTTACTACTTTTGAATTATTTAACGTCAAAGTCAGAGCCTTCTCAGATGGAAAAAAATGTGTAACTTATAAAAACCCAATCTTCTGACAAATAAATTATAGCCTCCTTATGAAAAATTAGGACCTAACAAGTGTGATATTTCGATGATACTCCAATCTTATATGCACTTGTGAGACATTACTAGACTGGAAATTTTACACTCTTTTCAAAAATCCAATAAGGCGCGGTCACAAGAAAAATTAAAGTTGTGGTGGATTGCGAAATAACAAAAGACGATTGAGAACATGCTATCGTATTCGTCTTAAAAATGTGTTACAAAAATGTCACATTTTGAGAGCTGTGAAATTTTCCCTATGTAATATTTGCTGTAGGTATAACACAGTATACCCTTTACTTCCAAAAAAACCATAAAGACCTAAAATGGGTTTCTAGTAGTCCGTACCTTTTGTCCATGAAGACTTTGTGACATGGAAAGGCTCCAGAAATTTTATAACTTTAAAATTATAAATTTCGTTTTTTTCATTTTTTTAGTTCTAATCAGTGAATGAGTTTGTATAGGTACTTAGGTTCAAAGTTTACAAGAGACGGCAAGTATGACTATAATATTGAGATAAGGGTGTTTACAGGGAAACAAATGAATGGGGCCCAGTATAATCTTATCAGCAGCCAGAACGTGTAAAAAAACTGGCTGTGCATAGGAATGCTGATCCCTACACTTAGAAGCAATGCTTAGAAGCATGCTTAGAAGAAGCATGAAAGTAAAATTAATGCTGCGGAGATGAATAATCTGACATTGCTTTAAAAAAAGGCCAGGTCAAGAGTACCAGCAACCGACGAGCATGTATGAAAGCGCTGATGAAAGTAAAAGAAGCGACAGCGACATGTGTACGAACAGTAGCAAGTGGAAAAAAGTGATCTCTGCCTACCCCTACAGGAAAAAGGCGCGAATAAATGTAAGTATGAATGTATCAGATCCAATTTTTGTAATTATTTCCGTTATTTTTATGCGAAACATATTTAAAATAAAAATGGATAATTATATATTTATTAGTTAAAATGATCAATAAACGCCAATGGACCAACTGAAGCTGGACGAAGCTCATGTAAGGTCTCGAATCTTCTATTAAAACAAAGCATTTTTATCATTTTTAAGTTATTTTACGTTTGCGAATTACTTTTATCTATATTAATCAGAAGATAACCTAAGTTGAGACCTGAACTTCTTTTATATACTCGTCGGTTAACTTGAAGAAAAATGGTCTTGTATCTTTTACGTTACACAAGAAACTTGAAATTTTAAACATTAAAATTTCGACCATTGCATTGTCTGACTTCATTAGTATTTATTACCATACAAAAATACCTACATGGGCGGTTAGAGAATGTACTGAATCCCATTAACATGGTTAATGGTCCCGTCAACCCCGATAACGTGCAGTCCGACATGCCACTTTTAAAGGTTGTAAAAAATGCTCTATTATAAAAACTTGCAGTATATCCAGGTACTAATCTTTTAAATTGAGATGACAGAAATAGCGCCTTCTTACTAAAATTAACTTGTAAAGTGACGGGTGCATAAAGAGATGTATTAATGACATCAGATTTTATCTCAGCGAAGAAAGAAGTGCTCTTTAAAAGTTTTATACTTAAACAGTGGACTACAAGGAAATAGTAATAAATACAATAAAAAAAACCATTTACCTTTAGGTACGTGGGTGTTAAGGGATGTAAGTGTTAGTTTACTAATACAAGCCACAAATGGGAATTAAAAAGAAAATTATGAATGAGTTTCAAAATTTAGATTCCAATTTTATACATAAAAACAATTAATCTGATTTTTAGACCACACAAAAAAATCAGCGCAATGCTACAAAACAACAATAAGTTAATTTCCTTAATACGCATATAAAAGTGGATAAAGATACTTCCTGCGATTTAAATATACATAATAAGCTTACTATATAACTTTATTCTCAGACATAAACATCAAAGAAAAACACAAATAAGCAGCAACAGTGAAATGATTCTTCCTTTCCGATCTCATGACATTTATATGTAACATTTCTAAACTGTACAATATAAAGATACTTCATTCAAGCCTGCACGATTCATACGTGTCAGCAAGTTTTCTGCCGCAAGGATAAGTTTATCAGGAGGAATTATCAATTAAAAGATTGTATTTTTACTCCGTCATCGGCTTTGAAAGTTCATCTCTGCAGATTTCTCGAAGTGATAAATGATGTGAGGATGTTTTTAAACTTTTATCGAAGTTGAGGTCTTTAAACACTTACCAACCTGCAGTGCCGTACTAACACTAAATCTTAAGATAAAATTGTTTGTGTAAAAGGCTACTAAAGTCTATTTTAACACACTTTTAACAACGAGTCTGTAGTGCCCTAAACATTTTAATTTTATTTATATATATATATATATATATATATATATATATATATATATATATATAAATATATATATATATATATATATATATAAATATATATATATAAATATATATATATAAATATATATATATATATATATATATAAATATATATATAAATATATATATATATATATATATATATATATATATATATATATATATATATATATATAGGAAGGGACCAGTGAGGAACACAACTATTAATATTGGGGCTAGCAGCAATGTCAGTGAGATAGTCTTTTATATTAATCCAAGCTTTCGGAAACGTTTATTTCCATCATCAGGGAGACTACAAAATTTAAGTCAATGGTAAAATATAACAGTTTAAAAATTCGTAATTACTTACAACAAATACGAGGTTGACGACAAAATGATTCTTTCAATAAGTTAAAATACAGTAAAAAACATTGTAAACACATATTCTTGCCTTTTTAGTAAGCCATTTAAAGGTGTTAATAGACTTTATGGTATGGATGTCACATATCAAGTATGCAAGAAAAAGATGAATACAAAAGACAAGAAAGAGATCACTATTTACCTGTGCATAAATTTTGGAAACCAAGATTATCATTATGAAAATGAATTTTGGGGTTTAGCAATTTGTCCGACATTTGCCATCCAACGTCAGAAGGTATGAGTAAATCTCGCTTAAATGCTTAGCATCCGTTTTCTTATTTATACTATTTTCCTCCTGATAAATAAAGGCCATCTCTAAGAAGAATTTCTTGGTAAAATTCCGTTCGGTTACTAGAATCCTCACAGACTGGTAATCCATTTTGTGATCTAGGCGATTGACATGCTCTGCCAGTGCACATCTCTCCGGGTGGAGTCTACAGTCGCTCCTGTGTAAGGTAATACGGTTTTTATCGATCTTTTAGATTGGCCTATATATTTTTTGTTAGTCACCACAGGGGATACTGTAAACTACGTCCTAGCGAGACATCATAGGTATGTTGTCTTTCACCTTTGAATAAATAGATTTTATAGAGAGAACTGTTCTATTGGCTATTTTTATGTTGGAGAATCTGTTAAAGATTCTTTCCAGATTGGGTGTTATCTCCTTAATGTAGGGTAGAGATGTGTAATAAGTTTGAGTTTGATTACCATCAGTAATGACATTGTAAGTTCCATTTTGTTGACTATTATTAGATATTATTTCAGCACTATCTGTCATGGAAGTATGAAACAGGATTTTGTTCACTAATTTTGGGGATAAGCATTTGTAATGAATAATGCTTGTAAGATTTTTAAATTTTTCTGATGAAAAGAGATATTTGATAGTTGTAGGACTCTGTTCCTCATCTGCTTTATCAGGTTTATTTTCATCCTGTGCTTATGGTAGGAATTATAATTAAGGTATCTACCAGAGCTACAGGGCTTCCTATACCAATCCACAAGAATGGTGTTGTCCTCTGTTCGTTGTAGTCTCCCTGATGATGGAAATAAACGTTTCCGAAAGCTTGGATTAATATAAAAGAGTATCTCACTGACATTGCTGCTAGCCCCAATAATAATAGTTATATAATATATATATATATATATATATATATATATATATATATATATATATATATATATATATATATATATATACATACATAAATAAATAAAGTCACGCCTTTTTCCCATGGGGAAACTTGCTACGGTTCTTACACACATCTTTTGCTTCCTCTACTTTCATCAGTACTCTTGACCTGGCCTTTCCTCAAAACAATGTTGATCTGATCAAGATATGTTCTCCGAGGTATATATATATATATATATATATATATATATATATATATATATATATATATATATATATATATATATATAAATATATATATATATATATATAAATATATATATATATATATATAAATATATATATATATATATATAAATATATATATATATATATAAATATATATATATATATGTGCAAAAATTATAGAAAACTTTAATATTATAAACTATAAAAGTTATTTAAAGTCCGACAGCTAAAATTAGGTGAAATAATTATAACTGCTGTATTTACCTACATATTTTTAATATATAGGTATAAGTGGGTCGATTATATATCAGAATACAAAATACTCCTCTGGCTATATGCCTACGACAGGCATTGAATTACATCTGATATATAACCGTGTATACCACCCCATCACAGGAAGCAAGATATACAGTTAAATGATGGAAAGGGCTATTGAATTTATTTGCTCGAAGAGCAATATTTATATATATATATATATATATATATATATATATATATATATATATATATGAAAAATGTATAACTGATTTAAAAAGAACCAGCTAATTTCGCTGTATGTCACCTATATTATAGGTTCATGTGGGTCGATTATGTTATCAAAAAACAGCTACTCTGGCTATATGCCGCGACAGGCATTGAATTACATGTAATTACACGAAAGGCAACACAAAAAGGTAAATCTAGAATACTAACTAAAACTCCACAGATGAGACTGAGCTTTTAAAATCAGCTTTAAAATATTGCGCCTAAAAATGACCCCAAGCTAAAAAAATTATAAAGAAAGAGTAGTGAAAAAGAAGAGAAACTGGTTCGAGTACAATATTTGATTTGTGTAATGGGTTTCATCACTATTTTTATTTCATTTTTGATTAGAATTTTCCTAGAAATCAACGCGAATGGTAACAGATTTGTTTTGCTATTTTCGCGTTGTAAGGTGCTGAAATAGCTATATCTTATTTATAGATTGAAAATATTAATAACGATGCAGAATTTGAATTTTGGAAAGGGGCTGTTTTTTTATATTTCTAATTAATGTTTTAATGCTTTATGGTAAAATTTAGTTAAAGCCAATAAACAATCCAATAAAAAAACGTGACTTTAATATTTGGAACTAAAATATTTTGTGTGTCCCTAGATGTAAAACAATCTAGCAATCTACAAGACGCGTTTACAAAGAAATATCAAATTACCGACAGAAAAATTTTCCCCTATTGTTCGTGTTTCCGCACTTATTTGACAGGATTTTCCTGATATAGCAAACAACTTTCATTTTGATAAAATAACAATAGAAAAATATCATGCGTCTGTGCTGCCATATTAATGTAATAGTTATGTATTTTCGTATACAAAAATTTGTCGGCGAAGCGTTTATTAACCAAAGCAAAAATAATACTAGTAAATTTAAGAAACATAAATACTCATATTAATAGAACTGATGATCAATTAATCACAAGCTGCAAGCAAATTAATAGTAATGAAAATTCATTCAATAAGATGATTAAATAAATTGTTGTTTGGTTATTAGTCATTTATTTTAATTACTATTATGTGTTTATTTTTAACAACATAAAATGGGTTCTCTGTTACCTTACAATTAATAACATAATCATCAATGATGAACAAAATATTACAAGTAAAATCAATTCCACTGTTATATTTATAGCATTGTCACACGAAATTTATTTTTTATTTGAAATCTGGTGACTGTAAAAGTGTAATCAATAAAATCTATTTTGTCAAATACAAGTAACAGAAATTATAGACAGGACTAATAAAAAACAAAAAATTTGTTATGTAATTAATCATTTACTAATTTATTAATAGGACAACTTAGACAAATATAAACAATTATTCTTTACCATAAAAAAGTCTGCTTTTACACATCTGCTCAAACAAATAGTTATTTAAGGATTTAAACAACGAATAATCCGCCATACAATCCCGATTTGGCACTCCGTAACTTATATTTGTTTCCAATTGTGAAGACCAAACTACTATTTATCACACTGTATGCACCTTGGAGATTTTCTGCAACAGCTATATTTTTGTCGCAACCGAGCCTAAAGAATGGAACTGGCTGATTTTAAAAAATTACTTTGCATAAACTTTCTACCTATCTATCATATTTTTTTATGTTCAACTTTATTGACATTATTTGTTGTGTTTTCTTCATCCTATTATAATCTCTTAAATGCTCTCGTTACAATTGATTTATGTTGATTTTTTTTACTACTCCTTTAAATATTTTTATTAATAGTAGAAGATTGTCTCAGGTATAACCTTATTATTTGAATTAAAATATCTCTGACGGTACTAAATTCTATATTACTTTTAACTGGGTCTATTTTAAAAAACAACCCTGTTACATCAGGATTAACCCAGAACAAAATGTTACCCTTCTGCAAGATGAAAGTCTCGTATCAAAAACGCGGTCCCCAAAGTAATTACTATTTTCCCATCTACCAGCAGCCGAAAACATTTCCTCGACCACATTCGAATTTTCAACTGGTTCGTGTTATCTCTTCGCCCCAATGTTCCCTCGGGAAATGTCAAATGGTATAATCACAATTATTAAATCTAAAATTGTGTTTATTGGCTGTTTGGCTTCTGGTCTCCCGAGTATAAGACCGACAAAAGGGAAAATATTTGGCAATTCTAGGCAAGAATAATAGACCAGGCAATGTATACTTAAAAAACAAAAACTACTTTGAAATAAAATAAGTTTACTTAATTACAATAAACATTGCAGTATTTAATTCGGTTTAAAATGCTTATGTCCTTACTTTACTTTGAGAAAAACGTAAAATTATCGTCAACGACACCCGCATTTTTTGAAAATTTATCATGTCATGGTTCACAAAAATTTGACAGAAACTTTATATTTTTAAAATAAAACAAACATTTTAGGTTAGGTATCATGTGAGTTGGGCGTAGTAGTGCCCCTCCACTGCGACCCTTGATGGGTCTATTGTGGCTCACCCCTAGACAGTTCACCGTACAATCCAGTTTTTCAGTTTCGTCTTTTACGCAGAAAAACCGACAGTCCATTTGTTGGTTCAGACCTATCCTTCCGAGGTGGTATCTTAGACTACAATGTCCTGTAAGTAGGTAGTCCTGTCAGAATACATTCCAGGAACTGCTTGGTTGTGTTTTCGAGGGTTTAGGTAGATACGCCTTCGAGTGTATTAACCCTGGTAGATCAGACCATTGCGTGAGTCTTTTCCTCTCCACCCAGTCCCAAAATAATGGTTTTGGCAGCACTTGTGGTGACTCCAAAAACTGGTTCTGGTCCTGTGACCGCAGATTCGGCTCCCTGTTTTGCGAGGATTTTAGCTTTTTCATTGCCTTCCACCCCCTGATGCCCAGGTACACAAAGCGTCACTCTGTTGTTAGCACCAAGAGAATCCATGGATTTAATGCAATTCCATACAAGTTGCACAACATTCAATAGCGAAGACTTTAGCCTGGAAGATTGTAGCATACCTACCAAGACTATATATTTCAGTATTTGGTTTTCTGCTAAAAACACCGGCCCCAACTTTATCTAGGGTTTTTGAGCCATATGTGTACGTTACGTTTTCAGTCTCTGGGAAGTGGATTGCTCTCCTTACCCTCTCATCTCTCTTCAAAAAGAGTGTACGTGTATTTTTGTGACTAGCATGTCAGGAACCGACCCGAGGATTTGGTAGTTTTTTGTTTTACTCGGTATCCCGGAGTGATCCCTGAGACATTCTCCTTCAATTTGCCTTTCCAGAGACAGAAATCTATAGGAAACAACTCTCTAAGAAAATATCTAGGAGACACCGCTAGTGTGGTGGACATAGCTCTAGTTATGGCCAGGCATTGTTTAATAAATCCACTAAATCTGTTTGCGGTTTATTCCCCATGACTTACCGCATACTCTTTTGAGGTTTCAGAAATAAAATCTGCCATTGTTTATTGTTTTTTCCAGGTGGGCATTCCAAGTGAGTCTATTATCCAGAACTATACCCAGTTATTTCAATTCCGCCGCAAATAGAATGCTCTTTCCGTATAGAACAGACTTAAGTTAAGTGTATATTCCTGTGTGTAAACTAAAAAAGAGAAGCATATAATTTATTAAAAGTGAACTATTAAGGAAAATGTTTGCAAACGTACAGAGCAAGCGCAGTTAAAAATAATCTTTTCTTTGGAAACCAAACCAAACTGACTTTAAATTGGATGTTCCTGCAGCATTGACAAATGATTTTCAAACAGTTTGATAAGTTAGATCAGATTACGTCTTGTTTCCAAACTGTCAGTTTGACACATACTGGGTTCGAGGTATTCAACATTTTACTAACAGTTGTCTCTGCTAAATAAATTGAGGTTGTTTTATTTGTATATATTGAGTTTACACATTACAGAATCGAAGATTTAACTGTTCTTGAAGCAGTCAATTTACAAACCTATTTTTAAACAGAACAACTGTACATATTCACAGTAGTTTAATAAATAAATATCCTTAAATTGTCTGAAACTAGGTTTTTTCCCACTGCAGTAACAATCAATCCATGATATTCAGATTGTACGCATTATATTCCTCTGAATATACTACGTACAATCTAGACTATCACATACTATTTCTGACTGCTTTGAGAACAAGCCTACTTCTGCAGAAACAAACCCATTAGGTTCGCAATGTTAAATGTTAAATGGTTAAATGTTAAATAAAGAAATACTTTATCAAAGCATCACAACAATGGAGGTTACATTAACTCTTCAATATCTTGACTAGCTACACGAAAATCATTTTTTTACTAATAAGACGTGAAAGTATTTTAGAATCAAACATTTTTTTATGTGTAACATCTTTGCTCTCGCTTTCCTATAATTTGTGGGAGTTATTTCGTGAAATGGGACGGAAGTGTGTAAGTGTAGCAGTCGTCGCGCGCAATTCACAGTCAGATAGCCGTCAACCAATTCGGAAGCGCGCGCTATTCAGATTCACTCAGATAGCCGTCAACCAATATTCCGAGAGCTCGGTACTGTCAGTCATCAACTGTGCACTTAAGTTACAGTTCTGTGTATAAAGTTTGCTGTTATATGCGTAAACTATGTAAATAAATATTTACTGTTGATAATAGGTCTCAATAAAATGCAGATCATTTATTAAAAATTAAAGAAAGTAATAATATATAATTATTCAAATAAAATATTTCAGTATTTAGCTTTTTTAAATTTTGAGGGTGATTTCTGTCACTTCTAGTGACAATTAAATAAAATGTGTAATACAATTTAAATTGATCACAAAACCCTGAACATTTAAATTTATAATTAAAAAATATACATATATCTTAACAATGCATTGTTTTTTTTTTGTTTTTGTAGAAAGGTAATTATTTCTTATACTTAAGTGCTCAATTAAGACAATAATTATACATTAACGAATTATAATTTTAATTTTATTTTAATAAAGATAAATATAGTCGTCATGCACTAAATAACAATTTTTTCTTAATTATACGTTTTTATTTTCTCTGGTTTAACATAAAAGATGGTTGCATCGTTTTATATAACTTCTTTAAATTTTTTTGACAGTTTACGTACTTACAATGTTTTCATCGCTATCGTAAACCATGCAAAAATAAAACGTACTTAGGTTCTTGAGTCACAAGTTTGCTGTGCATATTTGAAAAATAATTATACCATACAACTATCATAAGTTTTTGAATAATGAATTATTAACTGGATGCATAGGTAAAAATGTTAAATAAAAGAATGACCGCCTAGGTCACCAGATTTAACATCATTTAATACTTGTGTCCCTCCCTATGGATTGTATGACCTTGCCGTTGGTGGGAGGACTTGCGTGTCTCTCTACCACCCAACGGGCTATACCGGAAAGTCGGCTTGTAAGGTCAACATTGCCGGGAAGGCCGGAGGGTAGAGACAAGCAAACCAACTAGCATACTTATCGATCGGGGACGCATGTAGTGCACACGCAATAGCTATGCCAAGTTAAGGTGTAAGACTACCGTGCCGAGTGCTGAATGGCACTGGGCAAGAACGGTTCCCCTGGAAAACCAGGTCGAATTTCAGACGATTTGTGACCTTACCCTGGCAATCGGGGCTCTGCCAGGCTTCTGTTTCCCTAAATAATCTTGGGACTTACATGGATAATAGTAACCCAAAAAATCCAAATACCGGGGCACCTAGTGAACCAGGTAATATGCCAATGAGAGGGACATAGAATGATGAAACTCCCAAGGTTACTGGGGGTGCGGAAGCGACTTTAAATCAAGATGGGACGAAGGCTAAAGATAATAGTGCGGAGAATGTACACAACAAGCGAGTTGAGGGATTAAAACTGAACGCTAAGAAACTCAGTGGAGCGGCTCGTCGTAGGCTGGCGAGTGAAAGGGAGTGAAATCCTAACGGAATCCCGCTGGACAAGAGGAGACCTATAAATAAATCAAGAGTGGTGATAGAGGACTCCACCATCAGCCCAAAAAAAAAAGGGAAAAAGAGCAAAGAAGAACCTGGGCCTTTTAGTACCGGGGACTCTGCGTCAGCTGCAATTAATCTCCTGAAGGTGGCTATCATAGCAGATGGTCAACGGAAGGAGATAAGTGAGCTGGAGGCCACTACTATAGAGATGGGCCTGATGGAACGTATTAACAGCATTTCCGTGCGGGGAGCTGTCCCTAGGTTCCAGGATAACTACTGAAGTAGAGAGGTCCTCAAAGTGGTATGCGCGGATGAGACATCCGAGACGTGGCTAAGGGCTGTGCCGGATTTGGGCCTGAGCGAAGAACTCGGGCTGAATGTGGTAGGGCAGAACGAACTACCTATAATTGTTAAGATCATGGCATATATTCAGCGACTGCAGCAATTAAAACGAACGTGATACTTGCAAGACTGGGCAAGCAAAACCCAAAAATACAGACAGGTGGGACGAGCTGAAGGGGAAGAAACTTATCAGACTCGTTTTGGGAGTAGGAGAGGACTCAATTAAAAGTCTGGAGAAGGTTAATATAAAACCTTTTTACGGGATGGGGAGAGTAGTTCTCGGAAGAATTTTGTTGCTGTAAAACTCAGCGCTGAGAGAGGGTTGGTGGTTGCCTTATGATTCACCGGAACCACCACCTTGGGAAGACATTGCGGGGCTGGTAGAGTACTGCAGAACAAGAAAATGGGACCTCATTTTTGGCTATGATGCCAACTCGCACCACACAGTCTGGGGGAACTAGAATATTAACCATCGAGGTCAGGCCCTGCTGGAATATATGGCGACTACCAACCTGGAAATAGCTAACAGAGGTTAGTAACTTACGTTTATTATTAGTAATAGGCAAGAGGTCATTGTCACGTTGGCTACACCAGAAATAAGTAGGTCGATTACTTGGTGGAGGGTATCGGATGTACCATCGCTATCTGACCACAGGGAAAGGAACTTGGATTTTTCCAAATCTCAGGAACACCTGGTAGGATTATTTCGCGGAAGATATTATCGACATTACAGGGCTTCTGTCATAACTGGGTTTAGAGCAAGGGTACAATGGGCCGAAGGTCTGAGTTCCACAAGGTAGGGAAACATACCGCGACCTTATACACAAATAAATAAATAGATAATACTTGTGTTGAATAATAAAAATTAAAATTTTTTTATTTTTAATAATGTTTAAAATGAAGACAGAACTGTTTGTAATACTGCGACAAATGACATTGTTTCTACAAGAATTTAACCATACAGTAGTTTTTTAAATGGTTGGATTTTAGCTATCAAAATGAAATAAATATTAAAAATTTAATATTTAGAATATATTCTTTAAAACATATTGCTACGATTTGCGGAGTCCATTCCTGTTGATTGTTACCTTGAGGCGACAGCTTGTCGAGTTTTTAGTTTTAAAGTTGTTTTGAAGTAAATTGAGAAAGTGATATTGTTATAGAAAGTATAAAGTTTTGTAATTATCTAAGTGATTTATCCAGTAATAATTCATTGTATAGAAAGATTAGAATAAATTGTTTAGTTTTTGTAGTGAGTTTTTAAAATCAACAAACTCAAGAGTAAATATCGCAACAAGTTTTATCGCAGCAAGTTTTTTTAATTTTAGACTGTTAAATTGCATTCAATAACATCAGAAAAAAATAAAGAGCTGACAATTTGGCACAAGAAAAATACGACTTTTATCCTACAGTCTTAATATTTCTTGAAAGGTAATTTTCGTCATATCTTATGTAATAATTACTATTATTAAATCTAAAATTGTGTTTATGCGGTCGATAGCCAATGAAGTGCGTAAATCAGGAGGAAAAGACTACTTGGCGACGTGGGACAATAAAAGAATATCTCGTACCATCAGAGAAAACAAATATTTTAGGTTTTTCATTTCCACAGTATAAAAGGTTGCGTCTTTTATTAAAGTTCTTTGTAAACAGAAATGAAATGGGGTTTACAACGACAACCGATGTTAAAGACATTCGACGTTTCATTTTTCAACATTTTAGGTCAGGGACACACGAGCGTTAAAAAACCGTCCGTTACAACCCACACTTACAGAAACATTGTTTTTACGTACGATTGTACGATTATATAGTGTGGAATAATCAAATGAAATAAATTAATTAATTTAATTATTGTGCATATTTATAAAAAAACTTTAAACCGGTCAATTTTAGATTATGAAATGCAACGAAATATTTCATTCCTGTCAAGTGACAGTTATAACCCCCAAATTTTTAAATGGGAAATAGGGGCATGTGATTCATCATTTAAAAGGTCTCTTCTTGGTCTATTTAAAAATGTTATTGTTGTTAATAACATTAAAAAAATAAAGTCATCTGATTGATGAAGTTTGCTGCAGTAAGTCATACCGTTTAGTTCTTAATAAAACAAAAAAACATGAACCTTAATGTAGATGTTTAAAACGCTCGCCTCGAACGTCTTGGCAACATTCTAATTATAAATAACTGTCTTCTAATTTTATTCAACATCTGTGGTGTGACCGACCTAATCGCAAGTGCTATTCTTCTTTTTAAGTCAGCTAAATCTAGTGGTTTAGTTTTGTATACCATACTTTTAACATATCTTCATAAGAAGAAGCATATTAGCGTAAAATCAGGTAATCTTGCTGGCCATTCTATCAATCTTCGTTTTCCTATTCACCGATTTAGAAATATTAGGTGGAAGTACTGCCGGATATTAATAAGGTAAAGTCGCGTTGCTCCATCTTGCTGGAACATCATATTCGCTGGAACTTGGGTTTGCTGGATTAGGATATAAGTTGGGTGAAGTTGAGCAAACTGACAAGTGTCAAGACATTTAAGGAGAGTATTTTGAACATCTTTTACATTAAGATTAAGGTTTTTTTTCTACATTATCAAGAACTAAATGGTACTTATTACTTATTAAGTTTTTAACATGTTATAGCGAGTTTTATCAATCAGATAATTTTATATCATTAATGTTTGTTTTTGCAAAATTTTTTTTAAAAATATAATAAAAAAACCTTAAATGATGTACCACAAGCCATTACTTTCATACATATAGTCACGCCTTTTTACCGTAGAGTTAGTCAGAGAACACTTCTATCCACTTCCTACGGTTCATACTCACGTATTTCGCTTCTACTAGTTTCATCAGCTCTTTCATACATGCTCGTCGGTTGTTGGTACCCTTGACTTAGCCTTTCTTCAAAACAATTTCGTTACTCGAATAAGGCTCAGTGTAGAGATGAATTTTTTTCGTTTGCATTTACAAAGAATCTTACAATTTAAACTACACCTAGTTTGTGAAACAAACGCATAAAAAGTTAAAATTAGGCTTCGCGTCAGCATTATATTTCCTTTCCACAAGTGTCAACCCAATATATTACATTTAAAAGCCGTAACAAAAGGACTTAAATGTTTGACACAACATTAAAACAATTCTTATCCTAATAAATGAAACAGATTTTCTGATAATTTACCCTAAAGCGATACTGCAGCCCATAACAGACATACACCAGTTTATTTTTCTGTATGGGAAGTTGGAGAGGGTGATGACACTCTAACATCCACAGTTTATCGTTTTTACGTCAAATACAAATACCAACCCAACTCTTCTTTCCTTCTTTCGTTTTGCAAACAGTTGTTTGTAAAAGACGTTAGTAAAATTGTTTTGTTAGTAAAGGAACCAGAGAAAATTTTTCCGTTCTTTTAATGTGTATTATTTTTAAACCGTCTTTATTGGAATTGGGTGTATTTCGTTAAAAAGTCATAAAGAAACAAAATACCTGTTGATTTATCAAATAAACGCAATTTTGTTTAATTAAGTATTTTTAAAAGGTTTATTTATACTTTTCTTTAAGACGCTCCGCGTAGGGTATTTCTTTACTTAAGTACAAATCAAACTTTTACTTACAATTTTACAGACAACTACTACTACTACCATAATTTGCAAGAAATCCTGTAATATTTTAAAAATAACTACATAAAAAATGAAACGATTTACTCAAAAACACCAATTCTATCTAGCAAAAACACTTACAATCATTTTTTACATAACCATTTATAATTATAACTTTTGTTTTACTTTCAATTTTAATAATACCTTAAATACTTTTAGCTGCAGTTTCGGTAAAAATTAAATCACACTTAGATATTTGAAGTATCTAGTAGAATTTCTTTTTGGATCGATATGTACTTTATTTTTTAATGCTGTGATTCTTATTTTTTGCCCTAGATAATAACTGTACTTTAAATCGGTTAATAATAATGTAAATGTTTTTTATATTTAATTAAAAAAATCATTAAATCAATCTCTAAAAACATAAAATAATTTTATGGTAAAAAATCACGATGGCGATGACAGTACAAAAATAAGAAAGTGGGTGTTTAAAAAGGTGTGAATAAGTGCTCGACTACCAACAAAACAATACGTATTAAGCCGGGTACTTATTTAGCGAAGGAATATGGCACGGTAAGGAACGCATGCATAGTGTGGACGCGAATAATTTTCGTCAGCAAACGCATGCTTTTGGCAGCGGACAAGTATGCTCGCTTGTCGGTACTTCAAAGGCAAATTATTGCATGATGTCAAAAAGTGTGTATCATCGCACGCATACGTTCGCTAAATGTGGACGTCAAAGCGAATATTAAACCAAACGTAATCAAGACAAAAGTAATGGATTTTGAAAGAGAAGAGAGCATGACAAACTGCAAGGTGCTGATTAAAGAAGAAAGAGTGAAACAAGTGAATAAGTTTGTAAACTGAGGTTCAAAGTTTACGAGAGACGGAAAGTATAACTGTGACATTGAGCGCAGGGTGTTGGCAAGGAAACATATGATTGGGGTCCTATATAACTTTAGAAGCAGCCAGAATGTGACAAAATAGGCACGACTGGATGTGCATAGAGTGCTGGTCTCTAACTTATGTATGGTAGTGAGAAGCATGAAAGTAAGATCATGATACGGAGATAAGTAGTTTGAAAAGTATAGCCAGAGTGACGTTAATGAATAAAATAAGAAATAGAAATACCAGTAACCGACGAGCATGTATGAAAGCGCTGATGAAAGTAGAAGAAGAGAAAGACGTTTGTAAGAACTGTAGTAAGTGGCAAGAAGTGGTCTTTGCCTACCGCTACGGAAAAAGGGCGTGACTATATGTACACATGTATGAATGTCCGATATTCTACCGTATGTGTGTGATGATGTTTGTTCGTTCGTATTCACTAAGTAAGTACCCGGCTTGATAGTAAATGCAAACGCATTAAAATAACGGAACTATCACATAACGATTATACAACGCATAATTCGTCAAACTTTTCAATGACTCGCCAATTAAGTAAAAAACACTGAAAACGACTAATCGTGAAGTAGGTGACTACTGATATTTTCTAAACAGTATACCTTTTAGATTTTGGGATAAATGATGTTTAAATTAGGTAATTGATATTATACTAACTGTTTTGTTTATTTTATATATTGCCCCCCTTCATATTTTAATCCATAAACTTTTGTGTTGTAGATACAATAGACTGTACGATATTGCTACAACATTGTTTATGTTATATTAGAATACATTTAGGCAGTTTTTTAAAAAGAACATAAATTTACACGATTTTCTCTTTTGAATCAGCAGGAACTTTGTTTGGCAACATATTAAAAAACAGCGTTCTGTTATCTGAAACAAATATAAAATAAAAACGACGGAGATAGCCAGCGGCTTTGTAAAACTGTATACATACAGTGCACACAACAAATTGCAAAGATGTGGAGAATGACCAAAGGTTGTGGCATTTTTAAAATTTAAAAAAAATCCCAGATGATTCAATATTCTTGCTGTGCCCAGTGCCGATTGTAGCACTACCAATGCCCTGTGCGCGATTTCTACAACGCCACCGTACTGCAATTCAAACCTATACTATACGAAAAAATGCAAAGGATGTAATGAAATAACCATTTATTAAAAAAAAATTTGGGAATTTACGAGTAAGTAGGCCTCGCTCAAAGAGCGAAAGGATATAAAGGGGTGCCTGCGGCAACACTGACTGTGCCAGCATACTAGTAAATAACATACCGGATTCCAAATAGACAAATGCTGTACCCGCGAAGTCTTAAACCCAACCCAATATATGGCTTCGAAAGAGGTAAAATAACGGGAGGTACATTTATAAACCTTACAGCTGCGTACGACACAATAAATCATAATCCCCAATATACCGAGGATGGCTCCAAAAGAGGTTAAATAACTGGAGGTACCTTACAGCTGCATACGACACAATAAATCATAATCGCCACATAAACAAAATCTACCAACTCCACAAAAGACTTCATTTTCAAAGACTTCGTAATCAAAATAAATAAAGCTTCTGGAGAATTTAAAAGAATGGTTTGGCACAAAGTAGTGTTCTTGCCCCTATCCTGAACAATGTCTGCAGTAATGATCAACCCTCATCTTCTTTAACCAAACAGTTCAGCGGCAGTTACAAAGGACAAATCTTTCAAAGAAGTTAAGGATAGTCTAACTAAAGCCTTGAAAAACATGAAGGCATACTTCGATGAAAACTACACTAAACCAAACCCTACTACAACACACGTTTGTGCATTCAACTAAAAACAATAGAAAAGCTGGAAGTAAACTAAATATATCTTGAGGAACATGATGTTGATGGCTGAGTACACGTTTAGAATATCACAGAAATGAAAACAGTTGTAATCCGTGTAAAATTTAATTTCATTAAGCATCCTATCTACAGGAACATCATCAGTGCAATAATTGTCAATGTGTATAAAAAATCCATGAACAACGTAGCACATTATCTTTATTTAACATGTTTTTAAATTTTTTTAACGTTAAATGGCTCTTTGCCGATGTCCTAAATAGTGGCTGGTAACTTTCATTTGTTTCAAAGAATCAGATGGCATAATGGATATCTAAAAATATGTCTAGTTTAATGTGCTACGTTGTTCATGGATTTTTATACACATTGACAATTAATGCACTGATAATGATCCTGTAGATAAAGTAGGTATCAGCAAGAAACAACATCGTAAGGAAACTCACTAGTTCTTTCTGAGGAGCAAAACCCCATGTTTTGCGTACATCCGTACTTGTCCTGTGTCTCTCTGCAGCTGTAATTGGTTTAACTTTGCTAAACAAGTCGACGTCGCCGTTAAACTAATCCGTCTGCATAGTACCTATACTGGGTGTCCAAAAAGTCTGGAAACACCCAAATAATTTTACAGGTAAATTTTTATTGAAAAATGTTAAAGTCTTGACAAAAACCTTGAAGTTTATTTCAAGACCGTCTTAATTTTTAAATGAATATCCCCTTTTTTGACGTCAGCAATAAAAAAAAGGAGAAACTTTACGTTCAGATATGTGTTCAGGCCTCAGGTTAACATGATCCACATGTCACCGATTTTAATTCTGAAGGGCTAGGATTTATGTACTTTTTATGTACCTACTTATTTTGTACCAGCTTTAAAAAAATTGTACCCTATAATTGGTCGGCATTTAAAGGGATTCGGGATTCCAAGCGTATACCATTATACGTAGGAAGTACCCCCCAGTCGATTTAAAATCTGATAGACTAGGATTTATGTACTTATTTTGTACCCTATAATTAGTTGGTATTTCAGGGAATAATAACTTTGACGATTTCACGCGTATACCAATATACAGGGTGTGGCGCATAAAATTTTGATTAAAAATAATGGCGGATACAGTTATGTTAAAAATCTGAAATTACGAAGCTGTAGGTTTTGGATGACGCTGAATTCAAATATAATGTTGTCCTAAATGCGGCACTTCCGGTTATACCGGAAGTAGACGTCAACTTTGTTATTTTAAATAGAACCTAATATTTTTTATATTATTTTCGAATTCTACATGAAATTTTAGATAAAATTTGTGCACAATGTCCCATACCAAAAATGAGTTTTTTAAGCCAATTCGTTTGGTATAAATCCAACCAATTTTGAGATATTTCATTATCTTAGTTAAAGCATAACACTACTTAATTATTTAAACATAAGTAAAGGGTAGGGCTTGGCTGTCAAAGATTTGATAGTTAGAACGATAATTGTTTATGTTGTTTTGACAGTTTTTTTCGCCAGTTTGTATTTTATAGTACATAAATAATGGTAAATGTAGGATTTAATAATGATGATTTTTTAAATCTTAGTTTTATTTACGGCGATTGTAATAGAATTGTTGAACGGACTTGCCGTGTATTTTTGTAGAAAGATATTCAAATCGACCAAATGCAACTGGTGATATTGTAAGAGGATTACTTAAAAACTGCCGTCAGTTTGGTCAATTTAAGACAAAAATTATTAAAAATAAACCACTAGTGACATAAAAGAAATTAATGCTTAGGGTTATTTTACGGCCTCTTTAAATGCCCCCATTAGATATTGTGAGAGAGATCCTACTTTGTCGACGAGAAAAATTCATCGCATTTTAAAAAAACACAAATGGAAACCATTTTCATATCATTTGGTGCAACACTTACAATTAGGTGATCTTCCTCGAAGAGTTGAATTCTGTGAATGGTTTTTAATAAAGACCCAAGAGGATGAAAACTTCATAAAAAAAGTTTATATGGTGTGATGAGGCAAAGTTTAGCAAAAATGGATTATTTAATCGACATAAGTACCATTTTTGGTCTAATGAAAATCCACATGTTAGTAGAGAACGTTACTTCCAAGATAATTGGAGTTTTATTGTTTTTTGTGCAATAAAAGACGATAAAATTTTGTGATGAAAATTTAAATGGTGAAAGATATTGCCACATTTTAGAAGAAGCCCTACGACCGGCGTTACATACTTTAAGAAATGGAGAGGCAGCTTCAGCTTAGTATCAGCAAGATGGAGCACCTCCTCATAACTTTGGGCCTGTTGTTCAGCATTTTTACGACATGTTTGATGATAGATGGAATGCTAATCAGGGTCCGTTAGATTTTGGTATATGGTGTTACATTAAAAATAAGGTATTTTCCAAACCTGTTACGACAAGGAAATATAATATGCAGAGAGTCTTACTTGCTTTTAATTTTCTAACACCCGACCATATTTCCAGAATAACAAGACATAACTTAATAAAAAGGATTCATAAATGTTTAGAAGTAGATGGTGCTAATTTTGAACATTTATTATAAAACTTTATTTGTGTAACATTACATTTAGATATTTTTGTTTTTAAGTTATCTAATTAAATTACTACAAAATACCTAATCAACGTTTTTAATGATATCCACAATTAATAATCCTTTTATTTTATTGGTTACTTTTCAAAATTAATAACTTATGAAAAGATAATAAAATATAACCTTAAATAATGGAAATCATGGCCTACCCTTTACTAATGTTTACTTATAAATGCTTTAAATTGTGCATGTTGGCGGCTAAGTTTAAAACACCCTGTATGAAATATCAATGAGTTGGACATATGGAGTTAACGGGTTAACGTGCTTGTTGTTTATTGGTTAAAATTTTAACAGTAGTAAAGAATAGTGAGATAAGGGAACGCTCTGGTGTAAAGAAGATGTAGTTACAAGAATATATACACATATATAGTGTGTCTACTTAAGTTGGAACCATATGGAAAACTTTTTAATTATTGGTTTAATGAAAAAAAATTATTCCTGACAAAAAGTTCTGCATGGTTCAAAACTTAAAATGCCACCATCATTAGCAATTTTTTCTAAAGCATATACAAGGTTTGTCAAAAAATAGAAATTTTACTCAAGAGTAAACTACTTTTTTTTTACAATACAGAAGAATGTTATTAAGTAAAGCTATTTTGAATAAAAGTTATATTCACAATGCAATTACAGCCATTTAGTATGAAAATTCAGGTTTGGTGATTATTTACCAAAATTAAAAAGTTGTTTAAAAATATTAACAAATGAAAAGGTTATAACATATTTTTAACAGATAAGGGATTATTAATTTAGTATTGAAATTTATAACTACAAATAATTTATAATGTAAAACGTAAATAATCACCAAACCAGAATTTTCATGCTAAATGGCTGCAATTGCATATTTAAATATAACTTTTAATTCAAAATAGCTTTACTTTATAACATTCTTCTGTATTGCGAAAAATAGAGGTACTTTACTCTTGAGTAAAATTTTTATTTTTTGACAAACCTCGTATGTGCCTTCAAAAAAATTGATATCTGATGGTTGCATTTCATATGGCAATATGATACAGCAAAAATGTAGATAAGATACAAATACAAAGTATAACCACGTTCTTATTGACTTCATGGATGTTTTGCATTGAGCCATGGAACCTTCGTATTGGGCACTCTAATGATATGTGATGGATCGTTTGTATTACACTAGTAAGTAGACTTTAGTTATCCAATTTTCAGACGTATTAATTTAAGTTGGACACAAATTACTCATTGATCAAATTAAATGATCAGATTGTAATATTAAATCCGTAAAGGGTATTTTAATAATAATAAAAAAAAAATTATTAATATGCCACTTATCAAACACAACAGTTGTAATTTTCATATCTTACTTTTAATGTTAACTTTTGCATACTTACAGTAACTAAATAAGATATTCGACGTTTATTAACTTAAAAACGGTCTAAAATAGTAGTAATACTTGGTATATTTGTAAATTTAGGATAAAAGAACCTTTCAATAATTTAAAAATAATGAAACAAAATATCCTATTTAAAAAATATATTATTTTTTTGCATTCTCTGAAATCTGCACGTTATTGTACTTTTGATAGCATTTTAACAAAATTCAGTAATAACAACACAACGGTATGTACAATTTTTTTTTCATATGCAATAATAACGATAATAAGAGCTAGGTAATTTATGGTGAAAAACATTGTACATGGTGTAGTCAAGCTCACTTCGAACCTGTATAAGCTTTGTACAGATTTGCAGAGCAGAAGTACTTTTCGACTGAAAAAATAGGTCGCCATAGCTATGGCTCACCCATGTTGATACTGACCTAGATCCTGTGCAACGTCTTCCTTTTCTGTTGGGGAGTTTTTTAACAAACTATAATATGACGTGGAAAGAAAATAACATTAACAAGGATAAAGAGAAAGAAGAGTCAAAAGAGGGATTTTTTGATAAGTGAATCAGGTAACTTTTCTGTTTTGAAATTTATGAATTTAGTCTCTTAAAAATATTAATATATCAAATATAAGTGGGCTTTTAAGTATGATTTAATGAAATTATTGTGAATTTTGTATTTATTTTTAAAAAATTATAAATAGGTTTTTTAATAATTTGAGATTTCTCAAAAAAGGTTCTTGTGTCAATGGATTATGTAACGTCTGTAGTCATTGATAAACTTGATTGTAAATTTTATAACTAACTACGTTAATTAAATACGTCAAAAACGTTGTTTGCTTAATAATTTTAATCACTATATACATAAATACTATTGTAGGCAATAGTAGTGTTGGAAATTAAGGTGTTATTGCTAAATAAATCTAAAAAATTATCGAGTTTAATATTTAATACAAGTTTATTTTGTTTAACTTCGTCTCATAATTACGATTTAATTATAAAATCAATTTTTAACATACTCGTACATTTTTAAAAAATGCAGTATTATGTTAATTATTTCCATGAGATAAATATTTATTTTAATTAAAAATTATAGGAGAATGTTTCACCAAAGATTTTAAACCGCTAGAAAATAAACAGTACATGTAAAACGCGATATTTGAATCATTAGAATGTTAAAGAATTATGATAATTTTAATTGAGAATATTTAAACAAAATTAATTTAAGTATACATTATATCAAGGTAACAAATAGTAATTTACCTGACAAGTCCTGATGTCTACGGCTCGTCCTGGAAGTTCAAAAAAACAGTTTCCGGGCGACTATATTTTAGGCAACCATGTGGAATAACAAATTAATAACGCGCGTTTCTTTATAACATTCATTTGTGAGACAAAATTAGGAACATTCTAATTCTTGTTTATAGTAATATTTATATTGAAATTCAAACATTTACTATTAAAGGTACTCAATTTGTTCAAATTCTTTGGTATATTTAAATGCCTGTTGAATTCATTGGAGACCAATAACCATACAAACTTTTAAAAATCAAAATGTCAACTATTTTAATATCAAATAGGTGAGTCGTTATTTCTATGCTATGGTAATGACAACTCCCGCACTATGCCAGAAAAGTGCTACTTTCTCAAATTAAAAGCGTCCGGGAAGTGAAACCTTGTTCTTGGTATACCGGAGTCTAGTGTTCTGAAACACGAAACGCTTGACTTTAAACCATTCCTCGAAATGGACAGGGTCACTTTTAAGGTGAGCCGGGTCCGAGAAGAGGAGAAAATGACCTGAAGGTCCAACCACCTGTCCAGTCTTAAGCAATGGACAAGAGGGGGTAGACTTCACTCAGATCAACTTGCATCACAGTAAAAACACCTTGGCTGTTCTTGCCAGGCGCTTAATGTGATGCACACAGCTATTTCCCTGATCCAATAACCTTGGCTTGCCAAAGGAGGTATCAGGGTACTAGCAGGATGCGGAAAGCTATACAAGGCTCCGGGCGAGACAAAACCTAGGGCCTATATAGCGGTAAAAAAATTCATTTATTTTTTATCGATTTTGACAAATATACATTTTTTCTTTAAATAAATATTAAACTATTAAAATTTACAGTCCACGTGAATAATTGCATAAAAAAAAGCTAGGTAAAATTGTATGGCAGTCACAAAATTATATTTTTTATAAACATATAATGAAGTTATGCAACAAAGGATATGTTTTATTTCAAATCAAAACCTGCTGTTTTTGCAGCTCCTGTACTAACAAGACGACACATGTATTTGGCATAATATGTACAAAGCATGAGCACACGAAATCATTTTCGTTAAGTAATGCTACATAGTAATAAACAGATTATACATTTTAATCTTTATTTCATTAATGTAGTTTGATTACAATATAACACAAAGCCAGCTTTTTAATGGTTACAAACGACTTCTAAGTGGCACCATTTAACGTTACTATTTTTGTAAAATGTGACATTTGTTTGGTTTAAATAGTGTCAGTTCAGAAATTAAATTTTAAGACGAATAAAAAACAATTTTGTTAAAAAAATTATACGATTTTTGTTTTGTTTCCAAGCTAAGTGAATGTTATTTTTTGTGTAGCCCTTGATGGTAGGCTTTGTAGCCACTATAGGGAGAATTGTAAGTGAATATAGTTTGGTTTTTTTTTAAAAGTAATCTTGTAAATCCGTACCTTTAAGTACTTATTTATGTGGAGGTGGGCAGGTACAGGATTGGGCAGAAAAAACTCCCCGATTTGGAAATCGTCTAGCTATGGATATGGTGGTGGTAGCGCAGTGGAAGATATATCCATAGCTTGTTTGGGACAGCACCGCGCTTTCGTAATTGAAGAGTTTATTGAAAATGGCGGTTCGCCGATAATGACTCAGTGTGACTTTAGAATTCACTTCGAGCTCGGGCGAAATGATCTGGTTCCCGGTAAAAAAACTATTGGTAAATGGGTATCAAACTTTAGAGAAACAGGATCGGCATTAAACAAAAAATCTCCTGGTCGACCTCAGACAGCAACAAGACCAGCAACTGCCGCTGTGCAATTCAGCAATCTCCAAAGCGCTCTGCACGTAAACACGCGACTGTCTTGCGGTTACCAAATCGAAGTGTTCGGGAATTCTGGCCCCTATAAAATTGCCATTGTACTGATTTAAAATGGCATTATATACGCTTATTAACGAATAAAGTTTTTTTTTTATATCTTAATTAGTTTAGTTTTTATCAGCTCTCTAAATCGGAGAAATCTTTCTTCCCCACACAGTACGAGGATAGTTCACGAATTGTTGACAAATGCAAATGAAGTGTCAGGCAAAAGCTCATTGTATGACATTAGTGTGTGCCAATTAGCATTAGCGCATTAGCTTTTGTGTGTTAAATTTTTTTTTTTCATTGAGGTGTGCGTGATTTTATAAAAATGAAAAAAAATGGAAATAAGAGGTGCGATTAAGTACCTTTGTAAAAAGGGGTTATGACCGCAAGAAATTTATAAGGACATGATAGAAGTATTGGGTGACCCTGCTCCTTCGTACCGGGTAATCAAGAAAAGATTTTAAACTGGGAAGAGAGTCCTGTCATTATGCACCAGGTGCAGAAGCCTCCAAAAATTGTGGTGACTAAAGAAAATGTGAGTTTAGTCCATGATATGGTATTACATGACAGTCGAGGCGATAGCAGAGACATGTAGGTTTTCCGTCTTCCGCAAACTGGTTCAATGGGTTTTTACCTGAGTAGGTCGAAGGGTTTACTGTCTTTTATCGCTGTGAATCTTGTTATCACAGTAAATAAAACAACACACTTGTCATCAAGAATATATTGTGTAATTTAATACATGGAGCTTACAGTTTCAAGCCTCCTGTATAATCAGAATATTTTCCCTGGTTGTTAGCTTTGAAATTAATTTATTTTATCTGATTATATTTATCTGCATTTTACCACGTGGTGTTGAAAATAGGTGCTCTTAGTGGCGAGAATTGTGTGTTTCGGCCGGCGTTATGCATTGCTTGACGGTCGAAATGGGAAAGAGGGAAGCGGTGCTCTGAACGCAAGCTTGTTCATTGCTCGGCTGTTGAAAATGGAAAGAGGGCGAGAGACCGGAGGCCCGGTCAAACATGGCTTTGTTTCTCGCGCTAAATTCAGCGTTTTTATTGGTCAAAAATCGTAACCGTCTTTTCACGTGATCGTATAGCTGATTTCTAAAATTGCACACGACTTTTTCACGTGATAAGAGGGTGATCGGAAATATTCTAGTGGGATAATGATGCACGTGTTTTTAGCTGATATTGTGTTGACGTCAGGGCCGTACTGAGTAGTTGTAAAAATCAAGGAATTTCTCAGAGAGGAATTGTACAGTTGGAATTACTAATTTCCAACAGATCTCAAAAAATTCTTTGCACGTTGGGTTCCACGAATGCTGACGAAAGACCAGAAGCATGTTCGCCAGGTTGCAGCGGAGACAAATTTAGAGATCATTAACAGGAATCCCGATGAAATTAAGCGAAAATTGATTACGGTTTATTCCGAAAATTTAAAGAACATCTTCGTGGAATCTACTTTGCTGATGATAACGAAGTGATGTCCGCGGTAGATGAATGACTGAAGATTTAAATTTCTGAATTTTTTCAAAAGGGTTTGAAACACTTCAACACCGATATACCAAGTATATAAACGTTGCAGGAAACTATGTTAAAAAATAAATTAGTTTCATTCTTCTTATATGTTTGCTTCTATGCTAGAGACAACAATTCGTAAACTATCTTCGTACCTTGAGTCTCTTTAGATTAGTGTAACTATGCATTGACAGGGGAAACTATCGAAAACCTTATCTGATGATATTTACATCAGTTGGGCCTTG
This sequence comes from Agelastica alni, assembly GCA_950111635.1. Lineage (NCBI taxonomy): Eukaryota > Metazoa > Arthropoda > Insecta > Coleoptera > Chrysomelidae > Agelastica > Agelastica alni. Next base: position 37,818,889 of record OX467715.1, read on the forward strand.
TTTGTGTGTAAAGAGATTTATTAAATTTACACAAATTAATTTTATTTCGCATTCAGGATTAACCTCTTTATCTTATGTTAAGCGAAACTGGTTCTAAACGGTCTTGTACGTATCCTGGAAAGGAGATCTCCATAGCTTGCGCTAAAAAAAATAGAGTTGGGAAAAAATATTTATTTTTGGGATGTGGGTGTTTCTTCCACCCAAACCCTAAGGGGGTTTCCAGAGTGTATGGGGCTCGCAGATTCAAACCCTTTTAGGTCCATTGTACGTACCCAACTTCAAGTTCCTAAAGTTAGGAGGAAAGTTTTTATGTTTATGACGTGGAGATCAATAGGGTAGCGAAATTTATTGTGGTCGTGTTCGTGTTAGTAAAGAATATTATAAAGGTCGTCGACTGGTGTCGGTTGTGGTTTTAAAAAATCGATGCTTTATAATTATGATTATAATGATTAAGAAGCGACCTAAATTACAGTGTGATTAAGGCATTTTTAAGAATAACATAGACTTTGTCAAAATATTCAATTTTAAATAATTATTTAAAAAATGTTTATTTTTTATTTGGATGTTCGGTCATCATCAATGCTTTTACATTAATGCTGAGTGGATTACACCATTTGTTTGTTAATTTTTTCTAAATTACGAGGAATTGGATGTCCACCTATGTAGTCGAAATGCTGCGAAATTTTACAAGCCATTAGGTTGATGATAAGAATCTTCTAACTCGGAAAGGGAATTCGTACCATGGAGCAAATCGTCCACGTACGTCTGTTGTAATAACGCCTTTTGCGCTAATTCGAGTTGGAAGCGAGCTCCTATAGAACTCTAGTTGCTAAGAAAGAGGTGAAAGCGACTTCATAAGTCACTGTGGAAAGTTAAATACATTTTAACTTTTCTTGTGGGAAGTTTTTCCGCAAGATGTTCTGGACGTGCCGTTGCGACGGATTCATTTTAACCTGACGGTACATTTTCTCAATGTCGCAGGTACCTTGACTAGGAGGTCATTCAAAGAAATTTCAGTAATGTTTTTCTGGAGACGTCGAAAACTACTCTGAGTTTCGTGATCTCACTGGAATCTTTGATTACGCAATGATGTGGAAGGAAAGAACGTCTACGAGCTGGAACTTGTATTTTGAGCAGATCGCCAAATTTGGCTGGAACTCGTATTCTGAACTGATTTCGTAATTGCCCCTATATTATTTTGAGGCCCGGAAATATCTCTCGGACTATAATTTGAATTTTGAGAATTGTTTGAAACTTGGAAAAAAAATTTATGAAGTAAAGTGTGGTGTTTTCTACCACACAGGAAACAACTTTTAGACTTCCTACACTATGTCAGCCGGTGTTTACCACCCAAACAGTTAAAACAGAGCGATGTGGACCTAAGAAAACTATATTTTTTATCAGTGCTACTTTTGGAAAATTTATTTTATTTATAAATACAACGATTAGAAACCTTACAGAACCAACAAGTTTGTCCTTTACTTGTTGGAGAACTAGGGGAACTACTATTAACGTGTAACGAAGTTTTTGGACTCGTCCTTAAAAACCTTTCTGATTTTACGCGGAATGGGAAGAAGTAGTTAGAGACTCTAAAGCACTGCATATGGCTTCAATGATGTCAAAAAATTCCTTTAAAGTAGGATTAATTTTTAAATTTCTATTGGACTGATAGTCTTTTTTAGTACCGTAATCTAACTTTTTTAAGACGATATTTCGGACAATCTATTATAAAATTAAAATGTGAATTTATAATAGCTAAACTATTTTGGTAATTTTTTTCTAAAATATGTATTGCAATTTAAACATTTTTATTTCAAACTGTAAACAATTGATAAAAGGTAGCCCATTTTTCATAATTACCATCAAAATGGGATATAGAAATTTAGGGGAGTTTTATTTCTCCCCGTTGTTTATTGAGTGCAGATACTGATCAAATACTGTTTGTTATAGAAACATAAGGCGGGAGAAAAGGTTAAACAATCAAACTATGAATTTTTTTTAATACTTGAAACGGATGAATCAAACTTATTTTGTGAATTATCCCTAACCTCATTATCAGAATTTTTTGAATCTAAAATCTTTATTTTATTTTGAGCATTATTATACTTAGTTACTTCTTTTTCTAATTTATCCAATTTAGTTTGAAGGAGAAACAATCATTTTTCGGACTCTAAATTATGAGTAACCCAACTTTGGGTTCGAACAATCGCGGCTTTATCATTTTTTTTATTTTCTTAAAGAACTGCATTGTGTTTTGAATTAAGAAAGCTTAAAATAATATCTAAATACAATTGTATAATAAACTATGCTAAGTAAATAGAAAGAACCACGAACAACGGTATGCTTTGCTTTTCGCGACGTTTTTAATCGGGAAAAACATGTTTTAATAAAGGTTTAAATACACGCATTATGACCATTCTTTTCTCGAGTTTTTTAAAAACTTTGAAGGCGGCGCTTGTACTATACCGACGCATAAAGAAGTGTTCCAAATATTTTCCCCACGTTTATAAACCCAAGCTTCCACCAATAACAAAGTTCTCAAATTTTTTTTATTACTTTTAGAAATTTTATATTCACATCATGAATTGCAAAAACTAAACAAAAATATTATGTCATCATTTTAGAAACAATAATTTCTTTTTTTGAAAGAAACATATTTGGGCGAACTCAAAATATAATTTATGAATATATCGTGTTTTTTCCAAACTAGATACTAAAAAAATATAAAAAAAGGTTCTATGAAAACGTAAAGGATGAACAGCTAATATTTTAATAAGGCAAGTCAACATCTTTTTAGAATGAAAGAATAAAGATGAGAGTGGTTAATGTTTAGAATAATTTTTTTGCGTTGTTTGGTTTTCATACTAACGATCTTAAAAAAATTTTAAAAAAAACTGCAAATTAAAAAGATAATTAATAATTTTTTTTATATTTTTAAAAATATTATCAGAGCTTACCGTTTGGAGTTTTTAAGGTATAAAATAGTAAACTATTTTTTTGCTCTCGTACAACGGTATACAACTTAAAAAAATTTGTTGCTATAGACAAAAAATATTTGTCAGGATAAAATAAAATAAATAATAGGAACGAGTGTAAGCAAAAATATTAAATTATTTTTTACTGCTATTTTCATTTTTTATGCAAAAACAAACGAAATTCAATGCTTAAAGGTTATCAAAAGTTGGAAGAAAATTGAATTTTTCAATTTTCCACTGTGATCGAATATGCTCACCTAACATCGAATTACCTTAACTCATTTTCCCCTCGCTTGTAATCGGGAAATACATTTTCAATTTTTCATTTACGGGAAATTGGTAAGCACCTCGTTTGGATTTACTCAAAATTACATTTAAATATTAATAAGAGGATGGAGAAAATTAAGTGAAAACCCAGATTTTCTATGGCTCATTTTACTTAATTGGCTCTACGGTATCTACCAAGGGTGTTGATGAGGTGCGTAGTCGCAATAATAATTTAGTTCAAAGATTTTATTTCGAGGTAGTTGGTCTTTTGTTTCCGTTTAAAATAAGGTTAATTTTTGTTGATACATATTTAATTATAAATAAGAAATTCATAGTTAAAGTATAAAGGTTAATACAGGAAGCTGAAGGGGTCTGTCTGAAAGACAGTTTCGCCTTCGGAACGGCAGGTCAGTCATAGACCCAGCCCGGTATGTTGTGGAAAAGGCTATCGAGAGTGAAGGCGATTGGACCGCTTTGGTCTGGTGTCACTGGAAACGCAGTATGGTCGAGTTTAATCGTAAAGAGAGGGGCTTAGGGAGTTAGGTATCAGTCGGTACCTAACTAATGTAATTGGAAACTACTTGAGCGAAAGAATGTCACATGTGAGAAATGAAAGGTTAAAAATGGTGAAATGAAGAAAATTTCATACAGTGGCTGTTTTAGTAGAGTAGCCAGGGTAAGCTTGGAGTCCCAAAACGGTGACATAAAAAAGTTTGGAGTAATTTTGACATAGTATACGTATGTACGTAGTTTCCAGATTATAAATTTATAATTTTAAATTTTAAAATGGCTAATAAAAACAATGAACCCAATACAATTGAATGACATTGAACTTTGCCCATTAATTGAAATTTTTTATTAAAACACAAGAATAGTTAACTAAAAATTAAATTGACTTTTAAATTATTTTGGAACGTGATAATTTATTAACTATATACATATATGTTAATACCTTAGAATTTAAATATATAAAATAAAACGTAATATTATTTTTCATATTTACCTTAATTAACTTTTGATATTTTAACGCACTTTTTTAAAGATAAACTTTTACTCCGATCAAATTAGCTTTTTTCTGAGTACGTGTATTGCCTATCAGGCAATTGGAAAATCCAAGTATGTATTAACAAAAATTGAACATATGTTTGGGCCCTCAAAAAAAAACACCCTGTATTTTTGAATTTTTAAAATCTACTTGAATATTTAAAAAAAGTACAAAAAACTATAACACACTATGCACTTTTCATTTTCCCGCATGTTCTTTGTCTACTTACTCTCTGAATTTGAATTTGATTTTTTTTGTATTTGGATATTTAAAAACGGAATGTTTCCAATTTTCCATTACAAAAATTCTTTGATATCCTACTGAACAGTCATTGTCTGCATAAGCCTGAAGAGTATATTTTTTCGACGACTACACAACTGCTGTAATGATCATTTCAGTACAGGCACCAAACTTTCAATGAAAATTTAGTATAGAAAGAGCATGCTGGAAAATAAAAAGCACACCGTTCGATTTAGCTTCTTATGCTTCTTTTAAATATGTAAGCCGATTTCGAAAATTCGAAAATACAGGGTGTTTTTTTTGAAAACCCAAAAATATGTTTAATTATTGTTAATCTGGACTTGAATTTTTCACCTGACTGATAGGCAAGTCTCTTGTATAGAAGTAGAAAAACGTGTGTACCAAATATCATAAAAATATACTGGGTAGTTTAAGTCATGACCCCTCGAAGAAATTAGTAAAATTGATAAAACACCATATATCTCGAATATAAAACTTGTGAGACCCAACAAATATGGTATATTTAGAACCATCTTGGTGCCCTCTATTAATCGTTGATGTTACCTGTGTTTTTAAAACTAAATAAAACCGCAATTTTATAGTAAATTTAATGAATGTAGAGATGTACCAAAATACAAAGAAAAACATTTTCACTAAAAAACTAGATTAATACAGAAGTAGTAATATTACTACCCAAAAAAAATATGTTTTTACCACCATAAAACAAAATGTTTTTTTTTATTTTCATTGTATTAACTTTTAATAACATTAACCAAATACCACAAAGAGTTGTTAAAATTATATGTTTCCATAGAGGTTAAGTTTGTCTTTATTGTTAACCAGATGATAATCTCCAAAATGAATTTAATTAGCAGAAAACACTTTATTAATAAATTTTAATCAGTCTTAGTATTTTCCTTCCTTAACATAAAGTAATATATATACACCTTGTAATTAAATATTTATTGCGGAAACCTTTATTGTCAGATAGAGAACGTCAAGTCAAATAAAAAATTTATAATAATTTTTTTAATCCGATCCATTAATTAAAAGTCACAATGGATTAATTAATAAAATAAGCCAATCTCTGCGGGAGCAAACAGCTGCGTTGAGTAGCGGGAGGAGCTCAAGCGCAGAGTCGCGTCCGCGCTGAGATTGGCTCATTTTATTAAATTTTTCTCAATTGTAACTTTTAAATAATTCACCCCACCGAAAATATAGATAACGCTTTTTTGTCAGCCTTTACATGCTTTATCTAATGGTTTAAATTTCTACGTTTATATACATTCTAAAAGTAGTTGGCCTACTGACATAATTTTAAAATTTTGAAATATTTATTATGTATTTTGTGTTCCATTATAATTAAGCATGACATTAGTTATAAAATCAACGCACCTAATTATTTTGGAATATCGTCTACACAAGGTTTTTTAATTTGGTTTGCAAATGTTTTTCATTTTTTCTAATGTTATTTTATTACACGACGTTTACATTTTTTTATACATCTACTACATTGTTTTTTTTAAAAAGTTACATTAACTTTTTAAGGGGCAAAGTAGATGTGTGTATTTGTCTTTCCAATCGCGTGTATTTGGGATTTTTTACCAAAACATATATTCTACAAAAAACTCTTGTTTAAAAATATATGGAATTAAATTATTAAAAAAAATACTATATTATTTACTTTATTAGTACGATTGAATCAGTTTCAAGTAAGATTGTTATAATTTTTAAATGGAAATTATTGTTTTTGAGTGTGTCACTTATTTAAATAAACCACAAACGTAATGTTATTCTACATACCTAATCAATGCTTGTTAACTCTTTAAAATTTAAATTTAATTGCAGTGAATAATTTTTATTTTATGACAAGTTTTTTATTGCTTTTTTATTTCCGCGCAAGTAAAATCAATCAAATCATTAAACGACATTACACATTTATTACATTGTTAATGCGACATATTAGAATGAAATACCGAAACACCTTAACTCTTAACTTGAGGGGGACACTTTTAGCGCGTATGTCATAAACGTCAGATACACCCCCTCCCTACTAGGGATACCCCTTAATCTTTTTCAAATGGCGTTAGGTATCAAGTCATACATCATTTAAAAGGTCTGGTAAATCTCTATTTTATCATATTGTTGTGCATTTGATACCAGCCTTCCATTGTTATTTAATCGTTGTTTAAAATTGGCTCTCTTTAAACTTTTCATAAGCTCCACAAAACTGAATCCCGTTTTTGTTATTATCACTATGACTTTATTAATTGAGATTATTGTTTTTGTTTTTGTCACTGTTATATGACATGAAAAATATTTACCAAGAACTTTTAAATAAAATAAGAGAAACACTAAGTAAATGTCATCATAAAAAACTAAACGCAACTACAAATAAAAAGTTTTTAAAATTAACTAAAATACTATTTTGGTTAAATCGATTTTGACTATTTTATTTGAAAATATCTTATACAGGGTGCCAACCAAAAACGAAACAGAGCCATTTGCAGGAATCTCGTCAACATTTAAAAAAACGCTCAGACCCGTCGATTTTTTATTAAAGGAAGACACTCTTTTCCGGTATTTTTGACTTCACTACTTTCAACCCCAAGCAAGGGTAAGAATTAACCCAAAACTCGTCTACGATTCTTTGACGAAAATCTTCCAACGATGCTGGTTCTGTTTTATAGGAGCGATAAATCTGGCAATCGTGGAGACCATTTAATGCTGCCTCCTCTCCCAATCCAATGCCGTGAAAAACGATGGTCTAAATACAAACCAACAATCGCCGCATAATGCGGAGGAACACCTTCGTGTTGAAAATAAAAATGATCTTCGTCATACTGTGGATTATTTTCAAAGATAAGTTTTACATTTAAAATCTAATTTCTCAATAAGTAATGGGCGGAATTTTAAAATTTAAACAATGCAAATGCAAAAATGCAAACGAAATAGGGCCATTTGCAGGAACCTCGTCAAAATTTTAGGAAAACGCTCAGACCCGTCGATTTTTGATTAAAGAGGGACACTCTTTTTCGGTATTTTTGACTCCACTACTTTCAACCCTAAGCGAGGGTAAGAATTACCCCAAATTTTTTAAATGGCATTGGGGGTCAAATAAGATGTCTTTTGAAAGCTCTGTAAATTCTCTATACATAGTCTTTAAATTTTTAAATTCCGCCCATTACTTATCGAGAAATTATATTAATCAAAAATCGACGGGTCTGAGCGTTTTCCTAAAATTTTGACGAGGTTCCTGCAAATGGCCCTATTTCGTTTTCGGTTGGCCACCCTGTATATGAAATCATTGTTTGCATTTTTAAACGGCTCTAAAAAAGTTAGAGAAGATCACAAATATTGGATTTATATTAAAAATTAACTGTTTTATTCACCAAGGTTTTGTCTGTAATATATTGAATGTTTACTTGCTTATCTGACTAGCTTTTTTGTTTTTAAGTCGATAAGTTTTTAAGTTTAAAGCAAGTTGTTTTATTTTTTAATTTTAAAATTATTACATCAGTTATTGCTTGAAATTTATTTAGTCAACTGTTATTTAAAATTTGGAATTTTGTTTTAATTAATGCCTAGATGTAAACTTGGTGCAGATGAAGCTAATTAGGCTATTGGTATGATTGGTCCTGACGACTTCAGGAGAGAAGTTGCAGTAGTGCAGTAATTTATTGCCACGTCAGCAAATTGATAACCCTTCCTTAAAAAAAAAACCAACAGCTCTGCTAGCTTCATATAAATCTAGCAGAGCCACATCTTGAAAAATTGATTACTCTTTTGTTACCAATTTATTACTATATTCCCGAATTTTTTTACCTCCATTTTAAGGAAAAAATCATCCATTCCGTTATTTTAATCTCAACTTACCAGAACCGAAATTCCAAGTATCCTGTATATAAAAATTTTATTTGGTCCATAGTTTGTGGTTAACTTTTTACTAATTTATTACCACACTGGCAAATGTATTACCCTTCATTAAAACGAAAAAACTAACGGCTCTGCTAGTTATGTTCAAACCTAGCAGAGCCTCTTTTTTTTTCGTTTAAATAAAGGGTAATTCTCAAGGTATGGTTTTGTTAGGTTTATATGTAGCTAGCAAAGCCGTTGGTGTTTTCGTTATAATGAAGGGTAATAAATTCGCCAATGTGGTAATTAATTAGTACTAAACTATAGACCAAATAAAATTTTTATACACGGATACTTGGGAGTTTTGGTTCTCCTAGGTTGGAACGAATTAACGGAATCGATGATTTTTTCCTTAAAATGGAGAGAAAAAATTTGGGGGATACGGTACTAAATTAGTTTTAATAAAGGGTAATAAATTCGCCAATAAGGTAATAAATTAGTAATAAATTACTGCACTACTGTAGTTTTGAAATTTGCAAATGGCTCTGCTAGATTTATTGGAGTTCGTGCATGGACTCTTCTTTTAGAGCTCAGAAATGGAAGAGCAGTGAAGGAAGTTCATCCGTTCAGAGGTACAGTTGCTGTATGGGGAGGCATTTGTTTTAATGGGCGTACAGAATTTTTAATGCTTGATGAAACATGACTGAGCATATTTAAGTACAACAAGTTATTAACGATGTTATAAGTTTGTTTCAAGCTCCTATTGATCCAACTTTCCTCTTTGTAGACGATAACGCTCGACCGCATCGTGCAAGAGTAGTCAAAGACGCTTTGAACTTCCTTGGTATCCCGCATTTGGCACTGTCCCCTCTATCGCCCGACCTCAATCCCATCAAGGAACCAGCTACAAAGAGCCTTGAATTACCATCAACCCCCCCCCATAGATACTCCAAGAACTAAAACAGGTTTTACCCTTTTAAGAAAAATCGATCAAGGCTACTTCAATGACCTTATTGAAAAATGCAAGAGGCGTTGTTTTGTTGAAATTGATATTAGAGGAAATCATACTCGTTATTAACGTATGTTAAGTTTAGTTCATAAATCCATCTCCAAAAGAAAAAAACTGCCCCTATCAATATTAGAGGTGGGTTTCCCTATTAAAATTCCCAAAAGTAAGGGGAGAAGAGTTACATACATAAATAGGAAATTCAGAAATAGATATACTTACTTTTTTGTAGGTTGAAGTAGTTAAAAAGGGTTAAACTTTATTTACATAAAAATGTGAGTTTATTTTTTTTTATAAACGTGACTAGCGGACCTAGCAGACGTTGTCCTGCCCGAACGTTGGCTTGCCTGCTTTGGCAACTATCAATCTCAGCGATTCCAAAACTATGTATTCGACACTAATATCGGCGTTTTTAATAGTTTTTATATTCCATACCCTTCCCACTCATTTCGTAGAGGTACTAAGAAAATTGGGGATGTCACTATCAATTTCAGCGTTCCTAAAGACTATGAATTCGACACTAATATCGGCGTTTTTTAGTTTTTATTTTTCATCCCCTTTTCACCTTTTTTGACGGGGTGGTAACATAATTGTAAATGTCACTATCAAACTCGGCGTCCCCGCAGACTAAAAATTCGGCACTAATCAGTCTTTATTGATAGTTTTTATATTCCGTCCCCTTCCCGCCCCTTTCGTAACAGTGCTAACAAAATTGGGAATGTCATTGTTAAACTCAGCGACTCCAAATAATATGAATTCATTACTAATCCAGCCATTTTTTATAGCTTAAATATTTTTTTATATTAATCTACTATGAACTCGTAAGTGTATTTTATAAAATTTGTTTTGTTTATTCTTTTTTTTTACTATTATGTGGCGAACGAGGGAAAATCGTTTAAAAGAGTTGCTGACAACCTCAGGTAAAATATCTACCAATAATTAAAAATTTTGTGAAATAGTGTTTAAGAAATGAACAATAAAAAAATATGTTTAAAAGTTTACAACACCATATTAAAACGTATTTCATAAAGAAAAAGAGTAACTTTGGAAAATCCCGAAATTTAAAACCTTCGCTTTCTTAAGTTCTTTTATATTTATACTAGCTGACCCGGCAAACGTTATTTTGCCATATAAATAATTTCCTAGTAATTTCTAGTGTAGACAAAAAATAGCTTACTTATTGTAAGTATGTATGTATGTTAGAATGTGTATATTGTATGTATGTAAGAATGTGGTATATGCGTGAAATAAGCATGGAGCACTGTAAACGATAAGGGAATATAAAAAAAAATCCAAAAAGCAAACATTATTTTTAAGTTATTATAATTTATTTCTTAAAATTATATATCATTAATTAAACAATTACGACAGTAACACTATTAAACAATATCAATCTCTTAATGCTATAGCGTGAACAATATTTTTTGTTAGTCCATCTTTAGCTAACACAAACAAACTGGATGGTTTACCCACTCGAGAGAATGCCACGTATAATTGTCCGTGTGAAAAACATGGTGTTCTCAAATCTATCAATCTTTTTTTTAACTAATCGTGCAAAATACACTCAAAATTGATAATTTAATTATTATTGATAAAATAGGAATGATTAAAAGTTAATATGAGAGTTACACTGAGATAGCAAAATAATAATTGTCAACGTTACTACTACACTTGATGCATAAACAATAATGATGGCCGACAACTGTGTAGGGAGTGAGAAAGAAAGGAGACCGGCTTCGTTCTCATCCCTACTCCGTGCTGTTTACTGGGTCAGAAGTGACACCTGTAGACATCTGGCGGGGATAACTAATTAAATGACGATTGAACAGTTTTCGACCGGAGAGGAAAAATGATTAAATTACTAAAATGGCTATTAAAAAATAAGGGTTGATCGTAGAAGGGTGAAATTAAGGATTGTATGTATTTTTGTATGTTGTATTATAAAAAAATAGAAATTAAAAATTTTGTATAAAAAATAAAAAAAAAATTTAGGGGTGGACTACCCCTAACATTTAGGGGGATGAAAAATAGATGTTGGCCGATTCTCATAGATACCGGATAAGCACAAAAAATTTCATCAAAATCGGTCAAGCCGTTTCGGAGGAGTATGGCAACGAAAACTGTGACACGAGAATTTTATATATTAGATATATATATATATATATATATATATATATATATATATATATATATATATATATATATATATATAGAACAGTGAAATAGTAATGGATATTGCACCGTATCATTTTAACATTTTAAATGAATCCTCAAATTAAATACGACTTGTATTTTAAAGAAAATTTAAAAAAAGGAACTTCTTAAAGTTTTAGACAGTAAAAAATTCGAAAAACAATAGACAAAATTGCTGAATATTACGGTCATGCGGTATTACGTTTGCCACTCTACTTTTGTATTTTTAACTCTATAGAAATAATTTGAAGCCAAATAAAACAACGGATCAGACGAAAAAATACGTTTCCAAAATTTCACCACAGAGTAATTGAGTTAATCAGGAATTAATTTGAATCTATTGGACCAAAGATGTGCCAAAATGTCATTAAAAAAGTAAAAGAAGTGAAAAATAATTTTATAAAAAATATACGACCTAGTATCAAAAGTAATTTTATTATTAATGTTGGATCTAACAGTAAAGATAGTGAGATGTAGAAATGGACTGACTTTTTTTAATAACAGTTTGGGCTTATTTAATGTTTGATTATTATATTTACCTTATAGCGATGATGAGTAACAAACTAATAAGTTATTTTACTAAGAATATTTTAATAATTCTTATTTACCATATGTCCTAAAATCCCTATATATTTGGAAAAAAAGTTAAAGTTTATAAAAATTTCAATTATACGAAGTAAAACTTTTAGTATGTCGTGTACAACAAATCTGGTGAATTTGATAATTATTTTATTCAATAAATTTACGAAAAAATAATATATATATATATATATATATATATATATATATATATATATATATATATATATATATATATATATATATATATATATATAATAATGTTAGTTCAACAATTCAATATGAAAATTTTTAAATTATTAAAATAAAAGGTAATAGGATAAATATATCTCTTAATATAAATTCATTTTTGTAATACCGGCAATCTTTTGCTTTGATCACAGATTAGGTACCGGACAGATGATAAAGAGGAGGGAGAAAGTCTTACGACGAGAGAGAGACATTCAAACTAATTTAAATATGCTCGTGTGTATTTTACGAGCTTTTAAAGATCTTTTGTGTGCGTTCGGGATGTTCCGACATAAGCCACACAGAAACGTTATTAAATAATTTAAGCAACTATAGTGGCAGATAGTGGAAACAATGCAATTAAACCCATTTAAATGTCCATACATAAATCAAAAAATCATTTGATCTTTCGCCGGGTTTCGCATCTGTACGTTAGTTAATCTGTGCTTTGGTGATATATTGAATAATTGGATTTTTACAACCTCAAATTGTTGTTTTTGTTATTAAAAACGCTTACATAAAAGAAAAAACATTCAGTTTACAACATATAAACACTTGGTGACTAAAAATCGAAATTGGTTAAAACACAATCTCCGAATTCATGTTTTTGTGGAGCAGTTTATTTACTGTAATTACTATTATATTAATGTTTTAAAAAAAATGTAATTATGTGCTATTTACTATTTAAAAATACCACAATTACATTATTTTTAGATATCATCATCATCATGCAGCCGTTTGCGTCCACTGCTGGACATAGGCCTCCCTTAAATTGTTCCAGGTTCTCCTGTTCTGGGCAACTTGCATCCAGTTTTTAGTCACCCTTCTTAGATCGTCCGCCCATCTAGTTGGAGGTCTTCCTTGATTTCTTTTGCTGTCTCTTGGTCTCCATTCCATGACTCGTTTGGTCCATCTATCATCTCGAAGTCTCGCCAGATGACCCGCCCAGTTCCATTTCAAGTTCGCGATTTTTTCAATGACATCCTGAACTCCTGATCGTCTTCGGACTTGTTTACTTGGTAAGTGATCTCTTAGGCTTATCCCTAACATAGCACGTTCCATTGCTCGTTGACTTATTCTCAGCTTACTTACTGATTTTTTTGTTAGTGTTAAGGTTTCCGCACCGTATGTTTGCACCGGTAAGATACACTGATCGTATACTTTACGTTTGAGACATAATGGTATGTTGCCTCTTAAAATATGAATCAGCTTTCCGAATGCCGCCCAGGTTAAGCCTATTCTCCTGTTTATTTCATGCGTTTGATTATCTTTTCCTATTTTTATTTCGTGTCCTAGGTATTTATATGTTTGTACTTGATGTATAACATTATCATTGATGTTTATGTTATCACTCATTACCATATTTGTAAGAAATTTTGTCTTCTCGAAGTTCATTTTTAGTCCAGCTTTCTCAGATGAATTTTTAAGTGTTTTTATCATGAATACTGTGTCTTGCAGATTGTCTGAAATTAGAACAATATCGTCAGCGAATCTTAAATGATTTAGCCTTTGGCCATCAATGTTAAGGCCGATATTCTGCCATTCAGTACTCTTAAATACGGTTTCCAGAGCCGCTGTGAATAGCTTCGGCGAGATGTTATCACCTTGTCTTACTCCACGATTGATGGGAAATTTTTCGGTATTCTCGTACAGGCGTATATTCGATGTAGCATTTTGGTATATATTTCTAATTAAAGTCGTGTATCTATAATCCACTCTACTTTGTTTAAGTGCTTCTAATATTACATCCAGTTCTACTGAATTTTTAGATATACAAAACATCATTAGGGAGAATCTTAAACAAGCAAATGATGTTAAGTACACGTTGTATAAATATGAGAATTATCAAACCTTTATTTAACTAAATCTGTTTTTAAATAATTTAAAAAAAAATAATCACAAATAATTTTTATTTATATAAGTGACATATTTTTGGCTGTACCGATTATAACCAACGATTTATTATGAAAAAAGCTTCTAATGTATTAAATGAAGTATTGTTGGCGCGAATGAGTATAAAAGGTTAAAAGGTGTGGCAAAAGAGGTTTTGGCAAAAAAGAAGGAGAGTGATAAAGATGAATTTGATAAAAGGTTATCTGACGATTTCCAAAACAATATTAAACTCTTCTGAAAGTCCATAAGAACAGCCAAAGGTAAAAATGCTACCTCGCAATTGGAAAAAATCAGAAACCAAGATGGTAGTATGGTAAAAGGAGAGAAATGCGTATTAAAGAGATGGAAGAAATACTTCGAAAGTTTATGTGAAAAAGAGGATATACAAGTACAGCCCCCTTTTGGAGATATGAGTGAAAGTTGCAATGAAAGTGAAATTACTACGGCAGAAATTGTAGAAGCGTTGAACAGTATGAAAATAGGTAAAGCTGCTGGGTACGACAGGATAACAGTTGATATGCTGAGGGCTGGACAAAACGTGGTAGCTAGTCTACTGGACCGCCTTTTTAACCTTTGTTGGAGAAGTTGTGACGTACCAGACGACTGGTGCAAGGCCGTTATCGTGCCGCTTTACAAGGAAAAAGGTTCGCAGCAGGACTGTAAGAACTACCGAGGTATTAGTTTACTTAGCATAGTCGAAAAACTGTATGCAAAGATATTGATCAAAAGAGTAACGAATGAAACTGAGAAGATGATATGGGATATGCAAGCAGGATTTAGAAGGAGAAGAAGATGTATGGATCAGGTTTCTTCATTACGAGGTATAGTCGAAAAATTCTTGGCTAGAAGTCAGAAGATCTATTGGGCTCTCATAGACTTGGAAAAGGACTATGACAGAGTGGTGAGGAGTGAATTGTGGTCTACATTGTCTATGTATGGGGTGAGTGGTAGTTTAATACGAGCACTGAAATCACTTTACGAGGATTCCACTGCTTGTGTCAGGATAAACGTAGCTTGCACGGACTGGTTTAACATCGAAAAAGGTGTAAGACAGGGATGTGTGGCTTCGCCATGGCTGTTTAACTAATACATAGACAATTGTTTAAAATATTTGAAAGAGAGTGCGTATGGATTAAAAATGAATGGTTTGATCATCAAATACCTTCTTTTTGCCGATGATCAAGTCATATTAGCGTTATCTAAAGAGGAGTTGCAGGCGATGGTTAATGTTATGCATGATGCCCTGAAAATCAAAGGGATGAAAATAAATGTGAGCAATTTGTGTACTTGAGTTCAAAGTTTATTAAAGATGGAAAGTATGACAGTGACATTAAGCGAACGGTGATGGCAGGAAAACAAATGAATGGGGCACTTCATAACTTTATGAATAGCCAGAAAGTGTCAAAAAAGGCACGTCTGGCGGTGCATATAGGTGTGTTGGTTCCTACACTTATGTAAGGTAGTGAATGTTGGGTTTAGCAAAAGAAGCATGAAAATAGGATTAATGCTGCGGAGATGAGTAGTCTGAGAAGTATAGCCGGAGTGACTCGGTTGAATAAAGTAAAGAATAGTGAGATAAGAGATCGCTGTGGTGTAAAAGATGTGGTTACAAAGATAGATAAAGGAATGCTTAGATGGTTTGGACACGTAGAAAGTATGGATAAAGGAAGATTGACGAAACAAATTTATAAGGCGAGTGTGAATGGACAAGTCGGTAGAGGTCGACCTCGGCGAACATATCTTGATTAGATCACCATTGTTTTGAAGAAAGGCCAGGTCAAGAGTACCAACAACCAACGAGCATGTATGAGAGCACTGATGAAAGAAGAGGAAGCAAAAGATGTGTGTAAGAACCGTAGCAAGTGGAAGGAAGTGGTCTCTGCCTAGCCCTATGCGAAAAAGGCGTGACTTTATGTATGTATGTATGTTTTTGGCGCGCAAGCGATATCGCGTGCTTTTGTAAATCCTGATTTACTACAAACTCGTCAATGGAATAATTACGTGAAAGGTTAGCTTAAAACTATGCCACGTCTTGTTCGTTCTCTTTAGAGTACTCTGCCAGCGGTCTCTCTACTGGCAAATTATGCCCGAGCTCAGCCGTAGAGAGTAGAAGAAAAAATAAATATAAAAGAGAGCCGCGCCACCGACTTAGACGGTTCAAGCCGGAAACCCCTAGGTCTTATAGGCACTAGCAGAGCCACACGATAAACAACTGAGATTATGGTGAACTAAATAAATGAAATTATAGCTAAAATATATTATATACTTTACTCCTACAATAAATTAAAGTACACAGTTCAATAATAAAATTATAACAAATAAAGTCAAATCAACAGCTATGGTAAATTTTTTCGCTAAAACAAACAAAAATTTAAAATTTCCAATTTTATAAAATAACCAAACCAAAAGTAAGAGTTACAGACTTTACCAAGTTACCAAAAAAAACGTATATAAGTCAACTCTGTAATAATACTAAATCCAACGTTCACATAAGGCTGCTAATTTACTCATGTTTTTACCATTTACATAAAGATTTACACTGTTAAAACAATCGAGTTTATTTAAAAATATAATTACAATGGTTGTCTTTTAAAATATCAATATTGTAGGATATTTACAAATAAGTATGAAGAAAATATTTTTACTTGGACATAAAGGCATATTATCTAATGCAATAAATAGTTTTTAATAATGTATTATATTAATAAATTAAAACAAAACTTAATTGTGGTGTCAAAAATAAGTCACGTCGTTAAATATTCAAAAATAAATCACTTGTAACCTTTGGGTAAACGCATATTGTAGATCAAATTTCATAAACCGGAGACTCGGGACATAAAAATTATACAATTAAAATAGGAAATTTTACGTATGTTAAGGTATATTGTGTTTGTGTGTATAAGCCTGCTTACATACTTATTAATAGAGTGTTTCTCACTGGGCAACGAACAATAGTTGCAGTTCTTCTTTTTCAGTTACGGTTATGCTTCGATTTTTTATTATGATATAGGAACCACTAATACCAATAATAATCAATCTAAAAAGTTTTACAAAAGCATTTTCTGTGCCCACGTTGTTTAACCCCATACTTAGCTCTCAAAATTAAACATTTATTATTCCATTATAACACCCTCTAAAAGGATGCCTCAATTTTAATGGCTTTTAACAAAGATCTTAATGAGGGATTTAGGTGTGGATGTACGTCATCACATGTCTGTTGAATTTTAATGCAGTCGCATCTTTTCTGTTTATCCCAAGGGGATAATGCATTTACATTAGATGTTTAATTTTTCCCAAATATTCCACCACTTAAAAAAATTAGTTTGGAAATGTATTGTCATAGAATTTTTATTGTAAGACTACATTGCTTTAACTTCATAATATACAAATGGTATGCGTTAAAATAATAGCAAATCAAACAGATTCTTATTCCTTTGACATAAAATAAGCTACAAGAGTAATAAAAAAACGTAAATTTTATTCCTTATACAATAACTAAGATTCACATGGTAAGATGTTACACCTAGTTTTACATATTATTTCTCATAAATGTTGATGTTCCTACACAAGTTACTGTTTTATGCGCTTGGACAGACGCTACCGGTAGTGAACGATTCTGCTTATTTACTAACAGCAAAATTACTCATTTTTTTCTATCCTAGACGCCAACGATGTAATGCGTAGTATAAAAAAACAATTGCACACACATCAAAAAAGTTATTGTTACCAGTACGCAGAACTGTTAAGAAAATTCCTGAAACAGCCAGCAAAACCAAAAACCGAAGATTTTTTTAACCACTCTTCAATCTGTTATTATGTTCTAGTCCACTTAAAGAGTGGGAAGAAAATTTCAGAGAAATAATTATTTAAGATACTGAGTTAGTGAATATGACTAATTATTATTGTACCATAACAATTACAAAACGGTGCTTGAAAACTTATTTTTGACATTGTATGAATTATTTTATTGTAATTATCTGCCTCGTATATTTTGTAATACAACGAAAAATTTTAACAAAAAGCTCTCTCGTATGAGTACCTATGCAAACTTTATTAATTAACACAAATACAACTCCTGCTACTTCATGTACAATAAGTAAATAGCATTAGTCATGTGATTTTAAAGGTAGTATTTTCATTTCACTAAATGACCTTTATTAATTTAATACCGGTTTTTGGGTATTTCACAATAATTAACAATTTTTTTACATTATCCAATAGTAATGATAACCTTATTAGTATTCATTCAGTTTTGATAAATTATTTCAGGCAAAATTTTGAATTGATTATTAGGATAAATATAAACAGATCAAAATAATTGAAAATTATTAAACATTGATATCATTGTTTGGTCAATTACATAATTTGAAAAATAAACTAGGGGCATTTCTATAAACAATAATTTTTTGGATGATTAAAATAAATAAATTTTTAATAAAATGGGGTACCTTTGCCCTATTTTAATATTCTCGTTAGAGAATGATGAAACGAAAGATTTCTTAACATGTGGATTAATTGTAGAGGTGTTATAGAATGTCTACCCCATTTTACAAAGTTAACACACTTATTAAATGTAAAAACAATATCGAGTTACATTGTAAAGTCTTAAAGGCTGAGATGTGGCTGATGAATGACCAACAACCAAAAAAAATTAATAATAAGAACCAGAACTTTAAAAACAATGCGTCACTTTTTAATTTAAGTTATTTAATAAAAATTTTCTTCATCAGGGAGGACCGCTCCCTTATCCTGACATTTGTGTATCGAGATATATCTTTTAAATAAATTTTTTAACAACGTGTATAAACCCTAATGAAAAATTAATAATTATTAGAAATGTCCAAAGTGAGTTTTTTTATTTTATCTTTAATTAAAGATAAAAAAATTATGGCCGATTAGTTGTGTTAAATTATAAAATCTGGAATAATTTATTGATTACGTAAATAAACGTAATTAAGTCTGCTCAGTGTGTTTTTCAGTTCTTAGCAATTCGTATAGCATATTTCACGAATATACGGTGGTTTTGAATTATCGTTAGTAACTCAATAACCAGTATTCAACTGTACGCTTAAGAAGTACGAAAGTAAATTCCCCTAATATTTTTAAACAAATTTCGAGGTAACCGAATTTTATTTTATAAGGGACTTCTTCTTCTTGTTTGTAAATTAGGTAAATAGGGTATAAGTTTAAAAATGAGAACAACCAAAAGGCTTTGTGTGAAAAAGCTACGAGTTGTGCACAAAAGAATTGAAATTTTAAAAAATTATTTTTACTGTAAACAAAAATGCTTTTTATTTCTTTATCTGAACGAAACTTAAATTTTTGCTAAAGGTAGAACAAAAAGAATTTGACAGGACGATAACATAAACTCTATAAAACACACCGACGCTGAAGGAAAAAGACAGGTGGAAAGCATGGTTTTGTTGATGGGGCGGATCTTTTATCTTCGTCAAAATCAAAATTGGCCGATTATCATGACAATATGGATACAAAAATGTTTGTGAAATGGTTAAAAAAGAAACTATTACCATCGTTACATGAACCATCTGTCATTGTATTAGATAATACTCTGTACCATCAGGAAATTTTTAAGAAGCAACCAACAAACTCCTGGATGGTACATAAAATAAAAGAATGGTTAACGAACGAAAATATTTCATTTCCACACTATTGCTTCAAGCCGGAATTATTATCTATAGCTAAAAGAAACAAAAGAAAAAAAATTATAAAGTGGATTAAATTATACTCAGTTAAGGACATTGTGTGCTAAGACTTCCGCGTTATCATTGCCAATGTAATTCCATTAAGTATATTTGGGGCATATGCAAAACTTATTACGACAATCACATTGGATCTAATGGTTACAGTGATAAGGCTGCTTTGGAAACCTGGCAACGAGCACTTAATACTGCCACTCCTGAAATTTGGAAAAAAAGTGTCACAAAATGTGAAAATTTAATAGAGGAATAGTGGGTTCGTGAAAACCGCATCAAAGCAGTTAAAACTGTTATCACTTACAATCTGAATGAGGATAGCGACGACAGTGATTCCGATTATGATGACTATAAATCTAATGCTTGATAATACCGTAAGTACTACAGGATTAAACATATTTATTAAATTTGTACCGATAATTTATTTTTGTTGCATTCCCTTTCAACATATGTGCCTATTTCTAACCAAAAAACGCATCGAGAGCTACATCAACGATTTCTGTTCACAATAAAGCAAAAAATAAAAAATAAAACCTCTTAACAAAAGCATAATAATAAAAAAAAAATTTCGGGTTTAAATCTTAGAAGAATTTACTGATGTACCTCTCAACACATTGCGCCCGTTAAATCGAAGCCTCGGTGACTAATCCGATACCGTCGTATATTGGTGAAATAAGCTATAATGTCGGTCTTCGACCTCTTATATCGTCGTTTAATAGAAAATTAATTGTAAGTTAGTACTAAAATCCGAGATCAATTTATAGGTGGAATTGTTGGGTCAAAAGATATGAACTCGGTTCTTCGAAGTTATTAAAATAAAAAATGTAAATTTTAATTCATGAGAATACAACGAAAATACGTCGCAACACACGTAAGATATGACGTATTAAAACGTATGATAATGAGCGGAACCAGTACCATAACCATACAATATAATGCAAATGTACATGTACACTTACCATAACCGTTTGAATATGAAGACTATATGAATGACTAACCTGAAAAAGAAAAAAACGTTTTATGAGAGACAGTCATGCGTTCGTGGCTTAAGATATGCGATCATTTACAAAAATACGTCTGTAAATGTATGTGAAAATATTACTCTTGAACATTTTTAGTAAACATTGGACGTATTTTTACGATTGATGGGGGCCATAAATATATTATTTTTAAAGATAAGCATACATAAAAAAAATATAAAACTTATACCAACAAATAAAACATACAAAGTATTTAAATTATTTATTAAATTGTTTTTTATGTATCGATATAAATTCTTATAAAAAAAATTTCTTACAAACTTAATCAATTTCCTATAATTTTTCATGTGACCAAACAGTAATTTATTTTATGTGAATTTTTCTATGTGATTAAACTTGGATAACACTTGCATAATAATGAAAAAAGATGAAAGGATAATTGCCGAGATAATTGCTGTTTAGGTTTTTTAATAATATTGTCGGTTATTTTAATGACGCACTTTATTTCCTGCCTGTCTAACACATTTTATAAAGAAAATTGAAACCTACATTACATAAATTGTGACAAATTTCGAACAAAACAATGTTACATTAGATAAACTAAATAAATTACAAAGGACAAATCGGTAGAGGTCGACCTCGGAGAACATATCTCGATCAGATCAACATTGTTTTGAAGAAAGGCCAGGTCAAGAGTGCCGAAGAGCATGTATGAGAGCACCGATGAAAGTAGAGGAAGCAAAAGATGTGTGTACGAACCGTAGCAAGTGGAAGGAAGTGGTCTCTGCCTAAATGAGTATAAAAGGTTAAAAGGTGTGGCAAAAGAGGTTGTGGCAAGAAAGAAGTTGAGTGATAAAGATGAATTTAATAGAAGGTTATCTGACCATTTTCAAAACAATATTAAACTCTTCTGGAAGTCGATAAGAACCTCCAGAGGTAAAAATACTACCTCGCAACTGGAAAAAATCAGAAACCAAAATGTGTAAACCAAAATGGTAAAAGGAGAGGAATGCTTATTAAAGAGATGAAAGGAATACTTCGAAAGTTTATTTGAGAGAAAGGCTCCATTCGGAGACATAAGTGAAAATTACAATCAAAGTAAAATTAGTACGACAGAAATTATGGAAGCTTTGAAAAGTATGAAAACGGGTAAAGCTGCTGGGTACGACAGGATAACAGTTAAAATGCTGAAAGCTGGACAAAACGTGGTAGCTAGTCTGCTGTACCGCCTTTTTAACCTTTGTTGGAGAAGTGGTAGCGTACCAGACGACTGGTGCAAGGCCATTATCGTGCCACTTTACAAGGGAAAAGGTTCGCATCAGGACTGTAAGAACTACCGAGGTATTAGTTTACTTAGTCGGCAAATTGTATGCAAAGATATTGATTAAAAGAGTAACGAATGAAACTGAGAAGATAATATGGGATGGGCAAGCAGGATTTAGAAAAGTAAGAAGATGTATGGATCAGGTATAGTCGAAAAATTCTTGGCTAGAAGTCAGAAGGTTTATTGCGCTTTTATAGACTTGGAAAAGGCCTATGACAGAGTAGTGAGGAGTTAATTGTGGTCGAAATTGTCAATGTATGGGGTGAATGGTAGTTTAATACGAGCACTGAAATCACTTTACGAGGATTCCACTGCTTGTGTCAGGATAAACGGAGCTCGCACGGACTGGTTTAACATCGAAAAAGGTGTAAGACAGGGATGTGTGGCTTCGCCATGGCTGTTTAATTTATACATAGACAATTGTTTAAAATATTTGAAAGAGAGTGCGTATGGATTAAAAATGAATGATTTGATCATGAAATGCCTTCTTTTCGCCGATGATCAAGTCATATTAGCGTCATCTGAAGAGGATTTGCAGGCGATGGTTAATGTTATGCATGATGCCCTGAAAATTAAAGGGATGAAAATAAATGTGAGCAAAACGAAAGTAATGGTTTTTGAAAAATAAGAAAGCATGGCAAACTGTGGAGTTTCAATTGAGGAAGAAAGAGTGAAACAAGTAAATGAATTTGTGTACTTGTGTTCAAAGTTTACGAGAGATGAAAAGTATGACAGTGACATTGAGCGAAGGGTGTTGGCAGGAAGACAAATGAATTGGGCACTGCATAGCTTTATGAATAGCCAAAAAAGGCACGTTTGACTATGCATAGAGGTGTGTTGGTTCCTACACGTATGTATGGTAGTGCATGTTGGGTTTGGCAGAAGAAGCATGAAAATAGGATTAATGCTGCGGAGATGATAGTGACTCGGTTGGATAAGGTAAAGAATAGTGAGATAAGAGAACGCTGTGGTGTAAAAGAAGATGTGGTTACAAAGATAGATAAAGGAATGCTTAGATGGTTTGGACACGTTGAAAGGATGGATGAAGGAAGATTGATGAAACAAATTTATAAAGTGTGAATGGACAAGTCGGTAGAGGTCGACTTTGGAGAACATATCTTAATCAGATCAACATTGTTTTGAGGAAAGGCCAGGTCAGGAGTACCAACAACCGACGAGCATGTATGAGAGCACTGATGTAAGTAGGGGAAGCAAAAGATGTGTGTGTAAGAACCGTAGCAAGTGGAAGGAAGTGGTCTCTGCCTACCCCTATGGAAAAAAGGCGTGACTTTATGTATGTATGTATATAATATTAGCAGGTTGAGTTGTATAAACAACGGATTTAAGATAATCCCAAAGAAATAAATCTAAAAATGTTAATTCCGGTGATCTCGTAGCCCATTTAACTACTTCCCTTCTGCCAATCCATCTATCCGGGAATCTCTTGTTCAACCACTGACGAACGGGAAGAAAATAATGGGGTGGAGCACCGTCCTTCTGGAAATGTAACAGATCCTTCTGCATCAATTTGAGTTTCTAGCTCTTTTGCTCTTCAAGCATATCAAGGTGCAAATTGCCAGTCAAGTTTTCGTTAAGAAATAATAGTCCAATAATGACATTTTCAAGAATACCAGCCCGAACATGGGTGTTGTGTATGTCCTTTTCCGAAAAATATGCGGTTTTTCGTCACTCAAATAGCGACAATTTTGTCTATGAACATTGCCATTCAGAAAAATTAACATTCATCGCTGAAACAGATGTTTAACAAAATATTAGGGATGGTATTGACTCGATGAGACATGGTTTCACAAAACTCTATTCTTCTATCATAATCATGGAACTCTGGCATTTTATATGGAAGCTCTGCAACAAATGTTCCAAACACTTTAATTTGAGCTTTTTCATTTAATACTCAGCAATTTTTTTTTTTTTAATTTTTACCGAATCAGTTTCGTAAAACTTTGTCACCATATCAAGTACATACCGGTGACTTACATTACAATTTGGATTTCTTTCATAAAAAATAAATGCCACCCTTCGTGTAAACTTTCCAACCTCTCCATAAATTAAAATCATTTCAATTATTTTTTTAAAACTGTAAACCATTTTCACACTTTTATACACTTATTCAAGTTATCATCAAACAGCCCAACAAGTAAAACTTAATTAACAATACTTCCCAATGGATAAAATATGCTGAACAATTTTTGCTTCAAAACAGAAACTTTTTAAAACAGAAGTAGCAAAAAAGGAAGATTATCTATGGAATTTCAGCGATAAGAACTGAAAAATCTAGCATTTAATAAACGCAACTAACTACCATGTATATTTTACTATTAGATTACTTTTTGATGTAAATTTTTTTAATGCTAATGGCTTATGTTGGCTCTGATAACGGGTTGGAACGGTACCACCTAATCTTCTAACCATTTCTACTAAAAGAAGACTCAATACAATAACTTTTGTTTAAATAATAACCAGAAAACCATGCATCTCAGTGCAGGCAAGTTCTAATGACTTCTGTTAGTTTAAACGCTATTTTCGGAAAACTGCTCATCAAAAAAAAATTGTGCTTTTAACTCCAAATGTAATTCGAAATAAAATCTGTATACTTCAATTTTTATTTTATATTATTTTTTCAAGGCATTGATATTCATTTTCTCTCGTCAGTAATTTTATTCCTATGTTAAGAATTATTTTTTACTTTTAGTCTGATTAACTCTAAAAGCGTGTTTTTTAGTGTTATTAAACTATAAATTATTGTTCGCTTTTTAGTTCGATTTCTTTTACTCACGCTGACGGAGCCAAACTATACTTAAAAGAAGCATGCCGAAAAAATCAATACTGCGCAAGAAATCAGTGTTACTAATAAAGGCAACGTAATTGGAAACCAGCGTTTCTGGTGGAATAAAGATATCTCCTCGCTTATATGCGACTGTAACGCCGGCAGAAAAAAGTGAAAAGGAGACGAAGAACGGCAGCCGGTAACCAAGAAAACACTGAGGACTGCTTCGGGCAAGGCTACAAAATAGTAACAAGAAAGTTCAGAAACATTTGCACTCACGACTGACGCAAAAAAAAAAACTGATAGCAGCATCGAGAAGAAAAAAAACAGGCAAGGCTCCATGGCCAGACGGAATAATGGCTGATGCCATTAAAACTACAGTGGAGGCTCCCACGAAAGTCTAACAGATGCTTCATAGCAATATACGAAAGCAGGAATATCCAACAGCTTGAAGAACGACGAAGTTCATTCTCATCCCAAAGAAAAAACGGTACGACAACACTTAAAACTTCCTGAAAATATGCCTTCTAGCCATGCTCGACAAACTGTTCAAGCAAATGCAAAAAGCTAGGTTAGAGGATGAGCTGCAGCAGAAGCAGGGCATCTCCGACACACAATACGGCAGTTCCACTGTCGATGCGGTAAAAAAAAACATTAGTTATACCAGCGGTACGAAGATGGCATGGGTCGCAATTCTCACGGTGGACGCTTTTAACACTGTCAAGTGGAGCACGATTATTAGCCGTTAAAAAGAACTAGAAATAAGTAAATACATAATCGTCACTATAAAAAACTACCTTTTAAATAGACGGAAAAAACCGTTTCTGCCCTTATTAGACTGATTTTATGAAGGAATATCAGAGTGACTTCCAGTCTTCTAGGTGATAAATTATTCAAATTTAGAGCCTTTAATATTTCTGGGTATTTGTATTCATCTCTATTCATTCCCAGGTTATAGCCACAGTTTTTAGGTAGTAAACTGTTAATTTATAGATTGAAATGGATGAAATTAATAATTATCTCACTAGCTTAGATTACAAAAACTTTGAAAAAGTTAAGGATTATATAAGGAAACATAAAAATAAAAATTACACCAATACATGTAAAAGAAAAAAAGTAGAAAGAAAATATTTTCCAAACAACAAATAAAATTCACAGGTTTGTTTTAAAAAAAACACTTTTAGGTTCCTATTTTTTTCTCTTTCTATGGTAATTAAATTAATTTTTTTTTGCAGGTTTTTTATTTTTGTTTTGTTTAGTAGCTATTAACGAGCTTTAGTGTTATCGAAAATTGACCTTCAACGTAACACACGCTAATAATGTGCAAACGCTAATTGACGTAATAAAACAAATTTCAAAAATAATATGAGCAATGATTAGAGGTAAAGTCCAGTTTATCAATCTATCACCAAAGCAAAAGATAAGGATTGTCGGTATCACAAAAACTTTATGAATTGATATTAAGAAATATTGTTTTACTATTTATTACCTTTTATTTTAATGATTTAAAAATATAATCAAATTTATAAAAGCAATAATTTTGTTGTTCGGTAATCTTTCATATTAAATTGTTTAACTAACAGTAACAAAATTCGAATATTATTTCTTCGTAAGTTTATAAAATAAAATAAATATTAAATTCACTTGATTTTTTATACACGACAAACTAAAAGTTTTACTTCTTTGTATAACTGAAATTTTTATAAACTTTAACTTTTTTTCAAATATCTAGGGATTTTAGAACATATGGTAAATAAATTTTTTTAAAATGTTCACTGTAAAATAAACTATAAATTTATTACTCACCATCGCTATATGGTATATATAAAATTCAAACATTAAATAATAAGTTCAAACTGTTAAATTAGAAAAACTCAGTTTATTTCTGCATCCTCACTATCTTCACTGTCAGATCCAACATTAATAATAAAATTACGTTCGATACTAGGTTATATATTTTTCACTTCTTTTACCTTTTTAATGACATTTTGCCTTTTCTTTGGCTCAATAGATTCACATTCAGTCCTAATTAACTCAATTACTTTGTGGTGAAATTTTGAAAACGTATTTTTCGCCCGATTCGTTGTTTTATTTGGCTTTAAATATTTCTATAGGGTTAAAAATACAAAAGTATGGGGGCAAACGTAATACCGTCTTTTTTTATATATTCCAAAACTGCAAGAAGCTCCTATTTTATAATTTTCTTTAAAATACAAGTCTTGTTTAATTAATAATCTTGGATTTGATTTACATTTGACAATTTATTTGGAATTTGTTCAACGAAAACGGAATGATACAGTGTATTATTCATAACTATTACACTATTCTGTTAAAAATTTGGCAAGAGTGTGTTTTCAAACCAATTTTTTAATAATTCATCGTTTAGATTGTTATGGTAATTAACATTACAATCTTCTAGCTTTTTACCAGATAGTAGAAGTGTATTAGGAACCCAACCGACATTAGATCCGCAATGTAAAATTATTATCCTGGTACCTTTGCTTGGCTTTACGTTGACTGCACAAAATTTTTTATTATTATTTGTCCAAGACTTCATGGCTGCATCACGAGTGTCGTGCCATGTTTCGTCCAGATAATAAATTTGACGATTTTGTTCTCGAACTTTAAATATTTTGTTAAGTAATCATTTCCTAACAAATTTTTTTGCTCCCCATTATGTAAGCGCGTTTGTTAATAATCTTGTATTTGAAACCAATTTTTATTTTATTTCTTCATAGTGTTAAACTTTTTTAATTCATGACAAATGATTTTCAAAGTTGGAATTTGGTATATTTTGTATAAATCATATATTGTATATAAAATAGCTTTAGCAAGCGAAAGTTTTAAATTTTGAGATTTTCCAAAGTCACACCTTTTCTTTCTGAAATACCTTTATGTACGAGAGTAAAAATAGTTTTAAATGACACCCCTGCTAATAAAGCTGCTGATTTTGCACCATTTGGAAGCTGGCCTTATTAACACCCATAACACCCATAGTAACACCCATGGGTGTTACGTTCTGCATTTTCTGCCTGATTCGGGCTTTTAGGTCACGGATATTGTCAAGTCTGTTAGAGTGGACTTTAGATTTTAAATAACCCCATAAAAAGAAGTCTAATGAGATAAGATCGGGTAATCTAGCGGGCCATTCCACTGTTCTCCTTCTTCCGATCCATCGGTCTGGAAATGTTCTGTTTTAAACCTGGTGCACAGCTATAGCGAAATGTGGCGGTGCGCCAATCCTATTGAAATTTTCTGCGGTCTGAAGTGTTGACAATTTGGATATTAGGGAAAAGCTGGATCTCCTGTAAAATTTTCATCAAAAAAATATGGACCAATTGTAGGTCTCACCATACGTTGATTTTTTGGGTTATTTGCGTTTGGCATTCTTGCATCCAATTTGGATTATCATCAGACCAATATCGGGTGTTTTGCTGGTTAACATGCCCGTTCAAATAAAACGTTGCCTCATCGCAAAATAAAACGTTATCAATGAAATTGTTATTCAATTTATTATCGTTTTAATTCATGGTGTACTCAAAGAATTCAGTTCTGCGATCACAATCAACTCCCAACTCATGGATGAGACGTACTTTATAAGGATGGAATTTTTGCGCTTTTGTCCACCCTGTATTAATTTGAATCAACTTGTGATACATTTTTGGAAAAAAAGGAAGTTGTTTCATTTAAAAAAACTGGTGCTGATGTTATTACTCAAAGGTTATTCACCTTGTATAATGGAGATGATAAAGAAAAACTTCTCTCTTTACAAGCGTTGGATTTGCAAGTTATATACTTGCATTACAAATAAAAATAAATAAATAGTCAATTTGAAGATTTATCCAGCACCCTCTGTAGGTTTTTTAGTATTACCAAACTTTTTATTGTGTAAAATATTACTAAGGTTGACATTAAAGTTATTAATCTGAAGTCTTTGAATTTGTCAAAAAAAATGTTCAATGTCGGGTGTATCTTATGTAAAAAAAAACATTTTTCCGGTTGAACGCAACACGTCAACTTTAAATAAATTAGGACCAAAATTAAGCTAATAATTAACGCAATTTTTTCCCAAAATATACATTTAATTTTCTTCTTTCGACTGACGACAGTTTTAACGAACCATTTCCCAAAAATATACAAAAAAAAAAGTCACGGAGAAACGAACTTTCCCAACCCCTCATCAGTCGTCAATTCCGAGTCACCGTTCCCATTATCTAAAGAGTAAAATAAAAAACCTGAAATGTTCATGGCAGACCTCAAATTTAAGTATATATTAGTGTTCGATTTAATCATCAGGTCAGGAATAAGGAGATTAAAACCTATCGCCGATCAACTTTTTGGCTGGAAAATTAGATCTACTTTATAACTACGTTTCCTCACAATATTTAACTTATTTATAAACAAAATCTTTTTGGATCTGGAAATATTCAAATAAAGGATATATATATTTGTTCAACAAAAATGATACGTTCTCATTGTCAGTGCACTAAAAAAATTGCAGTAAAGTTTTCAAACAATTTAATCATTTAAAGTTAGTTGTATTAAACCAGTATGTGGCTGATCTACCTATTAAGACAGCTCCATATTTTTAGTGTTCCGAACACCGAATAACATACTATTTGTCAAACTCCAAGAAGTGGAGTCAGGCATTCTGCGAGCTAGATGTTACTTTAATTATAAATTAAGCAGAAGCTATTTGTGACATATTTCCTTTGTTTTAGTTACTTTTTTAAAGTGATTTAAATCTAATGTAAAAGTTTGGAAAATTATTATTAACTTTATTAGAAGATAAAGGAATCAACGAAAAAATGGTCGAGTAATACAAAAACTTACCAAAAAATTCATTCATTGTAACAGAATAGCATCAAAAAACTTTACTCCTAATAAATAAATAGGACAAGTAAAAAGTTTAAGTCTATTAAATAATATTTGCCACATTCCTGGTCAACATTCTAAAAAGTGCACCCCAGTAAGTAAAATATACTGTGCGGTTCATATGTATGTAATAAATATATTTTTAGCGTTATTATGTATTTGTTGAAAAAAAAAACTGAAACAGGTCGATTTATATTGTCAATTTGACAATTTACAGCATAAACATATTGCCCCCTCGCACCCCCACAAAAATTTTAAATGAGATGGGGGGTCGTGTGGCACCTTGTTCAAAAATGATTTTCAATCTTTGTACTGTACAATTTTCTCAGTTATGATTGCACAAAATTTGAAAAACCTGCCCTATGCTGATAAGGGGCAATTCACCCCGAAACCGGTCCAAAGTTGGTCACTTCGAATAGATAAATTTAATAGTCCTTTCTCTTACTTAACAAGCATCTGTATATCTTGCTTCCTGTGATGCGGTAGTATTAACGATTATATATTGGATGTAATCGAATGCCTGTCACAACATACAGTCAGAGGTGTAGTTGTTTTTTTATGTATAATCGACCCACATATACCTATGTTAAAATAGGTAACATACAGCAGTTACAATACTCTTTATAGTTTTATAGTTTTCTATCATTTTTGATCATTAATATTCTCCGTTTTTGGAAGATTGTCACGTGCCTATTTTTTTCCTTCTACAGTTCCATTATTAATTGTGTCTCTGATAGTCTGGTGCTCATAAATAGTTTTGCATACCGTATTTTGTTGTAACTTAAGTATATCATTCGTTGTAAATAGTGTTGCATACCTAGTAGTGATAGGATTTAATTATTAATGGCTGTGACATTTTTGTTAATCGGTGGAGATGGAGTGGGGGTCTTTGTTATTAGATTTCGCCTTGATTTTTGGCCTCGATTGTCGTGTGTTGTCAGCTATATTATTGTTTGGTTTGCTTTTCTGTGTGGATGGGCTGGCTATCAAAACGGACGAGCGCGATTATGAGTTTGGAACATAGATTTGCGAAGGTTGGCTGACGCGTGTCCCGTGTCATTTTCTGGTATCCGGCCTGGGAGTGAGTAGTTGGAGTCAGTCGCTTGGTGTCAGTCTTGGGAGTCGGTAGTGAGGATTTTAATATCGTCGTGTGATATTAACAAGTGTGCAAAACCTCTACGGTTTTATCTTCATATCTGGCTGTATTTGGGCCATCTTAATTGGATTTTGAAGAAAAATCATTTGATTTTTTTAACTTGGCCATTCTATCTTACCTTCGTTGTTGATATTTTTGGTGTCGAGTTAAAATAGCCGCTAGCGGGATTTATTTGAGGGAAGCCATTGTTGATTAGCACGTGCCGTTCCATAACCATCATCCATATCGACGATAAATTTCAGTGTTATAAAGACTTGCTTGGTGTTTTTAGCAGAAATTATTATGATAATACTACTTGGTGTTTCTGTTTCTTGGATCATCGATGTAACAGTGAAGTTTTCAATTGGTTACATAGTATTGAGTTTAATTTTATCAACTTATCAGTTATTAAGTGCTTGATCTAAGTGTTTTCAATAGTTTAAAAGTAACAAATTATTTTCATTAAATTTGTACCTGCTCCAAGTTGAATCTGAATGTATACATTACTGAATATACATTATGTAATTATTGTGATGGTTTCAAATTATTATTTTTGTAGCAAGTCCATTTATTTTGTATTTTTTTTAATCTTTTGCTATCAGGAATTCTATATAAAACCAATTATTTTTGAAATTTTAAATATTGTGAACATTTTTTTTTGTTTTTAATTCTCTTTTGTACATCATTAGGTTTTTATTATTGTCTGAAAGATTGTTATAATTAATTTAAATATTATTTTAAGAAAAGTGTATTAAATTCGTTTAATCCACTTTACAAAAATACAGAATTTGTTGTAAAAAAAAATCAGAACATCATTTTTACTTAATTAATATATTGCAGGAATTGTAAATATATTTTTATTTATCTAGTTCACCATAATTATTTGTTGTTTATCGTGTGGCTCTGCTAGTGCCTACAAGACCTAGGGGTTTACGGCTTGTACCGTCTAAGTCGGTGGCGCGTCTCACTTTTATATTTTTTTCTTCTACCCTCTACGGCTGAGCTCGGGCATAATTTGCCAGTAGAGAGACCGCTGGCAGAGTACTCTTTAGAGAACTAAAAGACGTGGCAAGATATTTACCGGGTGGTGCTTGTTAAAAAGTACAGATGTCGTGACTAGTGCTTTTCGAGTGGTTCTTCATATGTACTTGTTAGAAGTGGACGCTGTGCAATTGTCTGTTCAAGGAGACCTATCCTATGCTGATGAGGGGCAATTCACCCCGAAACCGGTCCAAAGGTGATCACTTCGAGTAGATAAATGTAATAGCCCTCTCTCTAACTTAACAAGCATCTGTATATCTTGCTTCCTGTGATGCGGTAGTACACACGATTATATATCAGATGTAATTCAATGCCTGTCGCAGGCATATAGCCAGAGGAGTAGTTGTTTTTTTAATGTATAATCGACAGTAAAAAATAGGTACATGCAGCAGTTACATATTTTCACACCTATTTACGCTGTCGGAACTTAAAATACTCTTTATGGTTTACTGCAATAGTATTACAGTAAACTATAAAGAGTATTTTAAAATTACTTAAATGAAGTTTTCCAAGACAGGTGGATTGGAAGAAGGGGCACAATTGAGTGGCCTGCCAGATCTCCCGATTTATCGCCGTGAGACTATTTCCTCCAGGGATATTTAAAAAACATTTTGTACAAGATAAAACGTAATAATTGGGATGAACTTAGAAATAGAATACTGACAGCCCGTCAAATAACAAATCAGCAATTGCGTAATACCATATCAGCTTTTTATAATGGGCTTGGATACTGTCAAATAGAAGAAGGAAGACAATTTGAACATCCAATTTCATTGGGTGTAATAAGTAATTTGTTCCTGTTAATTATTTTGGTAAAAAAAAACGTTGCCGTCAATTATTTTTCTCAATAACTGTAGAACAAATAAGGTTAGAATTATGCGGTCTTGACGTTTGTATTTGTAATTATGATTATAAAAAACTAAAAATATATGCAGGGTGTACTATTTAAAAAATTATTTCAATAAATTATTTTGGAGTAACGGTGCACCTTGTAGACTTCTAATCGACTTATGCAGATGGCCTACAACACTAACTACACCAGACGATATGAAAATTAGAATAAGAAATGCATTTGCCACCATCACCCCGGAAATATTAGGAAAAGTTAGATCACTTGAAGAGTCATAATATGGCCACCATGTAGAACACTTATTACTATGAACACAGTGTTAACACACACCAAAATGATGTTTTGAACACCTCGTCACTTGTTTCGTTAACTATGTAAGCATTTTAAGGAGAAGATTAAAACAGTTTCATTGTTCTCCTAAAAATGCTAAAATATAGTTAGCAAAACAACGAGATGTTAAAAATCGTTTTGATGTCTGGTAAAACTGAACTTATAGTAATTATCGTGCCAAAGGTTCCAGAATTCCAATTAAAAGAACATGAATAATTATAAACTAAATGTTATTATTTGAAGGGATATGTGATTTATTAGAAGTTATTTCAGTTAGCCCAAATAAAAAAGACTTTAACAATGAGTCGCTTTCCTGCGCCTGAAAAAGATTTGATAATAAAATGGTTTTATCAAGGAAATATTTCACAATAGTGTGTAGATTTATTTTCACACACTTTTGCAGATAGACCTATACCTAAGAGGCAAACCATCTTAAATATTGTTTCCAGTTTTGAACATTCTTGGTTTTTGAAAACAAATTGTGGAAAATGCCATAAACAACAAGTTTTTATTTTTGAAATTTTTTTTTATTTATGTTACATACTTATTTATTTTTAGAGTAATGCTTTTGTTTCGTTTAATCACGTGTTAAAAATCACAATTCTAATAATTCATTCGCTGGGTACAAAAATCAATTATCTAATTAAGCGAAATAAATCTTCATTTAAATGTTCGCGTCTTTTTCAACTAAACATTTACTTTCAGGGGTACATCCTACAAGAAGTATAAACAATTACTGAATTAATACCATTGATATTGATTCAATTGTATCGATGCATAAATTCTACACTGCTAGTGAGGATGCGTTGTTGTCATATTGCTCAAATCTGATCAAATTGCGAGAATAATTCGTCTAGTTTCAAACTTTACAAACTGTATCACTATTGTTTATAGAAACATTTTTTATTTATTTTTATATTATTATCAATACATTGGCAGTTTATTATAATGCTCTACATTTTTAAATGGTTAATTTAATTGTTTTTTAATAGAGGTGTAAATAATGAAATAATATGCAGAGCCTGACTGCCCGGTCTTAAGCCGTCCCAGGATTACGCCAGTGTTTTTCAGCCAAGAATATATTTATAGTTGAGCACTTCTTAAGTGCATCCTTGTGGGATGCCTGAGTTGCGTTCCTTCAAGGTAATCTTTTTACTCATGCCGATATGCAATTAACCACATGTTTTAACATTTTTTTAGTTGATCGGTTTTTCCGAATTTAGAAAAGTTGACATATGGAAATGTTTTAATGGAAGATTTTTTTTTTTTGATAAATAAAGGTAAAATTAGTGCGGATGAAGCTAATAGCCTGTTGGTATTACTGAGGAGGGTCGAGCTACTGGAAACGTGATAGAAATAACTAGAAGTGGTCGACCAAGGATTACCACCCCGCACAAGATCGTTATCTGACTGTTTATACCCGTAGAAAACCTCTGAGTACTTGTCGGATCATACAACAGCGTCTTTTAAATTGCTTCTGGTGTTTCCGTTTCAATTAAAACAGTACGTCGAAGATTACACGAGGTTAACTTACTTTCTCGACGACTTTTGAGAAGAGTTCCATTAACACAAATTCATATGCGTGCTCAATTGGCATGGGCATGGGCCAATGAACATGTTAATTAAAATGCTGAATGGAGGTCCACATTGTTGACAGATGAGTCGAGGTATGGACGGTTTTCTGATAGTCGACGTGTTCATGCAAATTTATGAACAAGCTATTTACAATGTTATAGGTTTGTTTTATGCTGCATTTAAACCAACTTTTCTCTTTTTAGAAGGTAATGCTCGACCGTATCGTGCAAGAGTAGTCGAAGACACTTTGGACTTCCATGTTATCCCGCATTTGGCACTGCCCCCTTTATCGCCCGACCTCAATCCCTTCGAACATGCTCAGACACTCCAAGAACTTAGACAGCTTTTACCCCAACTTTGGAGACAAATCGATCAAGGTTACTTTAACGACCTTATTGAAAATATGCAGAATCTTTGTTTGGATGTAATTGATTTGGGAGAAAAGCATACTCGTTATTAACGTATGTACTTTAATTTTTAAAAAAATTAAAATGGTCCTACACAACCTTAACCTTAAAACTGCAAAGGCTTACATAAAAAAATAAACATTTAATTTATAACATATGTACACTTGGTGACCGAAAATCGTAATTTGTTAAAGTACGTGCTTGTCCGTGCACAATTTTAGTATTCAAATACATTTTGAAGTCTATTTATAATATAATGCATTAGACATACTGTTATTTACTTCACTTCCCGTGTCCGATTCAGACCCTCATTTTCCAATAATTAGCGGCCGCGATGGCCTTGTCATTTCCAAGAAACAAGTTCTCCATCCTGCAGGGTTGCTCAAGCATAGGACAGACCAGAAGATAACTCGAATCATGAATTGCACCACAGACGCATCCCATGTCCTATACACAGGGTAAGGGCATTGGCTTTCGGAAGCAAGTTCCTCATTTACCATTTCTGTATTGTTCTGACCGAGTTCCTCCCTCCACCTCTCAACGCGATTTCTCTCCGGTGAACCCACCAGTGCCTTGGTTCGAGAAAGAAAACTTTTGCTAGTTGTCCAGTCATCTTAGTCAAAATTTGGTAAGAATCTCGAAATTTGAGATACCCAGCTGAATATTTGTATAAACTTGTATTTTGACATTTTAAAAGTTGTCTCAAAACCTACATATGGTAGGATGAACGCGTCTATTAAAATTTGAGGTCAAAGACCACAAAAATTGATTTTTTGCATATTTTGCATATTTATTATCAATATCAACTTTTGTTTAAAAATTTTTTTTATACGTTAAATCGTTTTCGAGATAGATGGCGGAGAGCGCGCGGTTAGAGCATAATGTAAGGACAACCGGTATAGTCCCGGTCAAAACGCACTATATGAAGTTTATTATTTATTGATAAATAAATAATTTATGATAATTTTCATTTGTTATCAACTATTATCAACTATTTACGATTCCTAAAATTAAAAAATAATTAAGGAACAAACTTTAACAGTTTCTGCACGCATTAAGTAACTGTGATACGACTTCTGCGCTTTTTGAAAAAGGAAAAAAAACGTTTATAAAAGCATTTGAGAAACTGCCAAAATTGGAGCAACTTGCAGCAGCATTTGAAGAAGAAAACTGTCTGGTTCAAAGATTATTTGAGACGAATTTAAATCTTGTTGGCAGTCTATAATGCTCCAAAATCTGTGGACAGTATTGATTATCTTCGTTATGCACAATACGTCAAGTCTACGAAACTGAATAAAACCTGTGCAGTTATCAAATATTTCACCTACAAGTGCAGCAGCTCACCAACATTTCAATCGTGTTTATTATCAAGTTCAAACTTGGTTAGGGCATGATTTGGAGCCCCAGGATGATTCCTGAAACCTATCACGACCATTTTAGCACCTGCTCAATACAATCTTCTGCAACTGCAAGAGTGGTTGTGGTTCGTGTTCGCGATGTGGATGCAGGAAATCGAGGTTGCAGTGCTCTTTAGCTTGTGGCTGGGAAAGCTTGTCTCAGTTCTTCACCATGTCAGAGCGATGTAAATGAAGACAAAACCTTTGACCCCGAAATCATGGAAGACCTGGAGATATATGTCGCCGAAGATGATATAGAAGAAGACTTCGAAACACCACAGCGGTTGAAAGACGACGATGAAGAAGAAGAAGATAATTAAAATTATAATAAGTTGCAGTTCATGTAATTTTTATTCTATTTAGAATAGAATGGTGTTTTTAATAAAATCGTAAATTAATAATTTCTTTTTTTTCAATTATTTAAGGAGTTATTAATAAAATTAAAATATAATTTAAGTATTTTTCTCAACAATTCTATAACTATACAAGCAGGTAAGTGTTATTAAATAAATTAATACTTAATTAAAAATAGATACGAAAGACAAAAAAATTATTGAATATAATGTAATATTTGATAACAAATGAAAATTATTATTAAATATTTATTTATCAATAATTAATAAACTTTATATGGCGTGTTTTGACTGGGACTATACCGGTTGACCGCGCGTTCTCCACCCTCTATCTCGAAAACGATTGAACGTATAAAAAAATTGTTGAAATAAAAGTTGTAGGAAATTTAATTCTCTACAATATTGATCAATTTTTGTGACCTATGACCTTAAATTTTAATGGACGCGTACACCCTACCATATGTAGGTTTTGAGAAAACTTTTAAAATGCCAAAATAAAAGTGTATACAAATATTCAGCTAGGTAACTCAAATTCCGAGGTGAACTTACTAAGATGACTGGACTAAAGACCTGAGACGTTTGTTCGGTGGCTAAAGCCCGAAATTCGTTATTTTTGTCAGCTTTATCCAGCTATCCAGAACAAAGTTTAGTTGACCAAACCTAGTTTTAGCAAATATGGAACTTAATCCGTAATATAAACATTGTTAAAGCCTGTCCTATAAGTATGTCTTTTGTCTGTTAAAAAAACAATAGCAATAAAAAACATCCTTAAGTAACCACAACTAAACTAAACTATTCTGACGACATTATTATTAACGCCATAAATTCCATGTGTAGGTACTTCATTATAATCATCAAGAATCGTGTGTTGTTTTGTTCGAAACAATTTTGCCTCTTGATGTGCCATTCAATAGTCCATCACGAGAATAACAAATATTGTAAGATATTTTTTTTTTAAGTGATAACTTCTTAGGGCACGCTGTGAACTTTTTTTGTAATGGGTAAAAAATGTTAAACTCGCGTCAGGACACGTGACCTGATCGAAAATTCGTAAGACGGATGGAGAGTAGACAGCTGGCGTGGCGTAGGAGAGGGAGTATCCCCCTCTCTTTCTATGGCGCGGCAAAAATGTATGCCTGCGCCGGCTGTTTCGTTCAGGCGGCGCAGGGCGCACAACGTTAATACTTAAGTTTTCACTTCTGCCGGCACTCCCAGAGTGCAACCCGTAAAATTTTTTTTTATGTCATTTTGACAAATTAATTTAGTAGCTAAATTCAAAATTTAAGTGCTTTTCATTAGTTTATTGATTAAGTTCTACTTTTGCTGCGTTAAAATGGTCCAAGGAGAGGTGTCGTTTTTAGCAGATGTTATGGACACCATAGCGAGTCTTAATGACTCTAATGGTTCTCCCCCCGACAAAATTTTAGATCAAATAATTTATCAGTGCAAGAAGCCGTTAAAAAATGCATCAATTTGTGTTAAAAAAGCATTAAAAACTGGACTGAAAGCTGGTTTGATCAAAGAGAACGGGGGAAGGTTTAAATTAGGTTTTGGTTTGCCGATAACGGAGGCTCGAAGACGAAGAAAAAATAGAAGCAGAAGCCATAGACGACGTATCCAAAAGCGACAAAACCGAAAACGAGGTAGCCGAAAACGAGACAATATTTTTCAGATTAAAAATAATATTTTTTGAAGTGAAAACTTCTTTAGCGGCGTTGTACACTTTTTTTGTAATGGGTAAAAAATGTTAAACTCGCGTCAGGACACGTGACCTGATCGAAAATTCGTAAGACGGATGGAGAGTAGACAGCTAGCGTGGCGTAGGAGAGGGAGTATCTCCCTCTCTTTTTACGGCGCGGCGAAAATGTATGCCTGCGCCGGCTGTTTCGTTTAGGCGGCGCAGGGCGCACAACGTTAATACTTAAGTTTTCCCTTCTGCCGGCACTCCCAGAGTGCAACCCGTAAAATTTTTTTAATTTAAAGGATATTTGGTATTTTCACCTTAAAAAAGAACACTACAATAACATTATTTAATAACTACTGCCATCTTTCGTTTTATGTCTGATATGATAAGCAAAAAAGTCCATATAATCCTTAGAATGGCTTATTATTTCTAGAGATTATATGTAACGACACGATTAGTAAACGATTCAAAATATAGATTAATAATTTTGTTATGGTACCAATTAAATTACAAAGACTCGAAACTTTTGCAAAAAAATTTAGTGGGTGTCTAAATGAATTTAGTGTTAGTTTGTTAACACAATCTTAAAAAAAATAGTTAGGAGAGAAAGAGAAAACTTCATCTTGTAAATTTCACAATTTGAAGACACTTAATATAACTGCTTATTTTGGAAATTACTAGGTGTCCCTTGTGTCTCTTGTGGTCCAAGACGGAGAATAAGTCTGCATAAAAGTCTACCAAGTCGCCAACGACCTACAAAGATTAAGTAGAGAAATATAGGTACTTTGGCAGACCATACAGTGAAAACATGAGGGCAAATACTCAATCTCAAAGATGTTTGCTTTATTATAAATGTAAGGTAAAAAAAAGTGTTTTTACACAATATTTATACTAATTATCTAATTACGTAAAATTTAAATTCAATACTAATTAGCATAGTCATCGTAAATGTTCAAGTTTGTTATTAGCCTGCATTTCAGTAAAAGCATCCAATAAACTAATACTATTTATTGACTGTAGTTGTAAAAACTTTATCAGACTATATGCATATTACTAACGGATACATCTTGACCAGAAATGCAATTGAACATCGTAAAAGCTCTTGAACTTTGATTAATGGGCACATAAAGCTAGTAAATCCATATCCAAAGAGAGAGAGGTTAGGTTTTTAGTGTTAACCACGTACATCGGGTCATGAGTTCAAGACAACGTGTGTTCTCTCGTATACGAAATGCATTAAAAATTATAGACGTACAGAGAAAAAATTTTGAGAACCGGAGAATTTTTGGATGATTATAAGTGGATAACGTAGCGAACAGAGAAGAATGAGCAATCCAACGACCCATTAAAGGTCACAAAACAGGTGGTCCCACAATTATTATAAACGATGAATATCATTTAATTAAGACAATCTTAATGATCATCTTTAGAAACTGACAATTACAATGTAATTTTATGAAATTTAATACACTCATAAGAAACAAATAATAACTTATAAAGGTTTGGAAAGTGCTCGACTGCACCATATAGGAGTCAATGAGTAAGTCTTGCCTAACGTTATTTGGTACCTGATATGGTCACAAACTGTACCTAATTAAAAATATTTAGAACTATTTAAGGTGTTCTAAAAAATCAGAGCAGCATGAAGTTGTGTTTTTTTAAATGAAACACCCTATACTAAAGTTTTATTTTGGATTTTACATATAAATATTAAACGTTTTAATTATTGGTATGCATACCTCTCGCCGTTTTTGAGATATCAAAGATCTTGTGTATGAAAAAAATCAAGCATGTCAATTTCTTACAGTGTGGGGTGGTGTAAGAAATTGATAATCGAAATGAAACACATAAATCGCGTTGTGTAAACAAATAAAATAATTTTTAACCGTGTTGAGCAGTGTAATAAATTCGGGAGTGTATGAGATATTTAAAATATGATTTATTTTATTAGTAGAAGTAAATTTTTTTAGTGTGAGGTGGTGTAAGAATTTCGTACTTCCTTTAAAACTCAGAAAGTGCGAATTTTGACCAACAAATTATGATTTTTCAGAAATCCACGCCTGTAAAAAATCGAGTTTTGTTGTAATAAATTGTAATTAATGTGTAAGAAATTCCCATATAATTTTTTTTTGTGTGGGCTACAAATGCTGGTGCAGCATTAGGTACATCCAATAATATTTCTTGGCATGACCATGTTGATAACATCGTAAAGTCAGCAAGCCAGAGGCTAGGTTTTCTGTGGAAAGCTAGAAATTTTTTTACTCCTGATTAACGTTTTTGGTGGTTAAACAGCTCTACTTTTCGTCCACTCCTCTTTTTTCTCTTTAATTTATAAATGGTGGACTTCGCTATGCACAACATAGAAGATACTTTTGTAACAGTCTCATATACACTGGAATTTTTGTTCTGACTTTGCAACGAAATGAAACAGTATAAAATTAATGCTCTTTCATTTAAAGTTAATAGACCCTGTTTTAATGGTCTTTTTTTAGCATCCATATTAATTGAATCTTATTTTATATACACAAGCTAAATACAGAAGCACAAACAAATAATTTCCAGAAAAAACTACCAGTGATACCAGTGATACCAGTGAACTACCTGTTACTGATTACAATTGTTGCTTGTAACCAATTCTTACCTTTCTATCAGTACC
This sequence comes from Agelastica alni, assembly GCA_950111635.1. Taxonomy (NCBI): domain Eukaryota; kingdom Metazoa; phylum Arthropoda; class Insecta; order Coleoptera; family Chrysomelidae; genus Agelastica; species Agelastica alni. Next base: position 37,860,276 of record OX467715.1, read on the forward strand.
TACAGTTATTAAAAAGGCTTTAAAATATTGTAGGCTTTTCCTAGAAGTTCGTACTTATACCTACCCGGATTTAATCCGAGAAATTACTCAAATTTATTTTATATGATTAATTCAATCTGTAAAACTGTTACTTTTATTGCTATCATGTTTAAAATTTTACCGTTAGATGTTTTATGAGAAAACGAAAACCGAAAAATTGAAATATTTTTAATCCATTTTTGACCTGCTAGAAAACAAAAATATACAAATGAGCAATTTTATTCGTGCGTAATTTTTAAAATAAATGTGTCTGAGTAAATGAATGAAATAGCTTTTACTGTTGTTAAATAACAAATGACTACAATACATTTTAAAAGTAATCATATCCACCGTATACTGTTACTTAATTAACTTAAATTTGTTACATACACCTATTTCTGCTTTTAACCTAGGAGACACTGTATTTTATTAATTAGGAAAATGTTATTACACTACAAAATTCCCGAGTACATTTTAAAAGTCATCATATTTGCTGTATAATGTAGTGGAAGTGTTAATAAATTCTCTTAACGTTCACATTTCTCTAGTAAAAATGTACACAAATGTGACTCTCACTGATTAAAATCAGTGAACCGTATTCTCAATTGCATCTCGTTTTTTATAATATGCTACACCTGTTGAGAGTTTACAGATACACAGAGGCAGTATAAAAATATTTTTAAAGAAGTTTATTTTTTAATTTAAAACCTTCAATAATTGTCAACTTCAACAGAGATAAATCGGGTGTCTCAGTTGTATTATTCCAATGCCATATCTTAGTTGATTTATTAATTTAAATTTAAAATTTTAAACGTTTTAAAGAGACTTAATGTCCTCTAAAAAAAAAGCATAGAAATAATCAGTCACTTTCGGTTTAACCAGAAACAAATCTAACTTTAAATTGAAATGACACTGACCTTTTCAATGAGGTATTATTACATAGGTATTGTGGTTTAATAACAATAAATAAATCTAATTTTAAACTACAAATCAAGGAAATATTACTTTTCTGAAAAAAAATTTGATTGAAAGATTGTTGTTGAGTAGTATCCAAAGGTAAATTACTTGTAAGCAACAATTTTTCAATCAAATTTTTCTTGAAAAATAATAGACGGAGGTATATTTGATTAGACTATTTCCCAAATAATCTAAACCTACACCAAAAATAATGTTTTTTTATTACTTTAAATTGCTTATTAGCATTAGAATAGAAATTTGTACAAAAGAAGTAATATTCTGGTAAATAACATAATGACTAGGATTAGTTGCCGGTGGTTGAGTAACGAGACTGGTGACATCTCTTCCACAGGTATGATTTTGCATCTGAAAGCTCCCTGCTTCCAGAGGCAAAATCATTAGATTCTCCAGAACCAGATGGACTTTTTTTAATATTGTTTATGAGGCTCTTGTGAAGCTCACTATTTAGTACAGCTATTTACAAAATAGTGCCACATTTTGCTAGATTAGATATCGCTGCAGAATTTTGTTATTTTTATATCGATACCAATTTTTTGCGCAGATATAGCTGTCCATTTTGATATTACATTTTTTTTAATGGGAACTTTTTAATACCACCCAACTGATTTTGGACTATCTCATGCCATATTGACTCCCTGGGCTCACTGTGAGCTTATCAAACAGTTTTTTCAATAAACGCATCTGGAGCATTTGTATTTGTAACGAGCCATAAGTGAGTCTTCTTTTTCCCCCTTGACTTGTTTTGGAAAATATTGGGTTGTAGGTACTCGATTCTTTTGCCATCTCATACATTTTTCGTTAATGCATTATAACTCTTTCTCTTGTCGGGCATTCTTCTCTGTAATTGCTTGCGCTTCGCAATTTTAACCTTTCGAGAATCCTTGAAAATAATGTCTCCGAAAAAGGATTGAACATATTGAAATTTTCAAAATAATTTTCCTGCAACATCTTTGCTGTAGTATTCCAAATACTTTGTAGTTTTCACCATAAGATTTCTTGGAATAATTCAAGAATATGACTGCCAAATGAATTTTCATAAAACTTTTATAGGTCATTAAAACACACTATAAAATGAATACCCTGATAGAAATTTTTGCGCGGAAACGTTTTAAAAGTACTTTCTAAAAAAAAGTGTTAACAATTCATTATGGTGGCTATTTCAAGGGTAATTTTTATAACAAGTTTTTACCTCGATCAAACACTTAAAATTCCTCGTACTTTTTGGCAACACAATTTACACATTATAACTCACCTATTTCACACATTTTTTTGCAATTTTTTAGCGGAATAAGCGTCAATAATTTCAAACAAATTGATCATTGTTATTGATACATAAACTATTAACCTGTCCGACATATGACAGCATCTTAAACTATTAATTGGAATTGCGACGTAGCCGATTCAAACCAGAAGTAATGGTATATTAGATAAAATATTTTTATGGCTCAGTTAATGAAAAAGAAGTTATATCTTATAGATTCCTTTATAAATTTACAGAAGACTGTTTTTTTTAGTTAATGATCAAGTAAGTTGAGAACAAGTGCGCGTACAAAAGTTAATGTTTCAATTGGTTAAAAAAGGTACTGTTGGTGTTAGGGTAGGCCGTAGGTTAGGTTGGACTAATTTTTGTATGTTTATTATCGATTAACATTCAAATATTATTATTTTATTCATTTTTGAAATTGAATTGACGACCGACACCTAATCCGCGCATGCGTAGTTTATATTAGTATCAATTTATTTACTTTTATTACCAAAAATAAACAGATGTTTGAATTGGTTAAAAAAGGTACTGTTTGTGTTAGGTTAGGCCGTTAGGTTAGGTTAGGTTAATTTTTTATGTTCATCATCGATTAACAGTCGGATCTATAATTTATAAAAAAAGATAAACGCGCACTCTGGCAACGTCGCAATTCAAAGTACGGATTTAAAAGCCTGTCATTTGTCAAAGAAGTCCAGTGTTTCTGTCTATCAATAATGCAATAATAATGAATAATTTCTTTCGATCTATTAACTCTTATCTCGTTAAATAATTGCAAAAAATGGGTGAAATAGGTGAATTATAATGTGTAAATTATGTTGCAAAAAGTACGAGGAATTTTAAGAGTTTAATCGTGGTAAAAACTTGTTATAAAAATTACCCTTGAAGTAGCAACCATAATAAATTTTTCACACATTTTTTTTAGAAAGTACTTTTCAAACGTTTCCGCACAAAAATATCAGGATATTCATTTTATAGTGTGTTTTAATGACCTATGAAAGTTTTATGAAAATTCATTTGGCAGCCATATTCTTAAATTTTTCCGATTTCTTTATGTTATATGCGTTGTCCGTTAAAATTTTGGAGAGTGCTTACTTGTGTATTAGCCCATAATTCATAATTCCTTTTACTGCAGAACTTCTCAAATTGTCTCCAAATAGAGTTTTTGGAAGTAACTGTATTTTTGGGTGTTACATTATAAATATTAATCTGAATTTGTTCAAAACTTGTACCAAAACGACTCATTTTGACAATTTCAAAAATTAAACGTCAGATGACAAGAGTCCACAGTTCTTTTGTCTTAACCACAAAAATCAGTACAGAAGTTGTTTATAAAAGAAATATTGTCGAAAAACCAAAGGGATGATTTGCAAATTTTGCCACTGTATTTTTGACACTATTGGTCAAAATCTGAAAAACGCTGACAGATTATTGGTTGAATAGTATGAGGAAAATAGTCAAAATAATGTCCTTGTTATTCCAGGCAACATTTGGTTTGACGCAAAAGTTATATTTATCAATACTTCAGCAGCAGCATTAAGTGCTTTAATTTCATTTTTAATACTATTTTTGAGATCGTTTAAACAAGAGGCGTTTCGTACACTCTTTCCTTCAAATAACCCCATAATGCAAGATCGAGAGATCTCTTTTTTTAGTCATTGGCTTATTTCAGAAAAGTCTTGATTGTTAGAGAAGAATATTGTTACGATCCGGCCCTGTTCTGTCGCGACAGCGCGTCGATCACAATTGGGGGAAAAGAAAAGACCGGCAAATTCTAGAATACTGCGTCTAATGGTTCCGAAACGGTAAAGGTATTATTCGGGCACTTTCTAGTAAAAGGTCCAATAGTTTCGAATAGTGGCGATTCTTCTAAAACGATGATTTGGAAATATAAAAAGGGCAGCGGTCGCGAAGAAGTATAGTTTTAAAGTTTAAGTTGAAGTCAAGTATTTTAAAGCAATTATAACGTGAATATCTAAGTGATTTGTAAAAATAAAATTTATTATAAAGAAATACTAGAATAAAACTTGTTAGTTAAAAGTGGTTCATTTATAATTACCGAACCCAAGGAGAAAATATCGTAACATTAGTGTCAGAAGTGGGATTTTTTTGGCGACAAAAATATTTATGAAATACGTCATACGACGCCATGGAGGACTTAATAAAATTCATGAAAAATCAATTTGAAGAGTTGGAAAAGCGCCGTTTTGAAAAAAAAAACGACTACTAGAAGAAAAATTGAAAGAAAAACGACGACAAAAAGAAAAATTGGAAGAAGGAAAACGACAACAAGAAGACCTGGAGAAAATTTTAGAAGAACAAAAGAAGCAAAGAGAAAAACAAAAAAAAGAATGAGAAGAATAAAAGTAAGAAAGAGAAGAACAAAAGAAAGAAAGAGAAGAACAAAAGCAACTTCAAGAACAAGTACTACAGAAAACAGAAGAACAAATTGTTGAATTAAAAAAGATGTCAAGAAGATTGATGGAGAGTTAAGAAAGGAAGTAAACACAGTACAAGATGAAGTGAAAGATATCAAGCAAGAGATCGACATTGTTCTCCAGAAGGAAGTAGTCACGGTACGAAAAGAAGTAAAGGACATTAAGAATGATATCAAGGCTGTTCTCAAGAGGGAAGTGGACACAATTAAAAAGGACGTACAAAGCCAGATTGCCTCACTTAAAATTCAATATCGTCGTGAAAGGGTTGCCACATCGGGAATTTCAGTAACCCCACCAACTTTCGATGAACATTCTGGTCTATGTATCGCAGACAGTTCGAAACTGCAGCCTCGTCTAATGGGTGAAACGATGAAGAGAAGGCCTCTGCACTCATAGTGTCCTTAAGAAGTTTAGAATACTGATTATCTTCTTGAAAAAAAAAGATCAAATTTAGCGCGGTATTCACCGATTAAGTGGATTTTTCCAAGGAATTAAGTTTTTTTATAATTTTATTTTTCCTTTTTCCCTTCCCATTTTATTTTTCATTTATTTTTTAAAGATTTTGTCAACATTTTAGTTTTTCCACCTATCATTTTATATTTAGTTTTTTAATTGTTTCTAGCAAAAAAAATGTGATAGCAGTATTGAAACAGGTAGAAAATGTTGCTCGTTCACAAAAAAATTAAATAGTACAATTGGACTCACTTGGCGCCCTAACGAAGTTTTAGTTTGTTTCATTTTAGTTCATTTTTTTATAAAAAAAGAATGGATTGGTCCTTGTATTGAAATTAAGAAATCAAGAACACACAACCCTGAGTAAGAGTTATTACACAAATTTGACGCTCAACGGTAAACATTTATTACACAAGTTTGTCGTAACAAATTTGGATAATTTTAGTTTATTATCGGCATAAGATTGTACGGGAGAAGCACAATGCAGCACAAGAATCATTTTTTAATTTATAAAAATTGCCGGAGACAACACATTATAATTTCTAGCTTCGTCGACATAGATCATTTTCTCTACATTTTAAAAAAAATTATTTACATCGTCACATTATTTAAGCAATTATTTAAATCATCATTGACATTACTATATGACTACTAATATCAACATTATTTAAACGGCTTTATTTTTTTATTAGTAGCATTGTCATCATCATCATCCAGCCTTATTCTCTTGTCCATTGCTGAACGTAGGCCTCCTCGAAATATTTCCATCTTTCCCTATTTTGCGCCTCTGCGATCCAGTTCGTGGTTATCCTTTTGAGGTCATCTGTCCATCGTGTCGGTGGTCTACCCCTGCTTCGCTTATCCGATCTCGGTCGCCACTCCAGAACTTTCTTTGTCCACCTTCCGTCCTTCATTCTAGCCACGTGTCCTGCCCATCTCCATTTCTGCTTTGTAATTCTCTCTATTATGTCCTCTACCCCCGTTTTTCTCCTTATATCCTCGTTTCTGACTCGGTCGTTAAGGGAAAGTCCTAACATGGATCTCTCCATTTTCCGTTGCGCTACTTGTAGTTTTTTAACTAATGTTTTTGTTAAGGTTAGGGTTTCAGCCCCGTATGTCATAACTGGGAGAACACACTGATTGAAGGTCTTCCTTTTCATACTTACGGGAATTTCTGATTTAAATATGTCCCTAAGCTTTCCGTACGCTGCCCATCCCAGAGATATTCGTCTGGACAGTTCGCACGTCTGGTTGTCCCTGCCGATCCGGATTTCATGGCCAAGGTAGGTGTATTTTTCTGTGATTTCGATGATTTTGTTTTTTATTTTTACAGGTTCGCTTGGTACTAGGTTTGTTAACATTTTTGTTTTGTTATAATTTATTTCCAAACCTGCTCTTTGTGTTGCCCATTGTAGATCTTTTAGCATTTCCCTGGCTTCCTGCATGTCATCTGCCATTAGAACTATGTCATCCGCAAATCTTAGATGGCTCAGTCTTTCCCCATCTAACATAATTCCCTTATTTTCCCAATTCAGAGTTTTGAAAACATGTTCCAGGACCGCAGTGAATAGTTTTGGGGATAACGTATCGCCCTGCCTGATTCCTCTTTTTATTTTTATTTCCCTTGACGATGTATGCAGGTCAATTGTTGTTGTTGCGTTTTTGTAGATATTGTATATAATGTTAGAGTATCTTCCATCTATTCTGCATTCTTTTATTGCTCGTAATATTGAAACTAATTCAACGGTGTCAAAGGCTTTGTAAAAGTCCACAAAGATTAGGGTAAGCGGTTTGTTGTATTCTACTGTTTTCTCGATGAGGGTTTTTATGCATTGCAGATGATCGTTAGTCCCGTAGCCAGAGCGGAACCCTGCTTGTTCTCTAGGTTGGTAGAAATCCAGTTTATTCTCTAGCCTGTTGGTGATTATACGGGTGTAGAGTTTGTACAGGTGGTTGAGAAGGCTAATGGGTCTATAGTTATCCAGGTCTGTCATATCGCCCTTTTTATGAATTAGGATAGTAACAGAATTGTTCCATTGGTTCGGGATGGTTTGATTTTGAAGGCATAAATTGAACAATTTTTCTATTGCCTCAATAAGGGCAGGACCTCCATTTTTTATGGATTCTATCACTATTCCATCATTGCCAGGTGCTCTATTGTTTTTCATTTTCTTCAAGGCGTGAATAATTTCTTCCTTAGAGATTTCGGGGATGTCCTCAGATCCTTGGTTTGTAATTTTTAGAGATGCGTGTTCATCTGGTTCTAGCTTTAGTTTGTTTCTGTATAAGGTTTGATAGAATTCTTCAACTATGTTTAGCATCTTTTCCCTGTTTGATTCTATTTTCCCATTTTTATCTTTCAGATTTATGATTACTCGTCTACCTGTCGTTAGTTTGCGTCTCAATACTTTCATACTTTTATTGTTCTCTATAGTCTGCATGATTTTTCCTTGTTTATATTTCCTGATATCATTTCTGATAGCTTTAGATATTTCTTTGTTGGCCTTATTTATTTCCTGATGATTTGAATTTTTATCTTTTAAAAGTAACCTTCTGTTTTCCATTTTCGACTTTGTCGTTGGGGTAATTCGTTCTTCTTTCTCGTTACTTGGGCAGAACTTTTTTTGGGCATCTTCGATTGCGTGGATTATTGAGTCATTCAGGATATTTAGATCATTCGTTGGTGTTCTTTTTAGTGTGTTGTCTATGTGTTCTTGGAACTTTTGTTCGTTCGTGGGTTGTCTCCAGTTTTGTGTTTTTCTTTTTGTCATCATTTTACTTCTCTCTTTCCTAGTGTTTATCTCAATATGGGCTCTAATCATTCTGTGGTCGCTTCCTATTGTAAATCTATTCAGTACTGTCACATCTTTAATAATGTACTTCTTGTCGCTTATTATGTAGTCGATCTCATTTTGTGTATTTCCGTCCGGGCTCTTCCACGTCCATCTTCTATGAAGTTTTTTGTAAAAGAAACTATTCATCTGGAATAGGTTGTTCTCCATTAGATAGTTTACTAAAGTCTCGCCTCTTTGATTTCTGCCCGGGCTGCCAAAATTTCCTAGAGCAAATTCAGACGGATCAGATTTTATTCCAGTTTTGGCATTAAAGTCGCCACATATTATCGTGAAATGTGTATGGTCTTGATTTAGTGCCTTTGTTATTTCGTCATACAGTACATCTATTTCTTCTTCTGTGTGGTCCGAAGTTGGTGCGTAGATTTGTATAATTTTTAGGCTGTATCTTGGATTGAGTCGAAGTATCAAATATATCACTCTCGTTGATATGGCTTGTATAGTGCTAATATATTCTGATACGTTTTTATTAATAAGGAACCCTACTCCTCCAACTGATTGTTGTTCTTCTCCGAAGTAGTAAAAAGTGTTGCCGGATTTTAATTTCTGTAAGTTTTCACCCTTCCTTCTGACCTCGCTAATACCGACTATATCCCACGTGATCTTCTCCAGTTCCATTTCCATTTCCACTAATTTTCCCTCTGATAAAAGAGTTCTGGCGTTGTAGGATGCAATTTTAAGTTTTATCCTGTGTTTGGGGTTTGTTTTTCTCATCATATTTTTATTTTTATTATGTGTCTTGTATGTCTTATACGAATTTATGCCTCCCCCAGATTCCTTGAGGCTGCCCTCGGATGAGGGGTGGGATTTTGATTTACCCACCTGGGGACCATGTCCTTTGTTTTTTAAATTCGCCATATTTTGAGGGGTTTTTAGCCTTAATCTTCCTCGCTGGCCAGACGTGTTGGAAGATGGATTGGGATAATTGGTGATGGGGAGATTGGTATTGACAGGAACAGCTAGGGTAGGACAATAGTTTCCCCCGTACGGTATCAGGGGATAAACCACGGCTCGCGTACGCAGGGGCGCATCCCTGAAGTAGATCTGCCATCTATTGGGACCATAGATGAGTATCTACCCGCTACCCGCATTGTAACATTGCTATATTTGCATTAGACATTATTACTATACTACCTTGGTACAAAAAGAAATGAGACTTGTTTTTTAAAATACGCGCGCTATAAATGGTATTTGGTAGGTTAGTAGAGATGATTTTTAAAAAAAAAAGACCTGTCAAAGATCCCCACTTTATTCTCAACGAAGCGTATATCAAGTGCCGATTTAAACCCAATTGGCTACCACGCAATCACACCTTTACTTCTTCAAACATGATTACGCGCTCAAGAATATACGCGCGAACTTCTTTGTTTATTGTCATGCAGGGTTATTCGGAAACGGTTGTGTTTTTTATGTTTCCTCCTTCTCCGATTGATTTAACCGGAAGTGGCCCCTAACAATAATAATTTAACTCATGAATGTTGTGAACAGTTGGCAGCAGCATTTCAAATTTTGGCAAAAAAATTAAGTTATGTCGACCCTTCGGCTCTCTTGGCGTGCACCATTGAATACTGTCATCATTATTTGTTAGCATTCCTTTACAAATCAAGTGTATGTCGTTCCACAAGCACAGTATCCGCCAGATATTGCCCCGTGTGACTTTTCCCCATTTCCTCGTTTAAAATTATCACTTAGTGGACATCGTTTTGAGTCAAAAGGAGCCGTACAAGAGAAGGTTATACTGTAAAATAAGTATAATTGTTTCGAAAACTAAAAAAAGTTAATAAGTGTATTCGTGGGAGGGGAATACTTTGAGGAAGAATAAAATATTTTCTGTGTGTTTTTTACATCATTTATTACCATTATTTGTAATATTTACAGTATTAAATTATTTGCATTATTGTAACATTATTGTCTGGTGATTTATTTACTTATATTTTTATCTGGAATATTGTATGGGTCTATTTTTCTCATTTGTAATTATACAAAATGTATATACAACTGATTCATTGCATAAACAATAACACATTTTAATTTTTTTACTATATTAATACATAATTTAAAGATTTTTTAAGTCACAGGAAAGATATCCTTTTTCCACTCCATCTCCTGTTTTTGGTTGATTTTAAGAGGAAGAAAAATTTAAAGTGGCTTTTGTAAAAGGGTAAAATTAAATGCTGGCACCCAAATGAATCTTTTTTTTTGTTCTAAAATCCGAACGACGCCCGTGTCTCGGCTGAGGTTTGCCGGAAGCCTGTCGAATTACCGTAATCCGTATCAAGTAACTAAAAAGGGAATTTTTCCCGTTACAACATGTTTACGATTATTTGGAAACAGTTAATAAAAGTAGTAATTAATTGTAATTTATTTGGAACTCACGAAATCGTCATAAAAATACAATCAAACCGGTACAGCAATTTCGAAATGATATGTTAAATATTAATTAAACATTGTCAAAATAGTCTTGTGTTAATAAAATTGTTTAACATAAAAAAGGTGTTATATTACCACCTGCTGATGTATTATAAATTCCAAAACTATCTGCATAGAATGTCGACAACGTAGTATTTACATACACTTACTTGACACAATTTCAGATATATTAGTTACTGATAATATTTACAATGATAAAAAATCAAGTGATCATAATTTAATTTAAAATTTTACATAATTCAATTCACATGTTAACTGTAAAGAAATATATATTTTTTTTAATATTAATAGCGATAATAATCTTTATTGTGATGTTTCAATGTAAAATTACTCCATAAATTTATGACAGTTTTATCTCAAAAGATATTGACAAAAGTTATTAAGTTACCCAAGTACCAACATTTAATATAGAAATCACTTAACAATGAAACTTATACGCTTGCACTAAATTTTATTCGTGAATTTTCCGTAGGATTGCTTCAGCTGAGAAATACCTAAGATGCTCAAGAACTGAAATAGCGCTGTTTCAAAAGACATTTGAAAAATAATGGCAGGTTATATATTGTGGATTTAAATTAGTAATCCAAGATGATCAAAAACCAAACAAAAATTTGTTGGCACATAGCCGATTGTTTCATGGACACTGGTCACTTGTTACAACACTACATTGATAAAATCGTACTCTTACACATCAGCTTAAACAATCAGCTATTGGAGCACTCACAACATAAACTGCTGAATTATACGCCGTACAACTCGGATTTAGCACCCATTCTTCCACACGTGAAGAACAAAATGCGTGGTCAATGACACCAGAATTAGCGGTTGATGCGTTTAAATTGTATGTTTTAGAGATACCATCTTCTACATGGACAGTTTATAAGGTAAAAAAAAATAATTTAATACCTATTATATCTAAAAATGTAAATACCAATAATAAAAATTGGATATTTTTTAACATTTCCGACAAATGTCGGTTTTTAAACGTCTTTGCTAGAAATTATTAATAATAAAACTACACAAAAGCCATATAACATAAATCCACTACGAATAAAAATTTAGTTTATTTTATTTTTATATATGGAATGTTCCTCCTCCAAAAAAGTACTAACATATTGTGCACAATAGAAGAATAATATGTACTATGAACTTGATTCATGTATTTGTTGTTTTTCGTTAGATAATTAGCGCTATCTAATCATTTTATAGGCAAAACACTTGCAAAGAAAAGAATAAAATAAACATTGAATACTGCTATAATCTTTACGTATTAAACTTTTTAATCAAGATTAGTAGCATTTTTAATGTTTATTTTAGTATTTGCAAGTGTTGTATAAATATATATGTGTGTGTGAAAAATGTATAACTGATTTTTAAAAAACCAGCTAATTTCGCTGTATGTCACCTATATTATAGGTTCATGTAGATCGATTATGTATCAAAAAACAACTACTCCTCTGGCTATATGCCGCAACAGGCATTGAATTACATCTGATACATAATCGTGTATAATACCCCATTTCGGGTAACAATATGCAGATGCTTGTTAAGTAAGACAAGGAACTATTACTAAACTAACTATAACTCACAACCTACACCTACAACATTTTTCGATCAGCTTAAAATCCAAAATTCTACAGGACTTTGGTTTCCAAAAAATTTTGATTTTCAAAATTTTTAAAGTTGCAGGAGTTCTGATGAAAGTTCTGTTCTTTCCCCAAAGAGTTCTACCAAAAAGTCCTACAACATATTTTGATGAAATCAAAATCCAAAATTCTACGAGGCTTTAAAGTTACCAAAAATTTTTGATTTTCAAAATTTTAAAGATTCAGGTGTTTTGATGAGAGTTCTGTTCCTTCCCCAAAAAATTCTACAACATTTTTCGTTCAACTCCAAAATTCTACAAAAAATAGGTTTTTTAAAATTTAGAAAGTTGCAGGAGTTCTGATGTAAATTCTGTTTCTTTCCCCAAAGTATTCTACTAAAAATTCCTACAACAATTTTTGATGAAATCAAAATCCAAAATTTTACGAGGCTTTTAAGATCGAAAATATTTTAATTTTCAAAATTTTAAAGATTCAAGTGTTCTTTTCTTCCACAAAGAGTTCTACCAAAAAGTACTACAAAATTTTTTGGTCAACCCAAAATCCAAAATTCTACAGGACTTACCAACTTACCAAAAAATTTTGATTTTTAAAATTTTAAAAGTTCAATGAAAGTTCTGTTTCTTCCCCAAAGAGTTCTACCAAAAAGGCCGACAACATTTTTCGATGAAATCAAAATCAAAAATTCTACGGGACTTTTAAGTTACCAAAAAATAAATATTTTGGTTGATAAATTCTATTTGTCATACACACGTATGTTAACTTTTGTATCCGTATAAGACCCGTATAATTTTGGATTTTAATTTAATCGAAAAATGTTGTAGGCCTTTTTGGTAGAACTCTTTGGAGGAGAAACATAACTCTCATCAGAGCTCCTGCAACTTTCAAAATTTTGAAAATCAAAATTTTTTGGTAACTTTAAAGCCTCGTAGAATTTGGGATTTTTATTTCATCAAAAATTGTTAAAGGACTTTTTGGTAAACCTCTTTGAAAAAGAAACAGAACTCCCATCAGAACTACTGAAACTTTCAAAATTTTAAAAATCAAAATTTTTTGGTAACTTTAAAGTCCTTTAGAATTTTGGATTTTGAGTTGATTGAAAAATGTAGAAATTTTTGGTAGAACTCTTTGGGGAAGGAACAGTGCTCTTATCAGAACACCTCAATTTTTAAAAATTTTAAAATCAAAACTGTTTGGTAACTAAAAGTCTCGTAGACTTTCGGATTTTGATTACATCAAAAATTGTTGTAGGACATCAGAACTATTTATCGAAAATTGTTGTGGGAATTTTTGGTAAAACTCTTTGGAGAAGAATCTCTCTCATCAGAACTCCTGCAACTTTCATAATTTTGCAAATCAAAAATTTTTGGTAATTTTAAAGCCTCGTAGAATTTTGAATTTTGATTTTATCCAAAATTGTTTTGGGACTTTTTGGTAGAACTTTTTGTGGAAAGTACAGAACTCTCATCAGAACTCCTGAATCTTTAAATTTTTGAAAATGAAAATTTTTTGTTGACTTTAAAGCCCCGTGAAATTTTTGATTTTATCGAAAATTGTTGCGAGAATTTTTGGTAAAACTCTTTGGAGAAGAATCGGAACTCTTATCGGAACTCCTGCAACTTTCAAAATTTTAAAAATTAAAAATTTTTGTTAAGTCCTGTTGAATTTTAAATTTTGAGTTGATTAAAAAATGTTGTAGGACTTTTTGGTAGAACTATTTGCGGAAGGAACAGAACTCTCATCAGAACACTTGAATCCTAAAAATTTTGAACATCAAAATTTTTTGGTAGCTTTAAGTCTCGTAAAATTTTGGATTTTGATTTCATCGAAAAATGTTGTAGGACTTTTTGGTAGAACTCTTTGGGGAAGAAACAGAACTCATATCAGAACTCCTGCAACTTTTAAAATTTTAAAAATTAAATTTTTTTGAAAACAAGTCCTGTAAAATTTTGGATTTTAAGTTGATAGAAAAATGTTGCAGGACTTTTTGATAGAACTTTTTGGGAAAAGAACAGAACTTTTATCAGAACTCCTGGAACTTGTGATAAAAATTTCCTATTATATTACATTTTTCAAAATGCTGTGATTTTTTGGATTTTGAATTTTTCGACATTTCTTTCTTGTAGAACTCTAGAACTATCTGAAGCAAAACAAAATGGCCGGAAGAAAAATTTATTTTTTAAAAAGTGGGGGGACGGGTCTACCCAGAACTTTCAAAAGTGGGTAGGAGCGTGAAGTAGGCCCCCATTTGGAAAATTGATTTTTTTACCCTTTAAAGGTCAGAACTATTCCTAATACCTATTAGGAGCTTTAGAACTATTGAAACAGAACTCAGAACTCTAAAAAAAAATTCGAATTTTTAATAGTGGGGGTGGAACTTCACAGGGGGGATCCAATACCGCTTGTAATTCCGCTGGTATTATGTCATTTATGCCTAGTGACTAGTTTAAAGCCCGTGATGGCCCATTTAATCTTCTGTTGTGTAATGATTCTAAACGCGTTGCTGTTTGCCTCTGGCTCCTGGTACCTTTCCTGTTGTTGTCCAGGGTATTCAGTGTTTCCTCTGCCGTGACTGTCCAGGTGCCATCAGATTTTTTCAGATGGACCGGTGTCACTTGGTTAGTGGACATGATTATCTTTAGTCTGTTGCCTTCTGTCGCACTCTCAATGCTAGAGCAGAATTCAGACCAGGATCTTCTTTTAACAAGCTTTTCTTAAGCAAGTTCAACTCGGTCTTATAAGTTACCCACTCATTGGTTCGCTTTGCCTCGTTGAACGCTCGTCTACAGCGCCTCCTGAGGTTAGCTATTTCAATTGACCACCACGGAGGCTTACACAGAAAAAAAAATAGTTTACATTCAAGTATACAGATAGTCTTGATAAAGTTTTCTCCAACTAAATTTTATTTTATTTGCGTTGAAACAATTTCTTTTGAAAGAAGAAAATACTACTTTCATTTTGAAAAGACCGATATAATTATTCTCCAAGATAACGATACATTTTATTGGACATATTATATTTTTAATTTAACAAAGTCACTTGAATAAAAGCAAGAACCGGTAAACAGTTTAATTAAAGATTAATTTGTATTCCCTAAAGAAAATGCAAGAAAACGTCAAAATTATTTATAGTTGGTCGTAGCCTAATGTTGACATTGAATCGAAAGAAACGCATTTTTTCAAATAGGAATATCATTTCTTGACTGAAAAAAACATATTCTTGATGAAATAGTTTCAATATTTATATTGATAATAGCTTAAAGAGTTATGGTTGAAATCCAAGATATTTTATATAAATTCGGGTACAACTTTACCCAAGATTAGGTTATACTAAGTTGAAGTATTTTATACGCAGATGAAGTCTCAATATACTTATTGTCGATTGAGTGTAGTGATCGTAATCTCGCGTCGATCACGAAGTCGCTAGATTCTCTTAGTAGTAGACGGCAGACATATGACATATTAGACGCGATTCTACAAGCATGATAAGCATTTGTGATTTAATGTCGAATTGTCATCGTTTGTGTGTTCAATAATGGAAAATCTTTTAAAAGAATGGGAATTAGCAGAGTTGATTCCAGTATAACGGTAAGTAGTTATATTTACAGAAATGATTACATCTTTGTAGATCAGAAAAATCATGTGGCGTCCTGTTGAAACAGGCATTCTGACAAATGCTGTGCACTTTCGGTTTGTAAATTAGATTTGTATAAGATTGAATTGATTATGATTGGCCAGGAATACGTTTCTTAGACACTTTTTCATTAACTCATATTGATTTTATTGATAGAATTCGTACATATACTTGAATTTTGTTTTTTTTAGAGCATGAAATAACATCTGAAAATATATCTAAATTATCGGAAGATCTAATTAAAGAATTGATTCCTAGTGTATAAAAAAGAATAACGTTTATTGAGAACTGAAAGATATGTGTTGGACGAATAATTAGCGATCTTGTTCACCTATCAGCTGAATGATAGCTGCGTAATGTTGAAAAATAAAAAAATATGTTTAACTTTGTACTTTGTGTAATTTCATTGAAATCCATGCCCTACCTTAACTTTCGAAATGAGCACAACTCATAAACATAAACAAAATTCTGTTTTGAATTTTTGGGAACCTGGTTATCAAAGATCATTCCACAAGAATTTTCAACCAATCCGTGCTATGTACGCACCCACCGCATTACTTTATGTACAGTGCGGTTTTTTTAGTCCTCCCCCCTGCATGAACGATTCGACTTACAAAAACCAGTTTGAATAATATCACCGATTCTACTTTTTGAAATAAATGACATTGTGATTACTTGTTAGATGGTAAATAGCAGGGGGTTCAAGTGGTACATCGTTGAAAAAATAATTCCTTTTGTTGTCTTTCCGGCCATCTGAAATTTTTTCAACGATGTGATACATTTCAAAAAGTAGAATCGGCGATGTCATTCAAAATGGTTTTTGTACCATTTCTGTACGTCGAACCGTTAAAATAATGATAAATTAGCATTTAATCAAGAATAGATATTTAATTTTTGAAGAACAGAAAATTATATATAAGGTTCATTATACTTGATACCTTATACATGATTTTCAAGCAAATAAAAATTATGTTCTACCTAACCTAAGCTGGCTCTGTCAGCAACTGAGAGAAGTGCGGTTTGTACTTTTTTCAGTCCATCTTGCACCTGTTTCGTTAAGGTATACCCTTGGCTTAGATGCCTTTATGTCGAATTCCAGGTATTGGTGATCAGACAAGGAGTGATCTTGTGAGACTCTCCACGATTTTACAAAGTCGGAGGCTTGTTCGTTGACCATGATTAGATCCAGAACTTCTCGCCTAACCGGCGTAATAAACGTGGGTTCATTGCCTCTATTACATATACAGTGTGGAACAGCCAAATGGAATAAATTCGATAATGAATAAATAAGAGCGTGTTGGAAAAAACGCTTGGACACGTCGATTTGTATTTTTAGATGCGCATTTTCTTCAAAAAAAAATAATTATATAGGGTGTGTCATGTGACACTGGCCAATACCAACTTTCTTATTTTAAATACAATTTTTTAGAAAATTGTAGACATAATTCATGTACAATGTCCCATACCTATCTTCAACTGTTTCAGAAATATTAAGTGTTTTTAGGTGTATTACAAAAATTAACATTAAAAAAAGAAAATTATTTTATTTCACCAATTCGCTACATTACACTCAATACTTATTTCCCATTTAGCTCTTAATATTGAGAAAATAAGCAAAAACCATTAATGCGTTCCTTTTTACTGATATGAAATAAAAAAAATACAAAAACAGTATTGTTTATTTTCATATAAAACTCATAGCCTTAGCAACTTGTTGTCTGTCTGCATAATGAGAGAGGAACACACGCAATATCCTGAAAAAGTTAATGTTTGGGCAGGAATTGTTGGAAATCATATCGTAGGTCCGCCCTATTACCAAATCAATGTCCGGCAGTACCTGAACCAAAATTTTCCAAATCGGTGGATAGGGAGGCGCGGATCGATAGAATGGCCAGCACGATCTCCTGATCTGACGCCATAAGACTTCTTTTTGTGGGGATATGTCAAAAGTATTTTATACAAAACTAAACCACTAAACTTACATGACTTAAAAAGACGAATCACGCTTGCGATTTGATCAGTCACGCCTGAGATGTTGAGTAACGTTAGAAGACATTTTTATACCAGACTAGCATGTTGCCAAGACGTTCGCGGCGAACATTTTGAACATCTCTTGCATTGAAATTATTGTTTTTTTTTTTTACATTATTTGTGAAATAAAATAATTTTCTTTTTTTAATGTTAATTTTTGTAATACACCTGAAAACACTTAATGTTTCCGAAACAGTTGAAGATAGGTATGGGACATTGTACATGAATTATGTCTAGAATTTTCTGAAGAATCCAAATAATAAATAATATACAGGGGGTTGTATTTAAAATAAGAAAGTTGGTATTGGCCACATGAAACACCCTACATAATTATTTTTTTTTGAAAAAAATGCGCATCTAAAAATACAAATCGACGTGTCCAAGCGTTTTTCCCAAAACGCTCTCATTCATTCGTTATCGAATTTATTCCATTTGGCTGTACCACACTGTATGAAGGTTGTGAGCATGAATAAATTCTAAGAGTAACTCATCTCTTTCGTTGGTGTCAGTGCTGCCCCACATATGGCGACCTCTAAAAAATTAAATACAAGAAACAGCAAAAAATCTCTAACAAAATTTCACTGACCCAAAAAAACACTGGATAACACAAAGAACTCTCGAGACAATTATCAAAAGAAAAGAACTAAAAATGAAAGGTCTAACCACGCAAACAAGTAAGATCAGCTCAGACAACTAAACCATGAGGTTCAGAGGCAATGTAGACAGGATAAAAACCACCACATCAAGAAAATATGCAATGAAATAGAGGAACACTAAACTGCTAATAACACTCGTAACCTACATAAAAAAGTGAAAGAACTGACACGAAAATTCAAACCAAAAATACTTTAAATTAAATATAAGGACGAAAGCACCGTATGGGAAGACGAGAAAGGACTCAACAGATGAAAACAGTATTGTGAAGAGCTGCACAAAGAAGTAACAGACATTACAAATGAACAACAAAACGAAGATGAACTGCAAACAGAATCAGAGCCCGATATTCTTATCTCTGGGATCAAAGAGGCCATAATGCATCTAAAATTAAATAAAACTCCAGGATTGGATGCTATTTCTGCTGAAATAATAAAGCTACTCGTAGAGGATGGTACTAAAATTCTGCACGATATATGCAATAAAATCTGGCGCATCGGACGATGGCCGGAGAACTGGTCTAGATCAGCCTTTACCCGATCCACAAAAAGGGAACTACAATGAAGTGCCAAAACTACCGCATGATTTCCTTAATGCCAATAAAATTCTCCTGCGAATAATGGACTAAAGACTACAAACATATCTGGAACCCCAAATCCCCCCGGAACAGGCAGGTTTCGTCAAAAGTAGAGGGACCAGGAACCAGTTATTTAACATCAGACAACTAATAGAAAAGGCATGCGAGTTCAACACACCTACGCTCTATGTATTATAGACTATAAGAAAACCTTTGACTGTGTTCAATGGAAAGATCTATGGCATGTATTAAAAGAAACGAACCCAATATCGAACGAACCTAATATCCCTCGTAAGCAGTCTGTATAAAAGTATGGTGAATTTATAATGAGACGCGCATTAGAAAATTTAAAGGGGGGAGTAGCAATTAATGTTAAGAAAATAAGCAACTTGAGATACGCTGACGACACCACTTTAGTAGCAACAAGCAAAGAGGAAATGGCTAGATTTATTGAACTCGTGGCGAATGAAAGCCAACCCTTGGGTCTGGAGATTAACTGGACCAAGACTAAACAAATGCTCATCGATAGGAATAAAACAATACAGATGGAGAACCTGCATAATGACATCGACGTTGTCGATGAATTTATTTACCTGGAAGCATCAATAATTAACAAGTGAGGATGCGAAGATGAAATTAGAAGACGAATATCGATAGCTAGAACCGCAATGTGCAACTTAGTCAAGATATGGAAAGACAGACAAGTGGCTAAAATTACAAAAGTGTCCCTGGTTAAAAAATTAGTGTACTTTATATTCGAATACGGCTCTGAGTCATGGGCGATATCCTCCGACAGAAAACGCATAGATGTATTTAAGATGTGGTGCTGGAGGAGAATGTTTCGGATACCTTAGATGGCACTGAGAACTAATGCATCGATAATAAATGAAATAGGAATTCAAGACCGATTGTCCACAATATGTCGAAGAAGCATCCTAAATACTTTGGACATGTAACCAGAAGAGGACAAGACAACTTGGAGAAGTACAGAGCAAAATTGAGCGAAAAATACCGCGAGGCGGGTCCCCGTCGAGGTGGTTGGACCAAATCAAGAACATAACGGGACAACCCCTGCAAACCAACTTAAGAGCGGCAGAAGATCGCAAGCAATGAAAGCAACTAAACAATCAGTGTACATAACCTTGGTGTCACAACACTTCAGACATGAAGACAAGACTAAGAATCGATCATTAACTTCTGAAAAATAAACTAAAAATTTGGACTCTTAAAAAAACATTACAAATCCAACGCAATAAAGGTTAAACCAAACATTATCCAAATCTGTAAAACAAGGAATTTTGTAAAACCATGATGGAGAAGCAAAATGAATTTGTTTTTTTACAAAACATATTATTTACCTACGAGCCATCGTTTTTTTTAGAGTTCAAATATTTAGTTTATTTTTCAGAAGTTAATGTTATGTTCTTTAATTTGTAGAATATTTATTTTCGTGAGGACAGTTTATATTGGAGTCATGTAATTACTTACTTAATTGTTTATCGCGAATATTTATTATATTTTGTGCTGGTTGACTGGATTTTGTGCACCTCAGCATTTTGCATTGAAATTTCTATATTTCGTGAATATTTTTCCATATCTGTATACGTTACGTACATACAAATATATTTTGTATGTAGTTAGATAATCGGAAGCATCTATTAAAAAAAATAATGATTTGTTAATAGGTCCAGAATTATGATCAATTTACATTTTTTTGCTGATTTTTACGTTTTCAATAACAAAAATGATTTTTTTTATTAATAGTTATAAAAAGTTTGCTGAGATCCAACAACAAAATGGCAACTTAAAATCGGCCGGTTTTTTCAACCAACAATTCATAATTAATTTAAACGTGAACTCGGACAAATTAATAGTTATACGCAGTATGGTTTATTTTTTACATAATCATGCCAAACTCGTATGTAATTATCAATATAAATGCACGTTTTCTAGTAAATTTAAATTACGCAACAATAATTACTATATAATTGCTTTAATTATATCAATTAACTTTCCCTTTTTTAATAATAATCATGGTATACAAAAAGGGTTTCTTAAAAAAATATAATTTTACATTAAAAAAAAATAAAACCTTAATATTTTTATCATAAATGGCTCCTTTAATTCTTTACAAAAATCAACTTTAGGGTTAACAGTTTACAATATCAACGATAAAAAGTAAGAAACGAATACGAGATATTTTAAATACCCGTATATTAAATAATACTTATAGTTAAGTAGAACATGTGATATTATATCTTTACATGTAAGCAAAGTTACTCGATCTATTTAAAAATGTTTACTTTACGCTATTATCCAACCATACAGGTACACAATGTGGCATACCAACTACATACTGAAAAAGTAATCATGATAAGGCATACTAAATTTAATCTTATCAAATATTACATGAGGCAATATTATAGATTGTCTCGCTATCTCAATTCAATAAAAAAACAATATTATAATCAATAGCATTGAATAATATCAATTAATTATTTGGTTTCACATCACTAATTGTTAATACTAACTACATCGAAATATGAAATAATCTACTTGTTTAATTGATCATGAACAACGTATTTTAATTATATAATGAGCGATGTAAACAAAAAACAAGTTGTGATCTTAAAATTTATAAATAAATGATAAAAAATCGAAATCACCGGAAAGGTCAGCTAGGTACTTGATTAAAATTTCTTCCTGTTTGGGGGTTTGGAAAAAATTTTTTCGGCTTTCGAGAGGATAAACTTAATCCTGCCAAATAATTAGTGTTTTTTGGTTAATATTAGAAGCATATATACGAGTATATGCAGATTTTTAAAAAATTAAGGTTTTATTAGATGAGAGTTATTTGGTTATTTGCAAGATTAAGTATAGAAATTTTTTTTATTATTAGTTCAAAAAATACGAGGCCTGACAATAAAGATTTAGAACTAGTTGGCATTAAAATATCATTTTTAATTTGTAGTAATAATAAGAAAGGAACCCTGTGCAAGCGAAGCGTCGTAAAATAACGAGTAAAAAAATCGAGCAGCACGTCAAATTAAAATTCTACCAAAATTTAATAAAAACCCAGCGTAGTTAATTGATTTTGTACCTTTCAGCATTGTTATTTAGCACATGAGGTTTTGCGAGGGCCCAGAATCATCGGTGGAAGTCGATGAATGTGAGAAACGTCCGCCACCTTCAAAGAATGACGATACTATAAAGAACATAATTGTCAAAAAGGATCGAAGCTTGAATACCAAAATGATAACAGATATGGTCAACATTAATAGGAACACAGTAGAAAAATCGACCCGATTTGTGGCAGGAAAAAACTTGGATTCTTTATCAAGATAATGCACCCGCCCTCAGTTTTTGGTCAAAAAACAAATTCACATCCTCGACCACCCCCATCACTTAATGTTGCTCTCCGACTTCTTGTTTAAAAAAATTAATCGTTATAAAAAGGGACCCATTTTTAGTCCTTTGAAAAAAAGTTACTAGTTACTAAACGTCTAAATACTTTCTTCCACACTGTAATCAAAAATGAGAGAAACGCATGCAATGGTGTGTAGATAAGCAGGGATAATATTTTAAAGGGGAGCTTACAATTATACTACGACAATAAATTGGAGAAAGTGGTTCATTGTGTATCACGTGAACATCGATGCAAAATTTGTCCGAAATCACGAGAATACCACGTGGTAACCGGCTGGGCCTGTATGCAGCGGCGGAACAATGTTAGACATTAGTCTGTAGTGAATGCTAATATTCGTTGCATGTATTTTATGAAATATTATGGAAATCGAAATTTAATTTATATATATTATTTTCTTTTCATAGACTTTGTAACGGTTATAATTTTAAATATTTGCTGGTATCACATCAATGACGTCCACCATCACCTACAGATTAAAAAACCGGATATCCTGGCCCTAACAAAAACACAAGTAAACTCATCCACCAACAATGTCCACATGCTTTGTCCTGGTTACGAACTCCATTCTCGGTTCAGGTTCAAAGGTGAAGTCTGCCTTTCTGCTAAGGCTAACCTTTCATGCCAGCGTGAAGAGAATCTGTAACCAAAAGGCTTTGATGTGATGTGGTTCAAGCTAGCTGATACCAAACTAACCAAATCCTCTGCTGTCTTTACCTATCACCAAATTCATACAACAATTTTTGAGTTTTTATCACTTAAACTGCACTTCATTCAGGAGAACCATCCAACAGCTGAAATTATAATCACGGGAGACTTTAATGTACATAACGCTGCCTGGCTCAAATTCTCAAATCTTAACAATTCCTCGTGAGCCGCACTGAACATAAACTTATTTGTCAAAGTGCGTTCGCTACTAATAGCATGATAAGAAAGATTAAGAATTTTAATTGAATTGGTACACTTTTTAACTTCTGTTTAATTATATCGTCAGAGGGAAATCAAAATACACTGAAATTAAGATAAATTTATTGCTAATTGATCAGGTATTACAACGATATTTCACTTTTTAAAATCCACTTCAAATTTATGTATATAGGAGGAAAAAGCTTTTAGAAATGTTTAATGAGTGTATTTAGTATGTAATAAATCAAGAAGTTACACTTCGTTCCCATGCAATTTTTATGAAATTGTCTAATAAAACAAATAAATAGTATAGGAGTTGTAGTATAGTAGCTTTGAATCACCTTGTATCTTATTATACATACATACATACAAGTCACGCCTTTTACCGTAGAGGTAGGCAGAGACCAATTTTTCTTCCACTAGCTACGGTTCTTTCACACATCTTTTGCTTCCTCTACTTTCATCAGTGCTCTCATACATGCTCGTCGGTTGTTGGTACTCTTGACCTGGCCTTTCTTGCCTTGCCTTTTTTGACACTCTATGGCTGTTTATGAAGCTATGCAGTGCCCCAATCCTTTGTTTTCCTGCCAACACCCGTCTCTCAATGTCAAAGTCATGCTTTCCTTCTCTCGTAAACTTTGAACCCAAGTACACAAATTCATTTACTTGTTTTCTTCTCTTTCAAAAACCATTACTTACGTTTTGCTTACATTTATTTTCATCCCATTAATTTTCAGGGCATCATTCACAACATTAACCATCGCCTGCAACTCCTCTTCAGATGACGCTAATATGACTTGATCATCGGCGTAAAGAAGTCATTTGACGATCAAATCATTCATTTTCAACCCATACGCACTTTTTTTCAAATATTTTAAACAATCGTCTATGTATCAGTTAAACAGTCATGGCGAAGCCACACATCCCTGTCCCACACCTTTTTCGATTTTAAACCAGTCCGTGCAAGCTCCGTTTATGCTGACATAAGCAGTGGAATCCTCGTGATTTCAGTGCTCGTATTAAACTACCGCTTACCCCATACACAGACAATGTCGGCCAAAATTCACTTCTTACCACTCTGTCATAAGCCTTTTTCAAATCTATAAAAGCGCAATAGACCTTCTCACTTCTAGCCAGGAATTTTTTGACTATCCTCGTAATGAAAAGACCTGATCCATACATCTTCTTCCTCTTCTAAATCCTGTTTGCACATCCCATATTATCTTCTCAGTTTCATTCGTCACTCTTTTAATCAATATCTTTGCATACAGTTTGCCGATTATACTGAACTATGCTAAATCTCGGTAGTTCTTACAGTGCTGCTGCGAACCTTTTCCTTTGTAAAGCGGCAGGATAACAGCCTTGTCGTCTGGTACGCTACCATATAAGTAATCAGAATATTACAATGGCGACGAGGATGAGATAATGAATTTGGTCAAGATTGTTCAGTTTTTCATAGATTAAAAAATAAACTTAGTTGAGAGCCAGATTGTTTGTTATGCAATAACAGAATAGTTAGACCACAAATTCTTAGAAATAATATATTAAAGAATTTACATATTTCTTACATGGGGGTAGTAAAGATGATAAGTTTGGCAAGATCTTATTCCTGGTGGCCGGGTTTAGACAAAGAAATAGAATATCTTTGTAGAACATATGGTAAATAAGCAATTACCTCCTAAATCTATTTTGAATACCTGGTACAAAAGCCAATCTAAGAACGCAAAAGGCAACGTTTGAGAACGTAAACAAGGCAAAAAAGATTATAAAAGGTTTTGAGGTGTGGCAAGAAAGAAGGAGAGTGATAAAGATGAATTTAATAGGTTATCTGACGATTTCCAAAACAATATTAAACTCTTCTAGAAGTCCATAAGAACAGCCAGAGATAAAAATACTACTTCGCAACTGGAAAAAAATCAGAAACCAAAATGGTAGTATGGTAAAAGAAGAGGAATGCGCATTAAAGAAATAGAAAGAATTTTTCGAAAGTTTATTTGAGAAAGAGGATACCCCATTTGGAGACATAAGTGAAAGTTGCAATGAAAGTGAAATTAGTAAGACAGAAATTGTGGAAGCGTTGAACAGTATGAAATTAGGTAAGGCTGCTGGGTACGACAGGATAACAGTTGAAATGCTGAAGACTGGACAAAGCGTAGTAACCAGTCTACTGTACCACCTTTTTAACCTTTGTTGGAGGAGTGGTAGCGTACCAGACGACTGGTGCAAGGCCGTTATCGTGCCGCTTTACTAGAGAGAAGGTTTGCAACAGGACTGTAAGAACTACCAAGGTATTAGTTTACTCAGCATAGTCGAAAAACTGTGTGCAAAGATATTGATTAAAAGAGTAACGAATGAAATCTGGGTTGCCTAAGCAGTTAGTTACTGATAATGGACCTTCTTTTTGCTCCAAAGAATTCGGAGAATTTTTATGGAAAAATAACATCGGTCACATGACTTATAACAGAACTTTGCCACGGTCAATTTTTTTAAAGAGTAAAATAATTTTTAAAGTTTTTGGTGCAAAGTTATTTTTATTTTTTGTAACACCGAAAATTGCTTAAAGTTATACAGAATTTGTAACAAGAATTTAATATTCAATATATCAAATCACAAAACAACAACAAACATTTATTTTGTGAAGTTTTTCTTGTCCAAAATAATCGTTGTAAGTTGGCTTTGAAAACGAAACATTAGGTACTTGACATATTTGCTATATATTTATTACGTATATAGTTATTGTTATTGCTTATTTTGTTAGCGTTTAATGATAAGTATTATTTAATTAATATTAAGATGCTTACAGAAGAAGAAAAAGTCGAGATAATATTATTGTGTGGGGGAAAATACTCCAAGCAGACAAGTTACAGACATTTTTAATGCCAGGCATCCTAATCGCATGTGACGCTACTTTTTCTTTTGAGAAAGAGTAGTCTATATTAAAAATGATTAACTAAAAAAAACTTTAGACTCTATCTCAGTGATGTGATCTCGACTTCTTTCAATTAAATTCAATTCGAGGGAACAGATAAATCAGTTCGCGGATCTATATATTCTTTTTTTTAATATCTAAAAATATCTGAACTCATTTTACTTAAACTGAAATTATCTAAAAATATCTGAACTAAGTAAGTTTCCCATATGGTGCATACTTTGGGGATGACAATATATATTATTACCAATTCTCCATTATTTTTCCATAAGTATAAAAAAAATTACTTTGGAGTATTGCAGGGATTTATTCTGCAGAGTTATTTATTTATCAATGCTGGACTAACAATTT
Organism: Agelastica alni; assembly: GCA_950111635.1. Taxonomy (NCBI): domain Eukaryota; kingdom Metazoa; phylum Arthropoda; class Insecta; order Coleoptera; family Chrysomelidae; genus Agelastica; species Agelastica alni. Next base: position 37,886,815 of record OX467715.1, read on the forward strand.
CTGTAGACCAGAATTTCCTTATTAGGTTTCGCGTCTTCGTTTGTGCGTCTCGGACAAAGAACAATATGTAAAAGTACAAAATTTTAAAGTGACGTTTTGCAAACGATTTTCCCATAAGAACATATTTTCTCTGAAAGGAATTACAGAAGTGTATGATAATACGGAAATGGAATAGACGCACAGCTTGTGTTTTTATCATGTACAATAATTTAAATAATTTATGTTGTCTGTGATTTATTGCTACTGCTTCATCCGGCATTGTTAAGATGCAACTCTTTGATAACTGAATAAGGAATAAGTTTTTATGGCGAAGAAACTAAGTCATTAAATTACTAAACAATTATGAGTCATATTTTTTTAGTACTAGATATTTATTACATCGGACAAAAAGTCTCGGGACTAACTGACAAGGAGTCACTAAAAAAAGTCCATTTTATACGAAAACTTATTCGAGCTTGGTACAGTCTTGGGATACTGGCAGCTAAAAAAAACTTATTGGTAGGTTGCCACGTCTTTTTCGTTCTCTAACTAGTACTCTGCTAGCGGTTTCTCTACTGACAAATTATGCCCGAGCTCAGCCGTAGAGGGTAAAAGAAAAAAATATAAAAGTGAGCTGCGCCACCGACTTAAACGGTATAAGCCGGAAACCCCTAGATCTTATTGGCACTAGCAGGGCCACAAGATAAACAACTATGATTATGGTGAACCAAATAAATAAAATTATAGTAAAAATATGTTGGATATTTTACTTACACAATAGATAATTAAGGTACACAGTTCAATACCAACATCATAACAAATATAGTCAAAGTTAACAGCTATGGTAAAATTTCCTTGCTAAAACAAACCAAAAATGTAAAATTTACAACTTTATAAAATGACCAGAACAGCAGTAAGAGTAACAGACTTTACCAAGTTACAACAAAAGGTAAGACATATATAAATTAACTCATTAATAACACTAATTCAAACATTTACATAAAGGCAAAGAACAAAAGGTAAAACATATATATATATATATATATATATATATATATATATATATATATATATATATAAGTTAACTCATTATTAACTAATTCAAACATTTACATAAAGGCAAAGAAGATTCACTAGTTAACCGTTTACATAAAGATTTTCACTGCCAAAACAATCGAGTTCATTTAAAAATATCTTTACAATGGTTGACCTTTAAAATATCAAGATTGTAGGATATTTACAAATAAGTAGGTAGAAAATATGTTTTTACTTGGACATAAAGAATTGTTAAGAAGGTTACTTTAATCCAAGTTTAGTTTTGGCATAATATCTAATACAATAAATAGTTTCCAACAATGTACTATATTAATAAACTAAAACAGAGCGTAATAGTGGTGTCAGAATGAGTCACTGCGTTATATATTTAAAAATAAATCACTTATAACCTTTGGGTATACGAATTCACAAAGTACTATATTTATGAACTAAAGCAAAACTTACTCCTGGTGTCGAATGAGACACGGCGTTATATATTTAAAAATAAATCACTGATAACCTTTGGGTATGCGAATTCACATGTACTCCTGTGGCCTACTCCTGAGCTACTCCGGGGCTACTCCTGTGGCTGGTTAGATTATGGGGCGGCACCGTTTAGTCAACAATGGCTTCCCTCAAATAAATCCCGATAACGGTTATTTTAACTTGACGCCAGAAATCCAAAAAAAATTTCCACAACAAGGGCAAGACAAAATGGTCAAGTTAAAAATCAAATGGTTTTTCTTCAAAATCCAATTAAGATGGCCCAAATACAGCCAGATATGAAAGAAGTCCCATAGAGGTTCTGCACACGTGCTAATAACACACCGTCCCCAACAACTTTTACCGACACCTGGCCTCCAAGACTCTCAAAACACGACTCACGCTCCTATATCGGAAATCAAGAAAAATGGCGCGGAATAAACGTCAACCCACAATCTTCTCAAATCTGTGCCTCGTCCTCGTCCATACAGAGATTGCAAACCAACTATCGAATCTTACCCCTACAAGTTATGCAACCTTATCTACAACGAATGATATATTCGAGTTATAACAGAGTACTGTATGCAACACTACTTACGAGTAAGACACAATTATAATGAACCGTAGATGGGAAAAAATAGGCACGTGACAAGGTACTAAGCAAAATTCAAAACCAATCTTGTGTAAAAGCAACGTTAATCAAATTGAAACTTTTATTCTTGTAAGAACCAAATACGTCACTAAATAGGATATAAGAGAGATAGAGAGAAAAGAAAAGGGAAGAGAGACGCCCCCAAAAATGTTGCATCACAATGTAGCACTGGTCCTTAAATTTTGAAAATATAGATAAAATAAAATTAGCAAAGTACAAATAATGTGTATAGCAAAAGAGACCGCGGCTAGATAATTATCTGGAAAATTTGATGCCAACTTAACAATAAAAAATTAATTTGAATTTAAAAAATTAACACAAATTTGATTTTGTTTAGAAAACTTTGATTCCAAAGCTTATACTATCCCAGCATTTAGGTTAAAATTTTTTATTGATAAACAGTGTAATGAATATTTTTTTATTTATTTTCTATACCTGATGCCTTAGTTGTATTGTTTCAACGCCATATCTCAATTGTTTGGACCGAAAACAAACCTAACTTGAATTTAAATGATACACTGTAGATTTAATTTAATTATAATTATACGCACAATTAGCAAAATGAATAACGCTGTCTTGACAAATCAATATTATGCTACATGGTCCTAATTTATGGGAAAAAATGCGAAAAATCCGTCGTAAAAATGAATTATCTACTATTGAACAGTTAAACCAACAGGCAAAATTGATCAGAACTAATACAAAAAGCAACAATTACCAAACAGATAATAAAGCAGTACGCGAGAAATTTATGGCAGGTATTAATAATGCCTAGGTTATAACCGAATAAGACCTAATGTGCCCAACTGAAAGAAACAATGTAATTAAATATAGTGTAATGTAATTACATTTACGAGGCGAAATATCGCTTGCAAATTCCAATTATAAGTTATCGTCGCCGAGTATTGGCTGCAACAGGAATATCGAACAAGGTGTTCAAGTAGTACCTCGTACTTCATCTCCGAAAACATCTAGCGGAAGGCGTCGCTCTGGAGGTTTTATTTCAGAAGGACAGGGACAAATAATTAGGACTATTGTAAATAACTTTCATGTAATACAAAAGTCAACTTTAAAAATATATTCTAGATGAACAACATGCAATCAAAAGGTGTCTTCTAATATGTATATCCCACACTAACATTCCTTATCCCGTTTCCACTGAAGAAGAATAAGATCTTGCCTTCCCGTGGAATCCACTGGGCAGTAAAGATATAAAATGTTAATAATTATAGTAAGGTTTGAGACATAATAAATATGTCTACTACTATTCTCTGAAATTGTTCTACAGGGTGGCCAACCGAAAATGAAACAGTAACCTTGTCATTATTTTAGAAAAACGCATTGGCAGTGGGGGTCGAGTAAGCTGTCTTTTAAAAGCTCGAACAATTCTCTTTACAATAGTATTTAAATTTTACATTTCCTCCCAATACTTTGAAAAAAAATACAAGTTAAAATTCCAATTATTTTAGTTGCTTACTTGCTACTTAATTAATTAAATGTTCAAACTGATGACCACCCGCTTTCATGCAATAATAAAGATTTTGTTCAAAACATTCACGCACATTCCGAAGAATTTCCGGAGTAATTCGACGGCAACGATTCTTTGACGCAAATATTCCAACGACGCCGGTTGTGTTTTATAGATGTCCCCACAAAAAGAAATCAAGGGGCGATAAATAAAAGACATCTTATTCGACCTCTCATGCCATTTAAAAATTTTGGGGTAATTCTTACACTCGTTTGAGGTTGAAAGTAGTGAAGTCAAAAATACCGGAAAAGAGTCTGAGCGTTTTTCTAAAATGTTGATGAGGTTCCTGCAAATGGCTCTGTTTTGTTTTCGGTTGGCCGCCCTGTATATTCTTTTTTTAATGAGTAAAAATTAATAAATATATTGAATATATTTTTACTCAACTCATACAATATTCTGATAATATAAACCGATAGTTTTTGTTAAATAAAACTAAAATTTGTGAAATTATTACCTATACAATATATTTAGTAACAATTTTTTTTTATTTTGTTACTGGCGAAAAGAGCAACCTTTAATGATCTTATGAGTATTCATTTATATTTTTTACATGCATACATATAGTCACGCCTTTTTCCCGTAGAGGTAGGCAGAGACCACTTCTTTCTTACACACGTCTTTCGCTTCTTCTACTTTCATCAGCGCTTTCATACACGCTCGTCGGTTGTTGGTACTCTTGACCTGGCCTTTCTTTTAAAAATTTAATTTGATTGAGATACGTTCGCATAAGTCGACCTTTAACAACTTTTTAGTCCAATTTAAACCCAATTCGGTCACAATCGGCAATGGAAGTAGCGCTGGTGTTTTCAAGAAGTGAATAAAGTTGGAAACCTGTCTTTCATTACTAATTTATCTCTAATGCGTTAAATGTATACAGACAGCGTTATTTCGAACGACGTATGCCTGAGAATTAAAATTAGTACAATGAAGCGCCTTGTACCAGTGGGTAATAAAGATAAATTTTATTATTATTTTTACTGAAAAAAAAAGTTACGTAATTATTACCAAAGTATCACTTTTACAAATAATTTAAATACAGTTATGTTTTTTAAACTTGGCATCAGACACAATTAACCTGACGTTTCTAAACATACCTTATCGTAATTTCCATATGCAAGATTCTATAAATAGAAAGCACTTGCTCTTCTGTCGTTTAATAGTGTCATTGACCAATTTTTAATATCCTCTTTATCGACTTGTCGGAAATGTTTATAAATATAAGTGTTAATAATATTAATGGGAAATAAATGCATGTGAAAAGATCCATTGTGAAGAATGTCGTATTCGAGAAACGCTAAGGAGAGTTTTGTTTATTTATTCTTGTTTGCAATAAATTTTAATTTAAATCAATTGTTGTATTGTTCCTTAATTCAACTACAATGAATTTGTTATAACTTACATGTTGTGACTTACTTTCTATATAAAGAAATAATAATTATTAATGATTTAACTGCTTTCATTTTTTATTAATTTTTTCAAAATAATTCTAAAAATATGACAAAATTTGTAACTCTACTTACCTTATAATTGTTTTCTATTATTTTGGTCAAAATAAATGAATTATTAAACGGCATAATGAAAGATAGTAATTTGTACAAATTTGAATGTAAATAAGAAGTTGTTTTAATAATTTCAATAAACGTTTTGATTTTTTGTAACTTATATTTATGGTTGATAGTCACAAAATATTTCGTCTAGTATATAGGGTATATAGGGTGGTTTATCAAAGTAAGCGACCGGGTGTCAATTAGAAAACTTCCAACCCTTAATATCTTCCTTCAAGTTAATAATATAAATTTATTTTCAGTGGGGACACTTTCAATAAATATTTTTAGCCCTCGTGGTTCAACTCCCTAGGCGAGGTAGTTATTACCATTAGAATCTTAAATGGAAAGGGCTATCAAGTGACTCATCATTTTGATGGGCAAGTAATTCTCTTCCAAATGGTACCATAACTTATTATTTTTTGATGAGGAGTTTCCGAAAAATAACGTTCTTAACTTACAAAAGTACTTAGAATTTGCTGCACCGAAATGCATTATTGTAGTGACTTCCTTTTAATAGAAATGGTTAGAAGATTAGGTGGCACCGTTCCAACCCTTGAACATACATACATACAGTCACGCCTTTTTCCCGTAGGGGTAGACAGAGACCATCTCCTTCCACTTGCTACGGTTCTTACACACATCTTTTCCTTCCTCTACTTTCAACAGTGTTCTCATTCATGCTCGTCGGTTGTTGGTACTCTAGACTTGGCCTTTCTTCAAAACAATGTTGATCTGATCGGGATATGTTTGCCGAGATCGACCTCTACCGACATGTCCATTCACACTTGCCTTAAAAATAATGAGGTGCTGTAACAAATCCTTCTGCATAAATTTGAGTTTCTAGCTGGTGAGTTATAAGATTTTGTCTATTAACATTGCCATTCAAAAAAAAAATGAACATACATAGCTGAAAGAGTTGTTTAACAAAAGATTAGGGATGGCATTGAGCAGATGAGGCATTCTTTTAACATAATCATCCTCATGGACCTTTTGAAGAATCTGAATTTTTTATGGATGAAATTTATGCATTTTCAGTGCTCCCGCGTGACATTCCCGTCTATTCTGCTAATGATCGTAAGGAACTAGTGGGCTCTGCAACAAATATTTCCAAAACTGTAATTCAAGCTTCGTTATTTAGTACTCTGTTATTTTTTATTTATTCTTCACCGAACCAGTTTCGTAAAACTTTGTTACCAAATCAAGCACATACCGGTGACTTACATTACAATTTGGATTTTTTTCATTTAAAAGAAATGCCGCTCTTTGTGCGCACTTTCAACCTCTTCATAAAATTAAAATTATTTTAATTATTTTTTAAAGACTGTAAACCATTTTCACCTTTTTACACTTATTAAAGTTATCACTAAACAGCCCAACAAGTAAAACTGAATTAACGATACTACGAAATCGTTAAAATTTGCTAAACAATTTTTTTTAAACGGAAGCTTTTTAAAGCAGAAATAGCAAAAAAGGAAGACTATCTATGGCGATAAGAATTAAAAATCCAGCATTTAATAAACGCAATTTACCTACTATAGCTCATTTCACCAATATACGACGGTTTCGGATTAATCACCAAGGCGCACTGTGTTGAGAGGTACATTAGCAAATTCCCTAGGATTTAAACCCGAAAAATTTTTGTTTATTATTATGCTTTTGTTGAGAGGTTTTATTTTTATTTTTGCTTTATTGTGAACAGAAATTGTTGATGTCACTCTCGATGAGTTTTTTGGTTAACAATAGGCACATATTTAATTATGTTAAAAGGTAATGCAACAAAAATATATTATCGGCACAAATTTAATAAATATGTTTAATCACGTAGTACTTACGGTATTATCAATCATCAGATTTATAGTCATCATAATCGGAATCACTGTCGTCGCTATCCTCATTCATATTGTAAATGAAAACAGGATTAACTGCTTCAATGCGGTTTTCACGAACCCACCATTCCTCTATAAAATTTTCAAATTTTGTGAAATTTTTTTCCAAATTTTAGGAGTGGCAGTATTAAGTGCTCTTTGCCAGGTTTCCAAAACAGCTTTATCACTGTAATAATTAAATCCAATGTGATTGTTATAATAAGTTTTGCATATTCCCCAAATATACTCATTGGGATTAAATTGGCAATGCTAAGGCACACGATACCCGTAAATGAGTATAATTTGATCCGTTTTGTAAATTTTTTTTATTTCGTGCCTTTTAGCTAACGATAATAATTCCGGTTTGAAGCAATACTGTGGAAATGAAATATTTTCGTTTGTTAACCATTCTTTTATTTTCTGTACCGTCCAGGAGTTTGTTGGTTGCTTATTTAAAATTTCCGAATGGTACGGAGCATTTTTTAATACAATGACAGATGGTTCATGTAACGATGGTAATAGTTTCTCTTTTAATTTAATTTAATTTCACAAACACCTCTGCATCCATATTGTCATGATAATCAGCCGATTTTGATTTTGACGTAAATAAAAGATCCGCCCCATCAACAAAACTATGCTTTCAACCTGCATGCACAATAATGTGCCTTCTTCCTTCACCGTCGGTGAGTTTTATAGTCTTTATGTTATCGACCTGCCAAATTCTTTTTGTTCCACCTTAAGCAAATATCCAAGTTTCGTCCAGATAAACAAATGAAGAGCATTCTTGTTTACAGTGAGTATAATGTCGCGAAATTCAAATTTGTAAGCTTCGGGAAAGTCAACAGTCTGTGGATGTCCTCAGAGTTTATATTTTTTAACTTTTTGTTCACCATTTTCATCTTTCACACTATTTAAAACTAAGGTTAATTTTAACCTCCTTTGTCCTTTTCCGTAATAAAATAAGCGTGTACATTCAATATTAATGCATCTACATCTAAAACACGTCGCGGCATTTTCGCGGTCTATTAGGTATACATAAACTACTTGAGATTACAATCGGTACTATACTATTTTAATGTAGGTACCCACTACAATAATAATCCAGAAGTACTAATTACTTTTCTAGACATGTAACAAAAATGAATCAACAAGCCAATTTAAAGCTTAGTTAATTAGTAAAATTTGTTTGGATTACTTATTCTTTTATTATGTACAATAAATAAACATACATACATACCTCTACCGATTTGTCCATTCACACTCGCCTTATAAATTTGTTTCGTCAATCTTCCTTCATCCATCCTTTTTACGTGTCCAAACCATCTAAGCATTCCTTTACCTATCTTTGTGACCACATCTTCTTTTACACCACAGCGTTTTCTCTTTTCACTATTCTTAACTTTATCCAACCGAGTCACTCCGGCTATATTTCTCAGACTACTCATCTCCGCAGCATTAATCCTATTTTCATGCTTCTCCCAAACCCAACATTCACTACCATACATAAGTGTAGGAACCAACACACCTCTATGCACCGCCAGACGTGCCTTTTTTGACACTTTCTGGTTATTCATAAAGCTATGCGGTGCCCCAATCATTTGTTTTCCTGCCAACACCCTTCGCTCAATGTCACTGTAATACTTTCCATCTCTAGTAAATTTTGAACCTAAGTACACAAGTTCATTTACTTGTTCCACTCTTCCCCCTCAATCGAAACTCCACAGTTTGTCATGCTTTCTTCGCTTTCAAAAACCATTACTTTCGTTTTACTCACATTTATTTTCATTTCTTTGATTTTCAGGGCATCATGCATAACATTAACCATCGCCTGCAACTCCTCTTCAGATAACGCTAATATGACTTGATCATCGGCGTAAAGAAGGCATTTGACGATCAAATAATTCATTTTCAACCCATACGCACTCTCTTTCAAATCTTTTAAACAATCGTCTATGTATAAGTTAAACAGCCATGGCGAAGCCACACATCCCTGTCTCACGCCTTTTTCGATGTTAAACAAGTCCGTGCAAGCTCCGTTTATCCTGACACAAGCAGTGGAATCCTCGTAAAGTGATTTCAGTGCTCGTATTAAGCTACCACTCACGCCATACATAGACAATGTAGACCACAATTTACTCCTTACCACTCTGTCATAGGCTTTTTCCAAGTCTATAAAAGCGCAATAGACCTTCTAACTTCTAGCCAAGAATTTTTCGACTATACCTCGTAAGGAAAAGACCTGATCCATACATCTTCTTCCTCTTCTAAATCCTGCTTGCACATCCCATATCATCTTCTCAGTTTCATTCGTTACTCTTTTGATCAATATCTTTGCATACAGTTTTCCGACTATGCTAAGTAAACTAATACCTCGGTAGTTCTTACAGTCCTGCTGCGAACCTTTTCCCTTGTAAAGCAGCACGATAACGGCCTTGCACCAGTCGTCTGGTACACTGCCACTTCTCCAACAAAGGTTAAAAAGGCGGTCCAGTAAACTAGCTACCACGTTTTGTCCAGCCTTCAGCATTTCAACTGTTATCCTGTCGTACCCAGCAGCTTTACCCAATTTCATACTGTTCAACACTTCCACAATTTCTGTCGTAGTAATTTCACTTTCATTGCAACTTTCAGTCATGTCTTCGAATTGGGCCTGTAATTGTGTATCCTCTTCCTCAAATAAAATTTCGAAGAATTCCTTCCATCTCTTCAATACGCATTCCTCTCCTTTTACCATACTACCATCTTGGTTTCTGATTCTTTCCAATTGCGAGGTAGTATTTTTACCTCTGGCTGTTGTTATGTACTTCCAGAAGAGTTTAATATTGTTTTGGAAATCGTCAGATAAACTTCTATCAAATTCATCTTTATCACTCTCCTTCTTTTTTGCCACAACCTCTTTTGCCACACCTTTTAACGTTTTATACTCATTATTTGCCTTGTTTACATCCTCAATCGTTGCCTTTTGCGTTCTTTGATTGGCTTTGGTAGTTAGCCAATCCAGCCAGGCTTTCTTCTTTTCTGACACTGCTTTTTGAACCTCTACGCACGTTTTCTGAATGGCTTCCACAATTCTTCAACCTCACATGCTTCATCTAAACTGTCAAATTTCTCGGTCAATTTACTAACGAACTCCTCTTTTATACCTTCTTTTTGCAAATTCTCAACTTTAATATGCTCTAGAACACTACTTGATTCCTGCACACGATGGCGCCACCGCTTAAAGAGACCTCTTTTCGGCTCATTACTAAGAAGTGGTCTGTGTCAATACCTGCACCGCGGTATGCCCGAGTGTCCATTACTTTCTTTTTCAATCTTTCATCCAGAATTACAAAATCAATTATACTTCTCTGGTGTCCTTCTTGTCTTGTGTACAAGTGGATCCTTTTATGGTTAAACATTATGTTTGTTACCACAAGATTTTGCTTCAAACATACTTCAAGTAGATTTTCTCCGTTTTCATTTACTCTGCCATCACCGTACATTCCCAGAACACTGTCATATCCATCACGCTTTACTCCTACCCAACTATTAAAATCACCCAACATTACAATTCTTTCATTCTGGTTACACATATTTAAAATATCTGTCACACTATCCCAAAACTCCCGCCTCTCTTTCTGAGCTTTTAAAGCCTGGTTCCACTGCGCATCTTGTGGGGCATAAACCATTAGCAAAAAGACTAACCTTTAGCCTCACCCAGAGGAGTCTTGGGCTTACACATTGAAAGTCAGTCACACATTCATTCATTCTAGCAGAGAGTATCACACCAACGCCCTGAGGACATCTGCTGGTTTCCGGAACTCCTGACCAGTAGGCTGTATAAGGTCCATGTGTTGTGGTTTCACATCCTTTCCGCTTGGTTTCATTTACACAATAAATAAAGTCATTAAGAATAGATTCTGCCTGTAGAGGTCAATAGGTGAAATGAGTAGCTTATTGACCAATACAGCCGGTCCCAAGCCCGGAAAAAAGAGGAGGGTTCCAAGTGAGGCCAGCGACCTGCTTGGGTAAAAAGACAAGTGCTCCTAGAACCAAAGGAACAGCCTCGGAACAGATTGGATTAAACAATGACAACCTCGCGAGAATCAGGACTAAACGAATAAGGAAACCATCATTACTAAGAATTGGATGTTGGAACATTACAACATTCAACAACAAAGACCAAGAAATCATACTTGAAATGAAGAAACATAAATTAGACATCTGTGCACTTTCAGAAACGAAGAAAAAAGGCAAAGGAAATAGCAGATATGAAAACTACATACTCATATACAGCGGCAAAGACAAGAATGAACGAGCGGTCTCAGGGGTTGGTATACTGCTACACGAAAGATTTGAAAGCCTAATCAACAACACTAATTACATTAACGATCGACTATTACATGTAACACTCGAACCACGGAAAGCGAAACAGCTACACATAATAAGTGTATATGCACCCGATACCAGCGAACCTCAAGCAGAGATAGATATGTTTTACCACAACTTGCAAACAGTTCTAGATGCTATACCCAAAGAGGATGAAATAATAGTGTTGGGTGATTTTAACGCGAGAATCGGCAACGAAGTTATACCTGGCATCAAAAACAGATTTAACGAAGAGACCATAAATGAAAGTGAAGAACAATTGATACAACTATGCACACAAAGTGAACTTCAAATTAACAACACATTTTACCCACACAAATTACAGCATAAATACACATTCGAAAACACACGAGGTCAAAGGTCAATCATCGACTATATTATAACCAACAGAAATATCCACCCAACAACGATACAGGATGTGAGAGCTTTAACTTCCGCCAATGCTGGAACCAACCACCGTCTTGTAATGGCAAAAATAAAAACAAACACCCAAAGATTCCGTAAAGAACCCAAGAACGACCATAATGAATATAGAATCGCTATCTGAAGAGTCAACTAAATATCTGTACCAACGAAGATTAGCAGGGAAAATTGCCGCAAATTACATACAAGAAACTGACAACATAGAAACAGCGTGGACCAAATTAAAAACTAACATACTAGAAGCAGTAGAAGAAGCATGCGGAAAAAGAACCATTAAGAAAGGGGGAAAGCCAAACTCAAAGCCCTGGTTTAAGCCAGAAATTAAGATACTGGCCGAAGAGAAAAGAAAATCGTACCTACAATACAGATCCAATGCTATAACGTATAATGACTATAAAGCCGTAAGAAACAGGATCAACGAGAATATTCGGAAAATCAAAAGGGAACATTGGGAAACATTTTCTAACGATATGGAGCATGACCTGTAGGAGGCCAAAAGAAGATATGGAACCTGCTAAGACATAGGAAAAAACCAATAAATGAGTGTATACAAAATACAAAAATAGCGGCGGAAGAATGGGAAAAATATTTTGGAAAACTCTACACTCCGACAGAAAACAACTTACCACCACAGGAAATACAGCCTGACATTGGAAATGTTAACGAACAACAAGAAAAGACTATTCCCTTGGAGAAAATACGATACATGGTCCAAAAACTAAAAAACAGAAAAGCCTAGGGCATTGACGAAATTAAGAATGAGATGATCAAATATGGAGGTGAAAGCTTATTGGCCGAATTACAGATTTTCTTCAATAAAATACCTACTGTCAAGGTTGTTCCATCCGAATGGAAAGAGAGCATACTGATACCAGTCTTCAAAAAAGGAGAGAAAGCAGACCCTAAGAACTATCGAGGTATTAGCTTGTTGAGTGCTGTACTAAAACTGTTTACAAAAATTCTAGCAGAAGAAATATCTCTAACCGGAATATGTGAAGAACAGCAAGGGTTCAGACAGAACAGGTCTACTATAGATGCTATATTTATAATACGTCAAATTACTGAGAAAGCCATTGAGTTCAATAAAGTAGCCTTCACGTGTTTCATTGACCTAACCCAGGCATTCGATAGGGTACGGTTAACAGACGTCCTGGCCCTACTACAAAAGAGAAGAATTCATCCGAATGTAATAAAGACCATCGAAGAATTGAACAAGAACAACTACACATATGTAAGAACTGCAAATCAGCTAAGCAATAAAATACCTGTGACAACCGGAATCAGGCAAGGAGATAGCCTAAGCCCAATCCTATTTAATATCATCATGGATGAAATTATAAATGAAGTCAAAGTAACTGGGAGAGGATATCGACTGGGAGATAAACAAATAAAAATCATATGCTACGCTGATGATGCTGTAATCGTATCGGAAGACGAGGACAACCTACAGAGACTCTTACACAAGTTCCAAAAAACAGCTGAAGAATTCAATATGCAAATATCCGTCAAAAAAACCAAATCGCTAACAATATCCAAAGAACCGAGAAGATGCAAACTCGCAATCTATGAGCAGAGTGTAGAACAAGTGATGTCCTTTAAATATTTAGGAGCTAATATAACTAGCACTAGAAATATTAAGGAGGAAGTAAAAGCTCAAACAACAAAGGCATCTCTAATCTTAGGATTCTTGGAAGACATAATCTGGAGAAATAAACACATGAGTACCAGAAGTAAGGTCAGAATATATAAGACATGTGTAAGACCGATTATGACATACGCGATAGAGACCAGAGCGGAGAACACGACTACAAAGCGACTTCTTAGATCAACGGAAATGCGAATTCTTAGATCGATAACTGGCTATACCTTACTTGACCATAAAAGAAGCGAAGAGATAAGGGAAATATGTGAAGTCCAAGACATAGTAAGATGGGCAAGAAACCGAAGAAGAGAATGGAGAGACCATGTTAGCAGAATGCCAAACGACCGGCTGGCAAAAATTGTGAGAGAGAAGCGGCCCAACACACCACGCTCAACTGGACTCCCACCAAAAAGATGGTATGATAGCTGGTCTTCATCGTCCCAATTGTTTTTGGGCAACCTTTGAGGCAAACACAGGACGTAGTCCTAACGTAAGAAGAAGAAGAAGAAGAAGAATAGATTTGGTTGCTAAATTAACCGTGCTAACAAATAAAAATATTGACTCTAAAATAAATTTCGTTACATACGAAATTTGTTTACTTTCGTATTTCTTAAATGTACAGTTGAATACTGGTTATAGAGTTTCTAATGATAATCCGAAACCACGGTATATTCGTACTATTACCTCTTCTAGGGGTTTTAACCACGAGGGGTAAAAATATTCATTAAAAATGTCCCCCTTGAAAATAAAATTGACCGGTTTTTTTGATTTTTCATATTATTTACTGAAAGGAAGATAATAATGCTGGAAAGTTTTTAAATTGACACCCTGTAAATCACAATACGCTAGAATTATTTAGCCACATAGCACTAGATTATGAAACTTGGTTTCATAAATGAGGTTTTTTCTTTTCCTGACCTTCAACTCTTTAAAATCCGAATAAACAATCTTACAGTCACATCCATTTAATATTGACGTTTTTTTATATTAAGATATTGCTGTCGTGAATTATTCACCATATTAAAAATTATTATTCAAACAAAAGAAATAAACATACAATTAAAAAAATTGGTCAATTTTTTATTGTAATTACGATAGAAATAAGCAAATTACTTCTAATTATGTGTTTGTTGTTTTATTCCAATAGGTACTGGATTGCAATAGAGGCAGTATTTTTACTTCTTACCACAAATATTCTTTGTAAAATGTACAACAAGCACCTCTTTTAATATTTCAAATGGTTATTTTAATATAATAATTAAAAACTTATTTTTTTATGGAAATAAATTCTCTACATGAAAACAATGAGCTGTAATTTTTTTTAATTATATTTTTTTAATAGCGTAAAAGGCGTATTTTAGTACCAGTGTTTTAAGTCCAAACTGAAACAAGATATTAAATCTGACTTCATTGTGAAAACTAATACAATCATAGCTTAACTTACGAACTATGTTGGAATTAAAGTTTTACTGACAGAGAATTGGTTTTTCTAATTTTTTTATAATTAGCACTTTTTAGAGACAGTAAGGGACAAATCTCGATGAGATAGAAAATAATAAAAACTAGTAGTCACCCAGTGGTCGAAATTTAAAGTAATTCATTAAATTTAAGTTTGAATGTTATTGAGGTTCTAGTGTCAATGAGTATACCTCTACAATTATTGCATATATTATTTTTTGTTTTGTTCTATTACGTCAGCTGCAAGCATGTACAAATACGTCAAAAGCGTGTGTTTTTTGCTTTAATTTCCTGCAATACCTATGAAATTTATAAAATTATAATTATATATTTATACAATAGGTATAATAATTAGGCAAAAGTACGTCAACATAGCATAGCATAGTGCGCAAACGAGTTTACACAGAAATTAGAAGAATCTAAAGAACATTACACGATTGAATTTTAGCAGATGTAAATAGGTATTTTTCTTGTTCCCCAAGTACGGTCTTTCCGACCGCAATAACTCCCGAAATAACGACTTTTGTGACCTGCTTACTTTTGCGGACGGTTTGAAGTACAGCGCGCTTTCACCAGAGTGTACTACTTTGCATGGTTGGGTATTCATTCAGCTAAACGTAATTTCACATCCTAATAAATCAACAATGTCTCACAGCTACATTGTTGTTAGTGAAAAATAAAACGATATAATAAATATAAAAATAAAGATTAATGGATTAAAAATGGATCGCGCTACACTTGGCGAGATCGCCAGGTGGTGGCTGAAGAAAGTGAGACATCATTGGTGTTGGTTCCTACATTTATGTATGGTAATGAATGTTGGGTTTGGCAGAAGGAGCATGAAAATAAGATTAATGCTGCGGAGATACATCAACAATAGTTAAAATGTTTTTTTATATTTTCAATATACCTAAGTACTATTTATTATTATATTAAACAATTACGTTGCATTGTTGCATACAATAAAGAAAATTCACAAATGTATTGCAATAAAATTTGCTAATTATATCCAGACAGCGTACGTAGTAGCATGGCATGATGCAACATCTGAACCTTGAAGTTTGCTTTTCAAAACATCAAAAGAGAAATGATATATCTCGACATTTGTGTAAACATTTGTTAATTGAGTTATTAAATTCGGTTTAAATAACAATCTTAAATTGCGATGAAAGTAACAAACACTTTCATTTTAATCTCAATAAGATTCATATCCTGTTTCCTGAGGACGATATTCAAGTAATTTGATTGTCCAATAACACAAGACTTATGACACTTATTTTCGTTTTACGTTTTAGGCCAGTAGCTATAACACTAAAAACACATTAAGTACATTTTTCTTCGTACAGCATAGTGAAATAAAATATCCTACTAAAAAAGTTTTTGTTGTTTCGTTTCTTTTGTACCATTTTTTAATTATACATTTTTATTGATGTTTCTTTACGATAACGGATATAAACAAATAATAATTTACTTATTAGCAGAAAGAATTAATACCAAATAGATCTTTTAAATAAAGATGAAAAGCATTTCACAAATTTAAAAAAGTTTTTTCCAATATAATTTATTGTAAATATGAGTCAGAAGAGTAAGTCTTTTTTAATTCTGAACGCAAAAAATATTTATTAACTGTGAAAAATGTGTAAAATATTTTAATTACACAATGAATGCAGTATTTTTTCAAAGTACACAGAAAGGAAATTTTTGTAACTTTTTTTATTCCTAGTATTTAAAAATAGTTTTGTGAATTAAAATCCCACTTTTTACTCATATATAATATTGTTACGGATTGTGGTCAGCGAATACGCCCCTGGAGCCACTATTTGACCTGAGGCGACGGCGAATCGTTTACGAAGTTGTCGTATAATTTATGGCTTTTTGGTAGCATCAAACGCCCGACAGCGAATGATTTATAGCCGCGGGCGACAATTGGGGTCCTGTTTTTTCGAAAAATATTGTTTGGATTTATTTTAAAACCGTTGTGCCGAGAGAAGATTTAGTTTTTGATAAGATTTTTTTAAAAAGTTGTAAAGTAAATATCTTAATCGATTTTTTAAATAAAAGTTTATTGTATTACAAATACGAGTAGAATGATTAGAATAAATTGTTTAGTAAACATTTATTGTAAACTAACGAATCCAAGACTAAATATCGTAACAATATAATTTCACAATTAATGAATACAGTATTTTTTCAAAGTAAACAAAATGACAATTTTTGTAACATTTTTCATTTCTAGTAATAAAAATAATTTTGTGAATTAAAATCCCACTTTTTACTCTTAAATGCGTATTTACTAGTGTATTTTTAGACAACTGAATTTACAAAATAATATTTATGCAACTTTAAAAAATCATATTGTGTTTCTGTCTATATACTGGCCTATTTCAAATATATCAAACAATAGATAATTTTTGAACGTGTCTTTCTCTCGCAAAGGGACATGATGTATATGAGGTACAAACTTGACAGATTCTAATTTACTTCGAAGCTGAATGTTGTATTCATTTTTGAGACTGCGGGGTGTCCTAATAATAAGCGGAGTGTATTCCTAGCCACATACCGTTTCCTCCTATAGATTTATGTCTCGAGTCGCATACAATTTTGGGAACACCGGCACCGTTCGCTATACACTACAGACCAGACATCATTTCTTTTATTATTTTTAAAGGTGTCATTGTCGCTATTGGATCCACAGCTGTTATGCAAATTTTAAATAGTTTACGTAATAATATTATACTGATTTAAAAAGTAACAATTAAATTGGAACTCCTGTTTAAACTGTCAGAAAAATTATGCAAATAAGCAAATTTAACTTTTGAAAAAAATAGTTTTTGTACGTTAATTTTATGAAACTAAACTAATGTCTAAATTATCACAATTTCCAAAAGTCTTGCGAATTAAAACTTGGTCTTGGTCTTGCTTATTTAGTCTGTTACTTTCAAGACTTTTTATAGGTATAAATTATAAAGGATTAACAATTAAATCCATAATTTATAAAACTTTATTATACTACCTGTAATCAAATTTTTGTATCGTATTTATTCTACTGGTTTCAATACTCATATATTATTATAATATAATATACGAGTATAGTTCACGAAATGTTGTCTCTAACATTGTTGGCGTTGAATGAAAAATTTAAATAAGGTGTCAGGCAAAAGCTTATTGTATAACATTAGTGTGTGCCAATTAGCATTAGCACAATTAGTTCGTTTATGTTAAATATTAATATTTTATTTATTGAGGTGTGTATGATTTTATAAAAACGGAAAAAATGGAGGTAAGAGGTGCGATAAGGTACCTTTATAAAATGGGGTTATCACCGTAAGAAAATTATAAGGACATGGTAGTAGTATTGGGTGACTGCCCCTTCGTACCAGGTAATCAGGAACTGGTCACGAGATTTCAAATTGGGAAGAGAGTCCTGTCAATATTCACCAGGTGCAGGAGCCTCCAAAACAAATCGTATATTACTTATACTTAAATATTTTTTATTTGATGACTACGAATTAATGCACAATAGCCATAAAGCCGACTAGTTATTCGATCTATTGCGATGCTTTCCTATTACAAGCGATTTGAAAACAACTTCTCAGATGTAGTCGAAATTGACAAAAAATCTCAAGCTATTTTGTCAAAATGGGTTATTAAAGCTCATGACGTTTTCACCAATGTAATAGATATATCTTCGTTGCTCATAGCTCTAGACAGACTCAAATACTGATCTAAATCTCTTTTTAAAAGTTGAGAAGCTGACGAAGAAGATGAAGCTGAATATAATTTGTTAAAATCTATAGCGTGTTCATCTTCCTGACACTCTTCACTTATATCCATTGATAGTTCTCCTACTGGCTCTTGTAGTCGATATTCTTCAAATAACTTCTGGAACCGTTTTTGACAAATATTCTTATATATTTTATTTACAACGGTAGTTACAATTTTTAGTTTAGTCTTGCATTCTTAGTCTTGGTTGTTTTGGTATGGTTCATTCGGCCTTGGTCTTGGTTTTGCTAGTGTATGTATGATCTTGTTCTTGGTCTTGGTCTTGCAAAATCGCAAGACCAAGACCGATTTTGCTCATCACTAATAAGAATGGATATAATCTAAGGATATTTATTTATTTTAAAGTATATCACTGTATTTTCTGATGTTTTTATTTTAGAACAAAAAAAGCTTAGAAAAAACATTTAAAAACCATTTTTTATGTACGATTGTGCAAAAAAATACCTTAATATATATATATATATATATATATATATATATATATATATATATATATATATATATATATATCGATTATGAGTTTAATCGATTTTTTTTTTGTAATTTTACTAGGTACATGTTTGAACATGGTAACTATAGGTACTCAACCATTCCTCAAAACGTTATTATTTGTTGGATATTAAAAATAAAAAAAATTTACTCCAATTTTAAATATGTAATACAAATCTTGTTACTACCGAAAGCATCATAGTTATAGCATATTTCCGGATTATCGATAGAAAATCGATAACTAGTATTTAACTATACATTTAAGAAGTACGAAAGTAAATTCCCCTAATATTTTTAAACAAATTTCGTAGGTAACGAATTTTATTTTATAAGGAACTTCTTGTTTGGAAATTAAGGGTCTATATAATTTGTTGTTAGCACGGTTAGTTTTGAATGCAATAATGTTCTTAATGACTTTATTTATTGTACATAATAAGAGAGGTAAGTAAGTAATCCAAACAAATTTCACTAATTAACTAAGCTATTAAGCTTTAATTTGGCGTGTTGATTCATTTTTGTTAGATTTCTAGAAAAGTAATTAGTAATCCTGGGCTATCATTGTAGTGGGTACCGATATTAAAATCGTATAGTACCGATTGTAATTTCAAGTAGCGTATAAATACCTAATAGACCGCGAAAATGCCGCGACGTGTTTTAGATGTAGATGCATTAATATTAAATGTACACGCTTATTTTAACAATGGAGGTCCTTTGCTACCAGTTTTATCTATGCGTAAGCGTATGTGTGATGCGATGGGTATTGGTGAAACAAAATTAACCTTAGTTTTAAAAAGTGTAAAAGATGGAAATAGTGAACAAAAAGTTGAAAAATATAAACCCCGCCGACATCCTCAGACTGTTGACTTTCTCGAAGCTTACAAATTTGAAATTCGCGACATTGTGTACAAAAAGCGTGAAAAAAACAACATGTCTCTTTAGATTTAATATTAGAAAAAGTAAAAGAATAAGATGTATTTGAAATTTCTAGAACGAGTCTTTGGAGAATATTGAATTTTAAGTTTAAAAATAAAGACAACCGAAAGGCTTTGTGTGAAAAAGCTAGAGTCGTGCACAAAAGAATTGAATTTTTAAGAAATTACACTTACTTACTAATGTACCCCTCAACACAGTGTGCCTCGGTGACTAATCCGATACCGTCGTATATTGATGAAATGAGCTATACACCTATGAATGGCGTCTGACAGCGACAATTTTACTATTTAATTTCAAGTTGTCAGTTTAAATTTTAATATTTTGTTGTAAAGCTGTTGAAAATGTAGAGCTCGTTTAGTGAGAAAGAAATTATTTGTACTCCTTCAGATATAATTGAAACAGCAAAAGAAGCTACAACAGCAGATTTATTACCCGAAGTGTATTGAATGTTTTATAGACACTTTATAGACTGGTGTGACACAAAGCTTGTTGAGAACATTACTGAAAACGTCCTCCTATCGTATTAAAAAAAATCAGTCAAACTAAAGCCATCGACTTTACCGTTATAGAATTCAATGTTAAAGACAATACTTTTAATCAATTAAAATGTGGAAACTCGATATTTTACCAAATTAAATCCATTTTTGAAGAAATTGGTAGAATACCGTCCCAAGAAATCAAAAAATGTATAGGAAATGTATAGAGATTTACAGATAGAAGAAGGAAAAAATGTGTGTAAGATCCGTAGCAAGTGGAAAAAAGTGGTCTCTACCTACCTCTACGGGAAAAAGGCGTGAATATAAGTATGTAGCTATGAAATGTATCGCAAATATGCATCTCGTCATCCCCAATCTCCCAGTTATACAAGATTTTATTTAATATATAACGGAAAATGTTCACTTCAACCTGTGTAAATACCTACTATTAGAAAAATTCCAAGTGTTGTTTGCAAAACACTTAAATATTGAAAACCCAATGCAATACACAAGAAAATGTTTTCGCAGATCTTCTGCAACATTGCTTGTGGAATTGGGGGCAGACGACATGTTAACATTACAACGCCATGAAGGATGGAAATCTTTAATTGTAGCTGAGCTACATGGAGAACTCAATTTCTAGAAAAACTAAAATAAGGGATTAAATTCTGGAAGGTGAAATACCGGAAAAAGAATTTTAAAAAATTACTGGAAATGAAGTTTGCACACCAGTTACCATATTAAATTGCCTTAACTGCGATATTAAAATTGAAATTAACTCCATTAAAAATAATAGCCTTCTATCAGTAATGTGAACATAAAAAATTTATTGTTGTTAGTTGACACATTTACCTTTAAAAAATATATAGTAGTTTTTAAAAAGAAACTGCTACCAATTTTACAAAAAGTATCAAAGTCGATTGCTCGAGATGTTTTAACGGAAATGGATCATTCTACACCTACTCAATACACTCTATAGGTTGAAATAATTTGTGACCCAACAACTACCCCTCAACAACCCTCCAAAGTAGAAAAATCTTAAAACAGTTTAAATACCCGTTGCTGGAGATTTTTCGACGTAAATGGATCATTTTACACCTAATTAATACACTCTATAGGTTAAAATAATTTGTGACCCAACAACTACCCCTCAACAACCCTCCACAGGAGAAAAATCTTAATTTCACACATCGAGTGTATTGAGTATACAATGATCAATTTCCGTCGAAAAATCTCGAACAACGGATATTTTAACTGTTTTAAGAAACAGTTGCTCCAGGTTTTTTCAAAGATTTCTAAGATAGGTGTAAAATGATCCATTTCCGTTAAAAAATCACGAGCAACGGTTTTTTTTTAAGATTTTTTTACTTTGCAAGGTTTAGGGGTAGTTGTTAGGTCACAAATTATTTCACCCTATAGAGTGTATTGAGTAGGTGTAGAATGTTTCATTTCCGTTGAAAAATCTGGAGCCACGGTTTTTTTCAAATATTTTTCTACTTTGGAGGGTTGTTCCTCAGGTACTCGTAAATAGTTTCGCTTACCGTGTTTTGTTGTAATTTAAATATATCATTCGTTGCAAATAGTGTTGCATACCTTGTAGTGATAGGATTCGATTGTTAATGGCTGTGAAATTTTTGTTTATCGATGGAGATTGAGTGGGGGTTTTTGTTATTAGATTTTGCTTTGGTTTTTGGCCTCGATTGTCGTGTGTTGTCGGTTATATTATTGTTTGGTTTGCATTTCTGTTTGGATGGGGCTGGCTATCAACACGGACGAGCGCGATTCTGAGTGTGGAACATATATTTGTGAATATTGTGGGTTGACGTCGGGTCCGTGTCATTTTTCTTGATATCCGGCCTGGGAAGTAGTTAGTCGTTTGGTGTCAGTCGTTTGGTGGCAGTCTTGGGAGTGGTGTGGGGAAAATTTTTGGGACGGTGTGATATTAACACGTGTGCAAAACCTCTACGGTTTATCTTTCATATCTGGCTGTATTTGGGCCATCTTAATTGGATTTTGAAGAAAAACCATTTAATTTTTAACTTGACCATTCTATCTTACCTTTGTTGTTGATATTTTGGATTTTGGTGTCGAGTTAAAATAACCGCATGCGGGATTTGATGGAGGGAATCCATTGTTAATTAGCAGGTGCCGTTCCATAATCAAACCGGCCACAGGAGTAGTGAATTCGTATACCCAAAGGTTACAAGTGATTTATTTTAGAATATTTAACGACGTGACTTATTTTTAACACCACGATTAAGTTTTGTTTTAATTTATTAATATGGTACATTGTTGAAAACTATTTATTGCATTGGATAATATGCCAAGGCTGAACTTTGATTAAAGTAATCTTCTCAATAGTTTTTTTGTGTCCAAGTAAAAATGTTTTCTTCATACTTATTTGTAAATATCCTACAATATTGATATTTTGAAGGACAGCCATTGTAAAAAGAAATATTTTTAAATAAGCTCAATTGTTTTAACAGTGTAAATCTTTATGTAAATGGTAAAAACATGAGTGAATTAGCAATCTTGTGTGAACGTTTGATTTAGTGTTATTAAGAAGTTGACTTATATACGTTTTTTTTTTGGTAACTTGGTAAGGTCTGTTACCCTTACTGAAATTTTTGGTTGTTTTATAAAGTTGTAAATTTTGAATTTTTGATTTATTGTTAGCTGTTAATTTTGATTATATTTGTTATAAGTTTATTATTGAACTGAGTACTTCGATTTATTGTTGGCTGTTGATTTTGACTATATTTGTTATAATTTTGCTATTGAGCTGTGTACTTTGATTTATTGTAGGAGTAAAAAATCCAATATATTTTTGCTATAATTTCATTTATTTGGTTCACCATAATCTTAGTTGTTTATCGTGTGGCTCTGCTAGTGCCTATAAGACCTAGGGGTTTCCGGCTTGAACCGTCTAAGTCGGTGGCGCGGCTCACTTTTATTTTCTTTTTTCTTCTGCCCTCTACGGCTGAGCTCGGGCATAATTTGCCAGTAGAGAGACCGCTGGCGGAGTACTCTATAGAGAACGAAAAAGACGTGGCAAGGGGTAGTTGTTAGGTCACAAATTTTTTTACCCTATAGAGTGTATTGAGTAGGTGAAGAATGATCCATTTCCGTCAAAAAATCTTGAGCATCGTCTTTTTTCAAAGATTTTTTTACCTTGGTGGGTTGTTGTTGGGTCACAAATTATTTCACCCTATAGAGCGTATAAAGTAGGTGTAGAATGATCCATTTCCGTCGACAAATCTTGAGCATCGTGTTTTTTTAAAGATTTTTCTACTTTGGAGGGTTGTTAAGGCGTAGTTTTTGGGTCACAAATTATTTCACCCTATAGAGAATATCGAGTAGGTGTATAATGATTCATTTTTATAAAAAAAAACACCAAAAATGAAAAAAAAACCGTTGCTGCTTTTACACCCGCAAAGTATCACATTTTTATAAATCAATGCTTAACAACGATGCAACCGATTTTAATTCCTTTTAATAGCTAAACATTCGTTTTAAATATTTTATTGTAACTCCACAATTAAAAAAAATTCCATGTTCAAGGAAACACAAAAACAAAATAAATGTATTTACTTTTTTTAAGAACCTGTGAATTACGCTATTTTTATTTAAAAAAGCAATGACACAAAACTACAACAAAAAACGCGTTAAAAAAATTGTGCAGTTTTTGCTTAATTAAAACATACCTTTGTATTTTGTTACTTATTTAAATTAAAGAAAATAATGTTGCTACTTCAAATTCTTTAAATTTTAACAAAAACATGGTTATTAATTAAAAAAAATATATTTGCATTATCTTTTGACCTATTGTAACAGCTGTTAATTAGGATTAGGATCTCAACACTTTTTAAAATATTTTCTTCTTCTTACAGTGTCTTACTTTCTCAAGCTTTGACGACTCCCATATTGACTACTTCTTTGTATCTATCTCTATCTTGAGCTGCGTGGAGAAGTTCCTCAGCAGTTAAACCTGTCCATTGTCGGAGATTTTGAAGACAGGATAGCTTTTTGCGGCCTATCCATTTTTCCCCTCGAACTTGCCATTTAGAATAAGCCGTAGCAGACTATAACGTGGTCCACGCATCACATGTCCCAAGTATTCCAGTTTGCGGCGCTTGATGATAGTTAAGAGAGCTCTCTATCGTGTTATTCTTTCCGGGCCAACATTCATTTTGCTAACAACCATAAATTTAGTTTTTTTGACATTGATTTTTAGTCCCCATCTATTACTTCCTTTGTTTATCTTGTCTAACATACATTGTAATTCTTTCAATGATTCAGCTAGGAGCACAGTATTATCTGCGTATCGAATGTTACTAATGGTTTCGCCTCCAATCTTTATTCCTTCACCAGATTGTGTTGCCCCTTTAAATATATTCTCCGTGTAGAGGTTAAAAAGTGTAGGAGACAAAATACAACCCTGTCTCACACCAGGTATATATAGGTATCTTAGTGGTCTTCTCTCCATCTAGTGTTACCGTGGCAGATTGATTCCAGTAGAGAGAAAATAATCATTATTATCGAGGGGTATATTCTGCAGAGTTTGTAAGAGTTTCTTATGTTGTACGCGATCAAAAGCCTTTTCGTAGTCGATAAAACATAGGTACACCGGCTTTCTTACCTCACAACATCTTTGAAGTAGCGTGTTCATTCAAAATAGCGCTTCTCTGGTACCTAAGCCACCTCGAAAGCCGAATTGTTTTTCACTCAGGCTTTCTTCGCATTTGTTGTGTATACGGTTTTGGACAACACGAAGTAGAACTTTTAGAGAGTAGCTCATAAGACTTATCAGTCGAAAATCATTACAAGACGTGGCATTACTTTTCTTTGGCAAGAGGGTGAACGTGGATTTCTGCCAGCTCTCTAGAAGTTGACTGGTTTCATAAATATTATTGAAGATACGAGTTAGTACTGTAATGTTTTTATCGTCCAGTAATTTGAGGCACTCTCCTGGTATTTGATCTGGTCCCGGAGTTTTTCTGGATTTTAGTTGCCTGATTGCTTGTTAAACTTTGGACCGTATGATGCTTGGGCCCTGTTCAGCTTCATTTTCGTAGATTATGTTATCCTCCCGATTATCTTCAAATAGTTGACAGATGTATTGAGTCCGTTCCTCTTTAATTTCATCTGGGTTTAGAATAAGTTTTCCATCAGCTTTCCTTAGAATGTAGGGTATCTTCCTTCTTGCGTTGTATGCCAGTTATTTCTTTGGATTTTTTGTGAATATTAAATTCATCATGTTTCTGTTGTAGCTCTTCCATTCCTTTACATCGAGCTTCCATCCAATTTTCCTTAGCCTCCTTGATCTTTCTTCGGATCAGCTGATGTGTTGCTTTGTATTCATTCTAGTTGTTGTTCTTCAGTTGTCTTCGCTTGCCCATTAGGTTTAATATATCGTCAGTCATCCATTCGTGCTTTTTTACTTCTTTGTTAGCTTGTAGAATTTTGCCTGCCTCTAGCATTGCTCCTTTCATGGCTTCCCACTGAAGATCAATATTATCGGCATTTCCTTCGGGTGTTACATTAGCTAGAATTGCATGAGACTCACGGGAGATATTTCGGTTGAGAGTGGAGGTGAATCTCTCTTTAACATCATTTTTAAGCAGTTGGAGGTCGTATTTTAATTGTCTTGGCCGGGTTCTCCTAATTTTTTTAGCTTTACGCATATTTTTGCACTAAGTAGAGTATGATCCGAGGCAGCATCTGCGCTCGGGTACGTTTTTGCATTTTTGATTGCGTTTTTGAATCGACTGTTTATCAGGATATAGTCAATCTGGTTTCTAACTATGTTATGTTCTTTATCGGCGGGCGATTGTCAGGTATATAACCTCCGTTTCGGCTGTTTAAACCATGTATTAGTAACAACGAATTTTTCTTCCAGGCAGAAATTCACTAAGGTTTCGCCTCTATCATTTCGACGGCCTAAACCCCAAGATCCAGTTACTCCATTTGTGGTTTCAGAGCCGACCATGGCATTGAAATCTCCCATTATTATATTTACCTCATGTTTCTTTGTATGGGCGATCATATATTTGGCCTGTCTATAGAATTCTTTAACGTCGTTATCAGGTTTGTCTGCAGTGGGAGCGTATGCCTGAATAATGTTAACATTTACTGGATGAGCTTCTAGTTTAATCATCATAACCCGATCTGACAGGGGAACAAAGCTTTTAACTGCTTGGTTTAATGATCCTTTAAGTATGATTGCTACCCCATTTCTGTGTGTTATCAAGTGTACCGGAATAGTAAGTGGTAAATTCATTATTTTGGATAGTTCCTGTTCCCAGCCAGTTTCACTAATTCTTAAGATTTCAATATCCAATCGTTCGGCCTCAAGCAGAACATTTCTTAACTTCCCAGCTTCAACCATCGTGCAGACGTTCCACGTAGCAATTTTATCAATATTTTTTGTTTTCCTCCCGGGAATTCTTCGAACCCCTGTCCCATTAAAGGGACGCCGGGGACTCGGGGCCATTGTCTGTTTTGTATTCATCATGAGAGTTTTTCTTGGGACGTATTGTGCAGTAGTTTCCCATTTGCTTTCTGCACCGCAGCTTTTCGACCGGTTTCGCCACTATGGCCTCTCCCGAAAATGTGACATATATTGCCGATTCGTCTAGGACTATCGCCGCTACCGTCTAAGAACGAGACTGCTGCCCCCCGCAATTTTTCATCATATCTGGCTACTCTCGCTTAGTTTAGCCTGCAGGTCAATACAGTTACCAGGGTATGGCACTTGGAGCCATAAGTGAGAGCTGGATATCCTGTTAGGACCAGTTACTGTGATTCACCGCTCGTCTACGACGCTTGGTGTGACCAACCACAGTAAAAGGTGCTACCTCTCCAGCATACCCTATATATTAAATATATTACATTAAATATTTTAGCTAAGCTATTTTATTATTGGGTAAGCCACATTTTGAACAAAAATTTTGTACCCCGGTGTAATTTTTTATCACGAAGGAAATGTTTATCAATTTAATGTTAGTAATGTGTAAGAGATGGCATAGTCATGATAAAAGAAAGATTAAGACGTTATCAGATATTTTTCTTGTTTTTTTTTTAAAACAATAATTGTGACGTGTTTTAAGTTCATCTTGAAATAACCCAAATAGTAGCGTTAGTATTCAGCAAGTGTAAATGCGTCCAAGTTTCTTTGTTACAATATTGAAGGCAATTCTTGAACGTCTCATATTAACGGCAAAATTTAGTGCTAAAACGAAAAATTTAGTGCTCCGGTAGACAAATTAATGTACTACCCAAAAATGAAAGTTAACAGAACAATGAGAAAAACTTCATTAGCTAATAATTTAGTGCTCAATTGCTGTCTTTACCAAAGAAACGATCTTAAAAAAAAATTTTATTTTATAATTAAGGCTTGATTGTGTGAGCATACTCCAGTTAAAATTGAAGGGTTATCTACATTTTTAAGCACTTAATGATTCTTGCTATAATTTAGTGCTCATTAAGTGCTGTCCATACTGAAAAAAATTGTAATTTTTTTTTATTTTATAATATACATCAATACAAAAGA
Source organism: Agelastica alni (assembly GCA_950111635.1). Lineage (NCBI taxonomy): Eukaryota > Metazoa > Arthropoda > Insecta > Coleoptera > Chrysomelidae > Agelastica > Agelastica alni. The sequence goes on from OX467715.1 coordinate 37,915,028, forward strand.
AAAAATTTATTTTTATAATTTTTTTCTTTTGTATTCACAGCAGTGAAGCAGTCTGGTGTATAAAATAAGCAAAATTTTTTTTTTGTGTCGTTACAGCACTTAACGAGCACTAAATTATAACAACAATCATTAAGTGCCAAAATGTCGATAACTGTAGTCGAACTGTAGTATGCTGACACAGTTAAGCCAGCAGTCTCGATTGTAAAATAAAAGTAAAATTTAAGAAATCTTTTCTTAGGTAAAGATAGCACTACATGAGCACTAAATTATTAGCTAATGAAGTTTTTCGTATTGTTCCGATATATTGCATTTTTGGGTAGTACAATGCTAGCTTAACGTAAAGCTAGCAATGTCGCAATTTTTAATTCGTCTACCAGAGCAACTAAATTTCTCGTTTCAGCACCTAATTTTGCTCTAAAAATTAAGTGATTTTGCTTATTTTGCAAGACGTAATTATTAAAGTTACCCAATCGATTAGTTAGGTATTTACATATTTCCAAACACCAAATGATACGATCAATCTTTGGAGCGCAGCCAATATTATTCCTCTGTATCTAAATTCCTCAATCACTGTGCTCAGTAGTTATAAACAACACTTTTAACAGTTAAAGGAAGCGATTCGAGGAATTGTTGTTTGCTAAAATATTTCTCATTTTTTCACAAAATTCTCATGTTAAAACTCTTTCGCAAAGAAAACGAACTACTAAGCCGATTTCTGAGCGGTCAATGTTTGTACATTAACAAATTTAAATTTTTTTAAAAAGAATGTCACATCTTAATGGCACGTAGTGGTCGTTTGTAATGACTCCTAACAAAAATTCTACAAATAATTTTTTCTACTGTATTTAATTGAACAATGAGGTTTATTGTATGTTCAATTTCATTTCGTTATCTGATAATACAATAAAGCCATTGTGTTATGGTTGGTCATTAAATCAGATCTCCCTTGGTCAACAATAAAAACATAAAAATGTCTGAAAGTGACGAACTAACTACAACTCGACAAGCATAAGGAATCACTTGGAAATGCGCGACCGAAAGGGAGACGCAAGCTGCCGGACAAAATATAGAAAAAGGATCGATGCCGCGATTGTCTCTTGGTGCATCTGGGGTTCAAGTGGCTCCTTACGCTTGTCGAGTTATCTCCAGACATAATTGCATGTATAAATTTGATTTCGAAAGTATTGACAAAAAAAATAAAAAATGATTATCTATAAGGAATGAATATTGTGAATAAGTAAATTTTACAGAAATATAAATGGATTATTGTTTAATTATTCAAGATGTTATTAATTCGTTAATTGTAAATGAAAATGTTCAATATAATTAAAATTGAAGTTTAGTTGACAGAATTTTGCTATTTTATGAGCAGAAAAAGTATATTGTATAACTTACGCGAAATATTTATTTCCCACGTGTTTGATGTTTCCGAATCATACAAGTTAAACAATCTACTATTTTCCATTACTTGCATTGTAATTGTACACTATTACCGATTGATTTGATGGTATTAAGTACTGAGCAAGCTTTTGTCAGTATTAGTAACGGAAAATAAACTGGTAACTTAATCCTTAGGAAAGAAAAATTTATTTGACTTTTTCTGTTTGTAAAAGGCCTTAGCAACGAAATCAGATGTTAATCAATGAAATCAGAAGTTTAGCAACAAACAACAGAAAACTAAAAATCGGCATTTACTATATTTGTAATTGTAACTATTCACAAAAATGCCAAAATATAAATGTTTTTATTGTGTGCACTGTAGGAGTGTAAAATATCTTAATGTACGAGATGGTAGTAAATTTTACCAATTTCGTAAAAGTTTTGTAACACATTTAAATGTGATTTTTGAGTTTAATTTTAAAAGTGTTTTATTAGGTGGTGGGTAATCATAATTGTTTTTTTTATGTTTCAATGCACTTAACGTGTAAATCTATTGGAAATATTTTGGAAAAATAACAACAAAATTTCTCCGAAATATTTATTTGACCAGGGGGAAATAAAAAACAATTGTTTTTTTGGTGTTTCAATGTAAGGTATGAACTTATTTAAGATATGTTGGCAAGTTTCACAAATGAATAAATATCACGCCACTTTTTCGGAAGGTCGGTGTTACGTAATTGCACTTATTTTTATATCTACTAATAGATAGCTACTGATAAAAAATGGTAATTAAAAATAATAATAATAATGATAAACATGCTGGCAAAAACCTAAGGAAATGTAACAAATGCTAACCTTAAATTTGCTAAGTACCTACTTCTTTTGGAAAAGATTAATTCGGTAAATAAAAGGTTGTTTTTCTATTACAGTTCTTGGATATCTTGGTCACATAGACTTTTTTTATTCATATTTATTATAAGCACCTTTATATTGTTGCAACATAAAAGATTAAAATAAATGTCACCACCTTGTTATTGTTTAGGCATGGGATCTTATATTTTCCATCACACATGTGATTTTAAAGAATGGTTAAAAAAAAAAAAAAGGCTTAAAATTTTGTGAAAAATAAAGCCTTAAGGAACCTACCTACTTGGGAATTTAATTACAATTAGCTTTAGTTTTTGTATAAAATTTAGTCATGAATTTGTTTTGGAACCCCTTTGGAAAAGTTTATAACATTTTATGAAGAAATAACCTTTAAAGAATTTATTCACTTTTTATCGAGTTTGTTTTTTTTTGTCTAATGTGCTGTATACTTTTATTAAAAATATTTGCATTAATATGAAAAACTACTAAATAAATATGGTGTTGATATTTCCTAGAATAATTTTTTTAAATATTTATCAGAAAAAGTTGATTGGACTTGTAAGTTAATGTTTCTTTTATGTGTACAACTTTATCTAAACAGGTGTTAAGTACTGAAATGTAAAACTTGATCATGAAATGTTTTTTTTAAGGTACAAATATAAAAAATGGTTTTATTTAAAATTGCTAATGTAAAATAATTAAATGCAGTATTGCAATAATAAAATAGTTTGATACACCAATATAAAATTTTTTGAACAGATCGCGCAACATTTACAAATAGTTCAATAATTTAGGTACAATGTCTAATACATTTTTCAACAATAAATTAAATTTCTTAACTAATTACAAAAAATTACTAAATCAACAAGAGTACTTACACATTTGATAAAGTTGATCCATTGAAAAAAAATTGTATACAAATAAAAAGTTACATGTATGTGAAATGCTAAAAGCCCTTTTCAATTTTGATAATGGATTACTGAACATTTGAAATTAACTAATTTAAAGAACTTGTACATAATAACATTTCAGAACAAAGTTTTTGAAATATAATATAAAATTAATGTATCTTGACAAAAAACAAACTAAATATTTAAAAAAAATGTAAAAGAATTTTTTTGTCCTAACTGAAAGGTTACTAATATCATACTTTCAATGTTTTTATAGATGTAAAAAAACAATTGATTTCTTTGAAATAATGCAGATTATTAAGATATACATGTTTAAATGAAACATCAATGACATTTCTTAATAAACTATTTTATTATATATTAAAAAGTTGATTATTTATTTAAATTACCGCTAGAGTTTAATTTGAACATAGATATACGTCCATTGTATTTTTAATTAAGTATTACAATTGAATTGTATACTTTAAATAAAACTTTTTAAATTAAAAAATTTAGAGATAAATATCTTTCTGCTGCTGTTAACAAACTTTTAAATTTGACGTGAAAATTTATATACTCACAAAAGGTTGAGATAAAAGTAAACGGTAAACACGTACTGAATATTTTGTGTAACAAAACTTACCTGCAATGGTAAATCTATCCATATAATTAATCAAATTGACAAAACACAAAATTGTCACAACAATCCACTCGCGAAAAGTAACATCTCGCATTCTTCTTTCATTTTCGGGATTATCCCTGACAAGTTCTTGTTGAGAATTATTTTGAGTAGGATCCATTTTAAAAGGTTTCATAACAACCTTCTCTAGTTTTTCAGACGGCATGTTAACCGGTAAGCACTAACTAACCTAATTTCGTGACAGTTTAAATACGAATGCGATTCAAGCCGGTTATCCATGTTGGCGGGTCTGTTTAAATCACGAATGAGCATGCGTCAAAAATCACCTGATGATTACGCGTTTACCGAAACTTTTATCAACGTTTTCCGTCTGCGTCAATTTTGTTTAGTGGCACACGTCTAAAAACAAAAACATATTTACAACTTCAATAACAAGCAGCCATAATATCTTCACTCACCTTTAATTGTGTTTTCACACTTTTAAATATCAGTCACTAGTTAATATTATAAAACAATATTAAATGCAGACTTATGGACAAATTTCACTGTCGTGTAGTTAATAACGAAAAGGTTAGAACATATGTAGGCAGACGTCTTGTCTAGTATTACGTTAGCGGTAAAATAAAAATTAAGGTTACGAAGTTTGTTACTATGAAATCCGCTCAACACCAAGCTTATAAAATTGTGAATTTTACCACTTTGTTTTCTTATTGTTATCGCAATAAGTATTTTTATTAGTTGAAAATGTAAATTAATAAAATAAATGTAACGTTAAAACCCGAATAAACTCCCGTTGACGGACTGTTAGATAGTTACAGTTTTTGACGTTAAGTGACATCTCTTAGTCATATTTTTAACTAAGAAACATTGTTAAATAGGAACCTTTTTAATGAATGAAGCATTGTTTAATGCAATAAATGAATTGCTCCAACATTGTATAAGTATCTTTATACAATGATACAGACATTATATAAAGACAACACAACATAGTAGGACAACGACTGTGTAAAAAGTCTTGGAGACGATTTCTAACGCCATCTGCCAGGAACCTAAATAAAATATGAATTTTTCAACCCGTGCGGTAGTGACCCCTACATGGTTTTCATTCAAACTTTGTTAATGTAATTGAGACAGAAACGGATTTGGGGGTTAAACATATTCACTTTGTTTTTGTTCCAAAATTCGATAAACCGTATTCGGCAAACATTTAAACGCAATCGAAATTTTTCTGCTGTTTTGTGGAATATCCATTTCCTCAGGAGATATAATTTTAGTCCGACTATAATAACTAAACTTTTTTTTGGTAAAAATCTACTGGGCTTATTTTCTAAAGCTTGCCATGATGTTTACAGACAAAATAGGTATTCTACAATCTGTGTCTTACAGAATGATGTAATTGTTTAGATTTTTAATTTTTATATTAATAAAAGCTTATTTTACAAATACTTACACTAAAATAAAAAGAATAATTACGTTGTTGGACCTAGCTTAGTTTGTAACAGTCAAAAGCTTGCAGCAAATACAAATTAGATTTACATATTAGCTAGGGAAGATTTTGAATCTCTTACTTACAGAATAACGTAGGTCCAACAAAGAATTATTTTTATCCTTTTTAGTGCATTTGTTTAAAAATTTGCACTTTTTAAATTTTTTGTTTTTAAAATTGGATGACATATTTTGGCTATTCTATTTTTTATTCCAAGTACTAAATTTATTTTTTTTTTCAGTATGATAGGAAAAATAATTCATATATTTTCCAGAACTTGTAGGTTTGATATACCAGTCTAATATAACTTTGTTTTCTGGAGTTCTTATCATTTTTTAATCTAAAAATGGAACACTTCAGTCAGTTTCTGTTTCAATTGTAAATTGAATATAACTATTGTAATTATTAAAAGTTTTAAAAATCTTGTTTTCTTTTCCTTTGGGTATGGCACAAATAATATCATCAACATATAAAGGAACTTTAAAAGATAATTTAGGCATACAATAATACAATAAATCATCCATAACATATTGAGCAAGAATAGGTGATATTTTTATTAAGTGAGAAAAAAGTATTATCAAAAATAAAATTTATTATTTTTACAAATGAATCTTTGTTCAAGGAACAATGATTTTTAATAGTGTTCCAATTATTGTTAATACTATTAATGACTGACTCTTTGGATATATTAGTAAAAAGTGAAACATCTAGCTAGACTAATGATAATATAATTTGGTAGTAATTGAAAATCATTGATAAGTTCAGAAAATTTAAAACAATCTTCAATATAATACTCATTATCAACATAAGCTTTTGTAAGGATATCTGTAATGAAAGTTGTTAATTTGCATCAATAGAAGCGATAATAGGTCTAAGTGATAATGTGGTTTTATGAATCTTTGGTAAACCATAAAATATAAATTGTCAACTTTTTTGCAATGTTATCTTCAATATTTTTATCTTTTTTCAATTAACTGACTAATTTGTTTGCTCTCTGTTGAGTACCTGAAGTTGGGTCTTTGTTAATTTTTTTGTAATAAATTTCATTATCAACACTATTTTTATACATACATAAAGTCATGCCTTTTTCCCATAGTGGTAGGCAGAGACCACTTCCTTCCACTTGCTATAGTTCTTACACACATCTTTTGCTTCCTCTACTTTCATCAGTGCTCTCATACATGCTCGTCGGTTGTTGGTACTCTTTACCTGGCCTTTCTTTAAAACAATGTTGATCTGATCGAGATATGTTCTCCGAGGTCGACCTCTACTGACTTGTCCATTCACACTTGCCTGAATATATTGCTCTTTGTTGATAGCTACTGTGACATTACCTTTATCGGATCTAGTTATAAATATTTCATATATTTAGAAAATTTCTAGTTGTATTAAACCATAGAATAAATTCAGAAAACTGAAAAGTTTCGTTATGAAGAAAGTTAGTAACTATATTGGTAATTCGAGAAATGAAAATATTTTTTCTTTCAGGATCATTTATTTCATTCAATGAGAATTCTGATAGAACCAAAGAAACTTTCAAGACAATCTTGATTGATTCTTCTACATTGAAAATATTTAAAATCATTTGAGGAGAGTCGAGTCCAAAGAATCTTTAATGAATTTATTGTTATTACACAACATGTTTTGCATCTTGATCTGGAAGTAACATCTTTATCATTTTTATCAAATAATTTTAATTGCACTTGAAATAGTATTACTTAATACTTGAGTTGCAAGTTTAACACACATTTTTTCAAAACTCGTTGGATTTATGTGAGAGTTTTTAAGTTTGGGAGCACATCTAAAAAATTGTTTTTTGTCATGGTCATAAAAACTTTTTACAAATATTCAAGATGTTTTCTTATTATCATAAGAAAAAACATTATTAATTTAATTGTTTCTAAAAGTATAATTAAGTGACAGGGATCAAATATGTATACAACCTTATTATTGCCTATTTGAAATTCTGGACTTGATGTAGTAACCCCAAGTAGTTTACTTAATTTCATAAAATTTGATCCCATGTCACTTATTAAACAATCCACAGCTAAGCCACAGTCAAATAATTTATTAACAACGTTTTTTACAACAGGTACTAATCTTTCAGCCTCAAACTCTGACTCAACAAAGAAATACGAAAGTGGTAATTTCCAATTGGTATAGAGGCATCTTATCATCATTACCAATGCATGTGCCACCAATTTTTCTTTTTTGTCAGTGCCGGTATCACATAAACCAATTATTTCATCAGTTCCAGTATCAAAATATAAAAAAGATTTTAAGGACATTTCATCTATTATTAAACTACAATGTTTATTTTGTGGTAACATAGTTTTAACTTTTATTTTGATGGCTTCAAAAACCTCTTCATTGTTTAAACCAGGTTGAGAAACTAAACCCTTTGTCATATGCTGTAAGGTCCTCTTTGTAGGCAGATTTATTATTTTTCCAAGAAATGCGTAAGTTCTAGGTCCCAAAAAAATACAAAGCAAGAGAAAACTTCTTATATTCGTCAGAATAACGCCTTCCTAATGGTTTTATATTTTTTAAATTTATTTGTGTTTTTACAATCTCTGCCAATGGTTTACTCAAAAAATAGTCACACATGTCTTTAAACAGTTCTGAGTTGTATTTGCATTTTGCATCTTTCTGTTGATGTTTCACTTTCTTTAACTGTTTTCTTACACTTTTAAGTTTGAACCTTAATTTTGCCTTTCGAGGTGAACCATATGATAATTTTTGTGGCGTTTGACTTGAAGTTGACGGAGATGTCAGAGGTACAGGTACAACTGTGATATCTGCAATTACAAAAGTTATTAATATGTAAAACAAAATAATACTGCTATTATCCAGTTATTAAAAGAGTTAAATAAACTTCCAACCAGAAACAAAGTTTAGAAACTATTGTATAGGTATATAGGTTTTATAAAATTCATTGTTGAAAACAATTTTGTATTTCACTTATTTACTTAATAAAGATATTTACCAGGTATTGGCAAAGCTTGATAGTCAGTAATCTGTTCTACTCCCTGTGAAGAAGGTCCTGGTTGAGGTGACAGTATGGTATATGCAGTCACAGAAGTTATTAATATGCAAAACAAAATAATACTGCTATTATCCAGTTATTTAAAAAGGCAAATAAACTTCCAACCACAAAATTTAGAAAATTTTGTATAGGTATATAGGTTTTGTAAAATTCATTGTTGAAAACAATTTTGTATTTCACTTATTTACTTAATAAAGATATATATACACAACAAAATAATACTTATTACTGCTAAAGGGTAAACTTACTAATACTAATCGTAATATCTGAAATAACTTATTATTTACCTGAGAGTTACTTTTTTCCTTGGTATATCGCTCATCAAAACATTACTGTCTCGTTTCAATTCAGGAAATTTGGTAGGTATAGCTAAGACAAACAAACGCTTTAGATTTCCACCTTTCGATATAAATTTTTCTTCAAAGTGAAGTTCACACACCTTATATTTACTTTGTCTTTCAAAAGTGGTTTTTCCAGATAGATCTTCATGGTTACAACGGAAGTTGTCACTTTCCAATTCAAAATTTATTGAAAGGATGAGGTACATTTTTATATATTCATATGAATACAGATAAAGACACTTCTTTTAGATAGAATAGGACTTAATCGTGGCACTTGTAGTGCCTACATAAAAGGTTCACAACTAGATTATTTATCAATATATAATCATAAAAACTGTGGTACTTATGTAAAGGGGTCTTTGGGAAATGCAAACATACATAAACCTTCCCCTGTTCTCGAGTTGCAACCTCGAACAGCGCAATTAATTCTTCCCATAACTAAAATTAGATTCACACACAATTCAAACACAAAAATCAGCTAAATGTACCTCGTGTCAACGTTATGATTTATGATGATCGATGACAAATGACAGTCGATAAAAATATGGCGTCTCAGACATGCGCATACAAAAATGGTACCCGCAAAAGCCAGAACTTTCTCTACTTATTAGTTGGTGTATACTGTGGTTTAAAGATCAATTTTAACTTAATGGTACCTTGAATATATCCGTTTTAATGATTTATGTAAATTTTCGTTTGTTTTTGATTGAAATCTACTTAGTATACTTATACTTTCACATAAATCAGGTCTGGTAGCCAAAGAAGCATACATTATACTGCCAATAATTTTTCGACACAGCTTTTGCAACTCTGTGTTGTTTTCCTCAGTTTGATAAACCTTTAGATCTAGGTTACTGTCAAGAGGAGTGTTTATACTTTTACAGTTATGCATTTGAAACCTTTTTAGTACATTTTTTAAATAATTCTCTTGACTAAGCTTTTAATTCTGTTTTATCTGTATACCCAGATATTGAGATATAACCCCTAGATCTTTCATATAAAATTTTTTATTTAATAGATTTTTATTACATCATTTTTATCAGTGCCTAAAATTAAAACATCATCTACATATATTAATAAATAAAGTTTACTTTGTTTACAATTGAAATATAAACAATAATCTTTCTGGGATCTTAAAAAATCATTTTGTATCATTAAAGAATCAAACTTTTTGTTCCAACACCAAGCCATAAATTGACTTAAGTTTACAAACAAAGTCACTATTTTTTAAATTGTTACCTGGAAGCGACATGTATACCTCTTCCTCTATATCACTATACAAAAATGCACCTCGGTCGGTTGCTACTACAAGTAACATGCGAAAGGTTGTCAGCTTGGCTACTGGAGCGTAGATGTCATACAGTTCATTATCACAGTCTTGTAGAAAGCCTCGCGCAACCAATCTCGCTTTAAACTCACTATCACTTTTTTGTTTAAGTACCCATTTGCTTTGAATCACCTTTTTGTCTGCAGGCCATTACACTTCCGACCACGTTTTATTTTCTTTTAACACTTTTAGTTCTTGATTTATCGCTTCTTGCCACTTCGATGAGTTTTCACTTAGTATTGCATCTTCATAGATAATTGACTGTTCTGTTTCTTTATAAAAACTTACATCATAATCTCTCATCCATAATGGTTGTCTAATGTCTCTTCTATTTGTTCTTCTTCTTAAGTTTTCTCCGAGGTCGACCTCTACCGACTTGTCCATTCACACTCACCTTATAAGTTTGTTTCGTCAATCTTCCTTCATCCATCCTTTCTACGTGTCCAAACCATCTAACCATTCCTTTACCTATGTTTGTAACTACATCTTCTTTTACACCACGGTGTTCTCTTATCTCACTATTCTTTACTTTATCAAACCGAGTTACTCCAGCTAACTTCTCGGACTACTCATCTCCGCAACATTAATCCTATTTTCATGCTTCTTCTGGCAAACCCAACATTCAATACCATACATAAGTGTAGGAACCAACACACCTCTATGCACCGGCAGACGTGCCTATTTTGACACTTTCTGGCCATTCATAAAGCTATGCAGTGCCCCATTAATTTGTTTTCCTGCCAACACCCTTCGCTCAATGTCACTGTCATACTTTGCATCTCTAGTAAACTTTGAACCCAATTACACAAATTCATTTACCTGTTCCACTCTTCCCCCTCAATCGAAACTCCACAGTTTGTCATGCTTTCTTCGCTTTCAAAAACCATTACTTTCGTTTTGCTCACATTTATTTTCATTCCTTTGATTTTCAGGGCATCATGCATAACATTAACCATCGCCTGCAACTTCTCTTCTTTTTCTTCTTCTTCTTCAAGTGCCGTGTCAGGTCCCCCTGACGTTGGCAATTACTAAGTTTTTCTCGATTCTGCGCCAATCGAAACAGTTCATCTGCGCAGCGTATACCGGTCCATTCACGCATGTTCCTCAGCCAGGAAGCCTGCTTTCTTTCTACTCCTCCACGTCCTTCCTTTTTTCCCATCATGATCAGTTGTAGGATTCTGTATCGCTCTCCTCTGAAGATATGTCCAAGATATGAGATTTTCCTGCACTTAACTGTATTTAGCAGCAAACGTGTTGCGTCGGCCCTATTTAGCACCATTTTGTTGGTCTGCATAGCTGTCCAGGGTATTCTCTGCATTCGCCGGTGTAACCACATCTTAAACGCTTTTAACCGATTAACAGTAGCGGCCTTAATGGTCCAGATCTCTGCCCTGTACAGCAACACTGACCCTATGTAGGATTTTACCATTCTCTGCTGTAATTTTAGGTTCAGATTATCATTGCAGAATAGTGGTTTTATTTTTTGGAATGTTGTTCGGGCTCTCTCTTTTCTACATCTTATTTCTCTATCTGGAATTAGATGTTCGGTGATATAACATTCAAGGTACTTAAACTGGGTTACTCTGTCTATATTCTTCGTATCAATCTGCAGTGAAGCATCAGGATGTGGTTGTCGACTAAAGACCATAAATTTTGTCTTGTTGACATTTATGTTGAGCCCCATTTCTTGTCCTTCTGCGTTTACACAGTTTAGTAGATGTTGCAAGTTTTCTAGTTTGTCACTCAGGATGACAGTGTCGTCAACATACCGTATCGTATTTATATATTCTCCATTCTCCATTCTCACAGAGTAACTGCGATGAGTACTGTAAAACGGGGTAAAACTGATGCGTGTTGCCATATTTCACACGCGTGGCTAATAATTTTAGAGTAGAGGGCGACGCAAGCAGCGGACAATAATTTAAGGTTAGTTCTTCACTTTATTTAAAAACTAAATAATTTATGGTAGTACATAATTGAAATATTTTGTTACTTTTAATGTAAATTATGTCGTAAAGTCACTAAAATCATAATATTTTCAAAATAAAAAAATTTCCCAACTATTTTTTTCATTTGAAAAAAAGTTAATAACTTTCCGACATTAAACTGTAATTATTAAAATTGCCCCCAAAATTTTGCTGCAAAGTAATGTATATTAACAGCGTGAGTAGAATAATTAGATTTTTAATATGGCGGGCATGTCAATATCGTCTTAAACAACTTTACTACATACAAGCCATTCTCTTCTTTTTCGTCTTTTAGAATTTCTTTGTTATTTTTGAGACTAAAACCTTATTTGGTTTAAATAGGTTCACCTCTGTTCTCAATTACTGCATTTACTGAGAGTAAATTTTTGCTTAAGTCAGGCACTAAAAGTAGATTATTTAATACATACTTTTCACCCACTATTTTTCCTCAGTAGAGTATGGGTCGGTTCACTCCACTTTTTTTAAAGATGGCCGACATGAGAAGTGGGGGTAATGGCGGGAGGAGAAGTGGAGGTAATGGCAGAAGAAGGAGTGGGGAAAGTGGCGGGAGGAGGAGTGGGAGACGTAGCGGGAGGAGGAGTGGGGGAAATGACATTATTGACATATATTTTTGGACATATGACAGTGACAGAGGGGGGTGTAGGAATCTGTACCAATCTCTACTATCGACCACCAGAGGGGGTATGTAGGAATCTGTACTAATTTCTACTATCGACCACCAGAGGGCAAACAGCCATTTCTAATTCACAACACTTTCCTTCGGAGTCGAACTCGGTCAGCTGGCGACGACGACTTCGTTAAAACGAGGTAAAGTCAAAAAGTGTACAGGGTAACAAGGGCCTAACGTAAATGTCAACGTAGTTTTGATTTTACGGGCACTATATAAAGTGCCCGACACTACGTAGGGAGATGACAATGCGCTGGGGTTAGGGGCGCTAAGCGGGAATGGGACAGTTACAGAGCGGAAGAACAGCACTGCGCGGGGGTGCGTGGATGACAATGCTCGGGCAGAAACATGGCACTACGCGGGAGGAGAACCATGGCGCTACGCGAGAATGGGACAGATCGGAAAAACAGCACAGCGCGGGGGCGCGGGGCGAGATGACAATGCGCGGGGAAAAACGTGGCGCTAGACAGGAGGAGAAACAAGGCACTACGTGGGGATGGGACAGAGCGGATGGCCCGTTTATGAATGGAATCCAGAATACGAAGATGTCACGTACGGTACTTACGATTCCAGGATCTCGAACTGTTTCTATTTCCCTTACGAAAATGACTATTACAAATTTTTAATTGTGTGGGTTCTGTGATATTGCCAATCCTACGGTGGTATTTACAATGTTGTCAAATCTTCCGCTTTATGGAGGTCCATTTACTCTCAAGATTGACACAACAAGGACCAATCTCCATCAAGAATCCTTCATTTACAGGGCTTAACAAAACGAGGTCTTTCAACTAAAGTGGTTGTTTTAACAGCCCAAACTTCACGTCTTGGTCGCATGTGCCAGCAACCTAATTGCCGTTTTTTGCATACGAAAAATTTGAATAGCGTTGGCAGATTTTGCAGCGTTTGCGAGATTTCAATTCTTGCGATACATAATTTTTAATTCATTCACATATTCATTGTATTTAAATTAATTTTCCGTAATAATGTATTATCGTATCGATCGTCGGTAAAACATCGAAATCTGTCACCATGCCAATAAATAACCCCCCAAATAATAATCTTTATCAAATATAAAAACAATAAATAAAATTACTTAATAAAATCTTCAATCAAACGAGATAAAGCGTATAGTATATAAACCTAAAAAAAAATAAAAAAAATGACCACAACACAGTCTGTCGTTTGTAACATCTGACTAAAAAGTAAAATTCTTCTTTTTCTTTTAATACATGTCATTACGTCACCTGCCAAATAAAAACATTTTCTTTTTCTGCAACAACCATGTGTTTACGGCTCTATTGTTATTGGCAAACACATTAATGACAGAGACCTAAAAAACACATTTTTAGCATTAAAAACATTTAAAACTTTTTGTGGTTACAACCCAGGTCTCCAAACACGATATTCTTATTCAAAATAAAACCCTAAAGCACCCAGATGTCCAATCACAATATATTATTCTCATTCAAAAATAAACCCTAAAGCAAAAACATCGTCTATCTTGACACCTAAAAGTGTAAAAGATGACCTGAAGAAAAAAATGATAAAAGTACTTACCAAGACAACTGCTTGTTGTACTAGTACAGTTTCACTAATCGACCGATAATAAACCGAGTGTCTAGAGTTACACAATTATTGAAGCCTGTAAGAAGCTACGCACGATACACAAAGGTAAAGAGCTCCAAATACTGAAGACTATGTACAGGTAGCAAGTGGTAAACATCGTATATGATATAAAACATATTACATGCACAAACTGTTACAACATGTAACTCATACGAAAATCAAAATAATACAGATGACCGACCCGCTCTAGTCACTACAAAATACTGAATAAATGAAAAAACATTATTTTATAAAAAAAAATATACAGGCCTTTTGATGGTTAGGTATAGCTTAATAAATCATCGCAAAATAAATAATTTTGATTAAAACAGAACTGATAAGAGTATTTGTGGTTCACAATGCATTGATATCATAACTGCAAAAATATGTTTTACACGTGTAAAGGGGGAACTGATAAGAGTGTTTGTGGTTCACAATGTATTAACAGCATTGAATAGCTTAACCGTTAAAATTTTTTTTGCTAAATTATCAGAATAAAGAAATTATATTATAACAGAAAATAAGTTTTAATTGCAAAACCAAAACCATGGAAAGAAAAATATGTTTATATAATTATCTAACCCAAACGGATCTTGCTGCGAAGAAAAATATGTGCACAAACAGGAAGGTGTTGGAAAAAAATATGTTTTTACCAAAAAAAACGCTGGTCAAGAGAACTATTTAATCCCCTTTTTTCATGTACCACGCATCAAAGTGTCTTGCATCGTTCAAAGCAAACACAAAGTGTCTTGTGCCATTCAAAGCATACACAAAGTTTATAATTAAAACAGGTAAGTAAATATAATTTATGTTTTTTATTATAAAATTGTTTGTTGTACTAATTCATAATTTTATTAATTGTGTCTGTACCAATGATGTTAATATACTTTACGTATTTTAACAAGGCATTCTGAAGTATATTTTTACTAATTGGATACAATTTTTAATACAAACAATACTGTATTTTTATCATTTTTGTTATCTTATGTTTTTTTTTTTATTTTACAAAATTACAACTCAAGCCCTCCAACAACCGTACCACTCAGCAACATATTGTAAATAAATGTAAGTACAAATAATATATTTAAAATATATTTATTTTTACAACCCATACCCGTTAAATATCACCGAAATTAACAGTAATATTCATCTCACTTTGCCCACGTATTTTTATTAAATAATTCAAACAAACCGTTGTTACTAACATATTTGCCCCACAGCTTCGTATTCATTTAATGTCCGTCAAAATATGATTTTTTTTAAAAAAACTTTGTAAAGACATTATTTTACATTTTAATAATCTAAACGTTTTATATAAATACACTGTTAGCCTAAAATTAATGTCTCTAGAAAAATGATTTTTTAAAGAAACTTTGTCCAAAAAAATCGACGGTAAAATTTTATATAATATATATTTTATATAAATATTATTTTATATTTTTATCGCATAGAAGGCAATATTTAAAACATTTTATGTAAATACACTTTTGACCTAAAGTTAACATCCATCGAAATATAATTTTTGAATTTCGTTTAAAAAAAAAACTCTACGGAATCCAAAAATCTAAATTTTGTTAAAAAAATCTACGTTAAAATGTTTTCATTGTAAAGATTTTATTTTATATTTATATTCTTAACATTTTAGGTAAATACACTGTTAACCTAAAATTAATGTCCGGCGAAATATGATTATCGAATGTCGTTATTAAACGAAAAAACTATGGAAATTTTTTTTCATTGTAAAGACATTATTTTATATTTTTTATATTCTATTATTCTAAAAGATACTGAATCACGTACACAACCACTGTATACAATTTCCAAAAAATCACATATTTATTGGTTCAGATGATAGTAAATTTAGCATTGATAATTTATAAGATATTACCTAAATGTTTAATATATGCCATACAAAAAAGAAATCACTTATACTAAATAGTTTTTCCTATCTATTAACTTTGTCGCCCAGTGACCAGTGCTTGAAATGTCTATTTTTACAGAACTGCACACAGCTCACCCTCTTCTAACCTCGCAGTCGCCTTTTAGTAGCTAAATGTAAGTACAAATAAATAGCTTAACATTTCTCCGAGACTCTATCGCTCTCTCTCTCTCTCTTCCTTTTTTAAACCTTGTCGCCTTTCCTTAAAAACGTTAAGAAAAATTAACACTTTTTACCGAGGATGTACCATGCTTCTACTTCGCGTACTCTACCCCGTTTTACTATCCTTTTGCATATTTATACCAATATACCCAATATATACCAATATATACCAAGAGATGTTTATCTATATTGTTTTTTTTTGTTTTACAAGAGGAAAATCTTTTATAGACACTCAGCGCTTCGACTGCTCTGAAAAGAGCGCCTTTCCGCGCTGAATAGTGTGGGACTCATTGAACGCTCGTTCAACGTTACACACTAAAAAACTCTTGTGTGTGATTTTTTGGGCTTATTGTCTCTTGGTAGGAGACAATCTTACCCATATTGTGCTTCTATTTTGCTCTTGTATAGCAGTCTTTAATCTCTCTCCCTCTCTCTCTCTCTCACATACACACGGCATTGTTTCAAGCAGGTTATGTGATTTTAGTAAAATGACATGTCCACCAACAATGCTGGGGTATCAGTCAGTAGCAGGACGATTGAACTCGTTTAAGAATTGGCCGTCGTTATTACCCATAAAACCTATACAATACAGTGTCGACGGTTTTGTCTACACGGGTTATAATGATAAAGTCCTCTGTACGTTCTGTGATATAGCGGTAAATAATTGGTTACCTACAGACATACCCATTACAAAACATAAACACACTTGCTTATTTCTTAAAGCATTCACAAAACTAAAAAAGTAGATCACATACGAGGAGCGTTTAAAAACTTTTGCTACTTGGTCAGGAGAGACGGCTGATCAATATGCAAAAGTGGGGTTCTTTTTTACGGGCTTAGCTTTACGATTTGTAACAACAAAAGATATATCGTCGTACGCAACGCTATTAAAGTCGTTTGAGGCACGACCACACCCTAAAACCGCTAAACAGATACTTGAAGAAGAACAAAGTGCCAGGCAAGGATATCTGTACTCAGGTTTTAGGCACCATGCCATACACAGAGATATGTGTATTATATTGGACACGGAGATGTCTACAAATGTAGATAATAGAATACGTTGCAAAATATGTTTAAATGACGAAGTAAAAATAGTATGTTTACCATGTCGACATCTAGCCACTTGTGTTGTTTGTGGCTACATTGTGGATATATGCTGTGTATGTAGGCAGGTTATAACGGAGCGTATAAAATTTTTATGTAATTACAACGTTATAATTAATTATCGCTATACCTCAGAACATTTTGGTATATTTTATGCAAATTGTAGCAATGCTGTTATTGTCCTAAATATCCTAAATATGTGTATCCTGTCGACAATACAGAATGTCTATAGGCCAACCCTATACAAACAATTTCGTTAGTTTCGGGTGTCATTTTTGTCGAACGGGACGAGCCAGGGTTGAATCAATTTCAAAAAATCACGTGCCGTGGTAATAAACGAGCAGCAGCTTCTGCTAAAAAAAATCCATTTGCAAAGTAGTATTCACCTCTATCTGCGTGTATTGTCTGCGCTAACATATTTTGTATTATGCCTCTTCGCGCACTCAACCCCTCTCGCCAATCCGCATATCTATTGGTTAGACAGTTAGACAGTTCTAATTTTGTTAGCGGCCGCTTAGATGAATTCCACCAAAACCTTTGGTTTAAAAGAATTGTAGAAAGGCTATTTTCCGCATTATTTTAAAAGAGCGGAAAATTATTCATATATTGGACCGTTGCCCGATGTCGAATATTACAGTCCAAACAGCATGAAACCTAAACAACGAGATGACTCTCGCAGTTATTCTGATAAGTTTCAACCAGGAATAATGAAACTTTATTGGTATAATCTCTGGGTCAGATATGACTGTCATCACTAGTTCGCCCAGGTTTTCATTTTTTTCGAATTCTTTCGGAATTTTAGGCCAATTACTCTCAGGTTCATGAAGGAAATTGGGACCTCTGAACCAACTATTTTCATAACTGGTCATATTTTTGGCCGTGTCTCTGGTGCAAACATCAACAACGTTTTGGTTTGTTGGAACCCATTTCCATTGATTGATGCTACTCAGTTCCAAAGTAGTATTCACCTCTATCTGCGTGTATTGTCTGCGCTAACATATTTTGTATTATGCCTCTTCGCGCACTCAACCCCTCTCGCCAATCCGCATATCTATTGGTTAGACAGTTAGACAGTTCTAATTTTGTTAGCGGCCGCTTAGATGAATTCCCCCAAAACCTTTGGTTTAAAAGAATTGAAGAAAAGCTATTTTCCGCATTATTTTAAAAGAGCGGAAAATTATTCATACATTGGACCGTTGCCCGATGTCGAATATTACATTCCAAACAGCATGAAACCTAAACAACGAGATGACTTTTTAAGATGGCACACTGAGCGCTTGAAAGAAAACTATGTTTTTGATTTTCAAAAGGAAATTCGAGAATATTGCAATTTAGATGTTGACATTTTGCGTCTGGGCTGCTTGGAGCTTCTTCTTCTTTAGGTGCCCTGTCCTCCTCGGACGTTGGCAATCATCAGCGCTATCTGAACCTTCGTAAAGGAGCTTCGTAAAGAATTTTTATGGATCGCCAATATTGATCCTTTCCAATACATCACAATAGCTAGTGTATGTATGGCCATTTACCGATCGAAATACTTGTCCAAAAAATAAATAGCAGTTTTTGAGACAGATCACAAAGATATGTATAGCACGGTGTCTATTGAGTGGCTAAAACAGTTTCCTAATGCTCAACACGCTCCTAACGGTGGAGAAGTCATCATTTGCGGGTCCAAAGTCGACGGCTGTGATAAGAACACAAACACAGTGTATAAATTTCACGGGTGCTTTTTCCACGATTGCCCGACATGTTTTTCATCTGAGACTGGTAACCCCTTAAACACAGCGACAATGGGGAATTTATACGAAAGCACCCCTGAGAAGATCACAACAAATTAAAGATGCAGGCTTCAAACTAATAGAAATGTGGGAATGTCAGTGGACGCCCAAAGACACGACACATATACCAGATTCTTTTAACCCACGCGACTATTTTTATGGCGGTCGAACAAACGCAACCAAATTACAGGTGGCAGGTAAAAATATTCTCACCCAAATCATATGATTCTTCGTGGTTTGGCATTATAAAATGCACAGTACTGCCACCTAGACGACTGTATCACCCTGTATTACCGTTACGCACTGACAAATTATTGTTTCCTCTCTGTAAACAGTGTGTAGAAGATATGCCTGATACGTGTACTCATACAGATGCTGAACGAATGTTTACAGGTACTTGGACAACGGTGGAGATGAATAAGGCTATCGAAAAAAGGGTACACTGTCAATAGTATTTCAGAAGTTTGGCATTTTGAACAAAAATCTATCGATTTGTTTAAAGGATACGTCAATATGACAGGTTCTTTTTGTATGATAGAGATATTTTCAATCTTCACTATTCTCCTAGATATCCTCAATATCTCATCATTATCTAAAAAAATTGACAGTTTATGAAGCCTTCCATTCCTGTTGGGTACGCTATTTTTAATATTCATTTTGTCTGTCGTAAAACAGGATTCTTGAACTACTTTCCACCAATAACACTCGCTCCATTCCAATTCATTCTTTGTCATATATACCGTCAGCTGTCTGTTCTGATCAATTAATCTCAGATTCAATATAAATCGTTTGACTCTCGCAGTTATTCTGATAAGTTTCAACCAGGAATAATGAAACTTTATTGGTATAATCTCTGGGTCAGATATGACTGTCATCACTAGTTCGCCCAGGTTTTCATTTTTTTCGAATTCTTTCGGAATTTTAGGCCAATTACTCTCAGGTTCATGAAGGAAATTGGGACCTCTGAACCAACTATTTTCATAACTGGTCATATTTTTGGCCGTGTCTCTGGTGCAAACATCAACAACGTTTTGGTTTGTTGGAACCCATTTCCATTGATTGATGCTACTCAGTTCTAAAATTTCACTCACTCGTGTGGACATATAGGTAGGAAGTTTTTTATCACTTTTGAGCCAACTTAGGACTATTCGAGAGTCCGACCAATAGAATTTATTATCAATTCTGAGTTCCAAATATCTAGCAACTTCTGCACAAAGTCTTGCTCCCAAAACTGCAGCTAAAAGTTCGAGTTTTGGTATGGTCAAATATTCGACAGTTGTGGAATTTTTGATTGGTACAACCCTTGCTTTGAAAGCTACCAATATAACTTCTACAGAGGTTTCAGAGCTGAATCGAAGGAAAATTGCACTAGCATATGTATCTTCACTGGCATCAAAAAAAACATGAATTTGAATTGATGAAAACTCTTTTCTTCTAGGCGAGTAACATCGCGGAATTTCGATATTCATTGCATCGTTTAATTCTTTGAGCCATAATTGCCATTTTTTAAACATATTTTCGCTAATGAAATCATCCCATCCAATACCTGAGCGCCAAAAATTTTGTAAGAGTATTCTAATTTTTATACTGATTGGAGATAATAAACCGATCGTATACAGACATAGCCGTTTTCAATACTTGGCGTTTAATTGGAATTTTCAAACCTTTGATGATTTCGTCGGAAACTTTATGAAATTCCAATCTGAAGTGAAAACAATCTTTTGTTGAATTCCAAATCATCCCGAGAATTTTTTCATCTTTTGTTTGCATATTGATTTCTGTACTTAATTGATTTGCTAAAAGATGGTTTGGTATTCCCCGAATGACCTTTTGAGAATTTGATCTCAAAGCCACCCCTGTCCATGAATGCGAATTACTTCGTTTACTAATTTGATAGCATCTTCCTCATTATCAGCGCCATCTAAGTAGTCATCAACGTAATGATTTTATTTGATGGCTTTTACTGCTCTAGGATAAGAATTGAAATATAAATCTGCATTGTAGTTTTTAACAAATTGAGATGATTTTGTTTCAAAAAGCATAGCAACCATTTTGTATACTTTAGGAGGAATAGTTTTATCAAAATCTCGCCAAAGGAAACATTGTGCATAGGTATCTCCATCGGCTATTCTCACTCTATTGAACATTTCGCGGATATCACCTACAAATGCGATTCTATGGGTTCTAAATTTCAATAATAAGCCAAAAATGGAAGTGAGCCAGTCAGGTCCTGTGTGCAAGAAATCATTTAAGGAACTTCCTTGTGATTTAGCTGCCGCATCGAACACAATTCTTACCTTCCCAGGTTTGTTCGGATTCTGCACCGGAAAATGGGGCAGAAACCAAATTTTCTCAGCTGTCTCGACTTGTATTTGTGTAACTGGAATAGCATATTCTTTATCCAATAGTTTTTGTATTTCGGCCTTACAAGCTTCAGCGAAACTTTCCTGCTTTAACAAACGATTTTCAAGACAGAACAACCTTCGCATTGCCAACCTCTTCGATTCTGGAAGCTTACCAGATACTTCAATTTTCCAAGGAAGTTTGATTTGATATTGACCATTATGGAATTTTATAGAATCTTTTGCAATAGTAAGTGCTCTTTCGTCATCTAATGATTTTTGTTTGTCTGGTTTTGCAACTGCTACACCGAAATTATCAAATGTCATATAACTCTTGACTAAATCATGTAAAGTTTCGTCTGCTTCTTGACAACAAATGAAAGATGATTCTGTATAACTAATTTTTTCTTTAGAACCACTAATTGGTCCATGTAATGTCTAACCAATTTTTGTTTTGGACAGAATAGGCGTTTTTGGATGTGGTTGGATAACTTGTCTTGAAACAATTAGATGTACATTATTTTGACCTATCAGCAAACTGGGTTTTTCTTTGATTTCTAAATCAGAAGTTACATGTTGAACAAATGGAAATTTTTTGCTAATTTTTCAAAGTCGTATATTTGATGAGGCAATTCTAGATTCTCCACAGTTCTTATGTTGTCAGTTTATGGAATTTGGAAGCATTTTTTCCTGCAATTTCTGCCTGAACAGTTTGGGACTGATTATCGTAGCGAAATATGCCACCTGTCCAGTTACAGCATAATGGTGTATTTGGACCTGTCAGCCCAAGTTCCAAGGCTTTTGCAGAATCTAACAAAGTTGCAGTACTGCCTTCATCAAGTAAAGCCACTATATTGAAAATACCATTTGGACCACTGATCTTTACAGGCAAGACTTTCAATAAAGTTTCATTGTTGACATCATTTGAAGTCGTTGTTACCTCAGTAGTGTTTGTATTTTCAATTATTTTGTGTAAGAGAGAATTATGAAATTTAGTACAATTATTGATACCACAAATTTTCCGTGTTCTGCTTTTACCATGATGAAATTTTAGACAAAAGAAACAATTGTTTAATTTTTTACCATTTTCCATCGTTGTTGGACATCGGCATTCTGAAACTGGTTGCATTTGTCCAGTGAATGCTCAGTTTGGTTGCAAATTTTACACATTTTTGTTTGCCTATTCGTCTGTTTACTTTGACATTCGTCTGAAACTGTGACAATCTGGTTATTACATGTGACGGATAGAATATTTTTTGAAGTAAATGTTATTCTCGACACAACCTCAGACATTTGTTGTATCCATTGTGAGAAATCTTTCAATGATTCTTCCTGATTTTTTATTTTCTTTTCTATCAAATAACCCCATTGAGTAAGTAAGTGAGGCGGTAGTTTCGTTATAAAACTAACTAAAATTTGTCTAGCATCTAAATAGTTTTGATTCCCTTCAAGAACGGCAGAAATGTTACGCACAGTATTGCTGAAATCAATGAATGATTCTAGACTTTCCACAGGTATTAATCGAGTTACTTGTGATAACAGTTCATCTAATATTAACTCTCGACGTCCGTATTTCTTTTCTAGGATATCTAAAATCTCATCTTGATCTTGTGCTGTGATAAGAAGCATTTCAACTGTTTTCTTGGCTTCACCAGTTAAACTTTTGTTCAGCCTCAATACATTTTCTCGAGGGGAAAAACAACAAGTATCATCCACTAATTTGTATTGTGAATAGAAAATTGGCCATTTCAAACAGAAAGAACCATCGAATGCTACTAATTGATTACCTATGGTTTGTCTAGCCAACATTTTATTGATCGATTTAGTGAAATCCTGCATATTATCGTGAGATGAATCTATGTGGTTAATTTTAGAGGAATTAATATTACCTGCATCGTCCGCCCATTTCGTTATATAGGAATGTTTTGATCTAACCACCAAATTCTGCATCCTCACTTGATAGATCTGCTTCTTTTTCATTGATTTCTTCGTCCTGTTTCTTTTGGAGAAGCTCTTCATATTTTGAAAGATTTGTCTCCTTATTTTTCAGACGCGATTCTTGGATACGTAGAAGTTGTTGGGATTTCTTCAATTTCAATTCCTTGTTGGTGATATGTTGAGTAGGGGCATTTTCGTCAAGTTTTATTTCCTCTAGTTCACTCTCTAGAATTACAATCTCTTCTTGTTTCTGCAGAATATCATCTTGAATATGACATATTTCATCATGAAGTTCGATTATTTTTGATTTGAGATCACACGTTCTTGTTCTTGATGCGGAGGATATCGTAGATTTGGATATCTTGAGATCTACTAAAATTCGTGTGTTTCTTGACTTCTGAAGCACTTCTTTAGTATTTGTTTCTTTACTGAGACATTTTCTCACGGCTTTCAAAAAATGATTTGTTAGAGTCTCAGCATTGGCATCATCTGAAAGAAAGGATTCGTCTTCTTACTGTTTTTCCTTTAAAATAGGTTCCATATAATGCAAAATGAAGGTTTTCTAGCATATGATTCTCGCCGATATTTTTCAGTTTCTCTTCCACACCTGGTATATCTCGGAGCATATTCGTTGGTGAAGTAATATCTTTATTTCTTCTGATAGCAAAAGACTGTATGAACACGTGCTGAGTCCGTTAGCTCGAAGGACCACAATTTGTCGTGAAATACCTCGTTCGTAGTGAATTTCAGTTAAAATATAGAAGATACTGACAGCAAGTCAAAAATATTTATTTCGCA
The DNA here is from genome assembly GCA_950111635.1 of Agelastica alni. Taxonomy (NCBI): domain Eukaryota; kingdom Metazoa; phylum Arthropoda; class Insecta; order Coleoptera; family Chrysomelidae; genus Agelastica; species Agelastica alni. The sequence goes on from OX467715.1 coordinate 37,939,323, forward strand.
CTGACAAGTTATTTTTCTTAACAAATCTGAACATACAAAGGCATCATGAACATAAATTCTTGCTATTTGCAAAAATAATGTTTTTTTATTTATTCAGTATTTTGTAGTGACTGTATTATTTTGATTTTCGTATGAGTTACATGTTGTAACAGTTTGTGCATGTAATATGTTTTATATCATATACGATGTTTACCACTTGCTACCTGTACATAGTCTTCAGTATTTGGAGCTCTTTACCTTTGTGTATCGTGCGTAGCTTCTTACAGGCTTCAATAATTGTGTAACTCTAGACACTCGGTTTATTATCGGTCGATTAGTGAAACTGTACTAGTACAACAAGCAGTTGTCTTGGTAAGTACTTTTATCATTTTTTTATTCAGGTACATCTTTTACACTTTTAGGTGTCAAGATAGACGATGTTTTTGCTTTAGGGTTTATTTTTGAATGAGAATAATATATTGTGATTGTACATCTGGGTGCTTTAGGGTTTTATTTTGAATAAGAATATCGTGTTTGGAGACCTGGGTTGTAACCACAAAAAGTTTTAAATGTTTTTAATGCTAAAAATGTATATTTTAGGTCTCTGTCATTAATGTGTTTGCCAATAACAAAAAAGTCATAAACACATGGTTGTTGCAGAAAAAGAAAATGTTTTTATTTAGAAGGTGACGTAATGGCATGTATTAAAAGAAAAAGAAGAATTTTACTTTTTAGTCAGATGTTACAAGCGACAGACTGCGTTGTGGTCATTTTTTTGTCTTTTTTTAGGTTTAAATACGATACCGTGAGTTAGGGTTACTTGGACCCACTTTTAGCAGTATTTCAGATCAATCCTTATTTATATTTATACACATAGAATGATTTCTTCACTTTATACATTTAATTTATAAGGAATACCTGTAAATTAAGAATTTAACCTTTAATTTTGATTTATTTGATTTTTAAAATATTAAAAAAAATAAATTTAATGGGTTCAAGTAGACCTTGGATTGGGTTACTTGGACCCATGTTTAGTTTTTATATAATAAAGCATTGTAAACATGTGATGGCTTTATGTAGGACATAGGATCTGAAAAAATACAATTTAATCAATGAATAAATATATTTTCCAGAAAATTATAATTACAAAAATGGAAGATTACATATTGATTAATTTATCTAAACATTTTATTTAATTGACTGGACAAAAAATATCCCTCTTTAGGAGGATCAATCTTTTTTTTAATATCACTCCACTTATAATGCAAAACGTCTTTCACCTCTGGCCATTTCCAACCTTTTAGAGTCTGTGTCATGCACTCAACAACCGCTCCTTTTTCATCAATATTTGTGATGATGCCGGGAAATTCCTTTTTCTCCCACAACACTATGACGAAATTGCCTTCGACTAATGTTTCTTCAAGTCCATTTTTAACTAAGTTTTTATCTTCCTTATCCTCAATGATGTTTTCACCTTGATTTACGAGTTTTTTCTTTGCTTTAACTTCATTAGTGCCACTAGTTGACGACAAATCAACAAGCTCCGAAGGATCACATTCACTGTTTAAAAAACTGAACTCACTTTCTCCCGACGATTGGAGGCTGAAATCATCTGTATCTTCAGATGATGATTCCCTGCCTGCTTTCGTTTGCTTTTTCTTGCCGTTTGATGTGACCTTCTTATTAGAATTTTTTATTTGTCCTTTCGTCTTATTCTTATTATCTTATTTTATTGATTGGATGTTTTATCCTCAATTGGATCATTGACATCAGCGGCACTAATGCTTTTCCCGGCTGGGACTTGCAGTTTCCTCTTTTTGGTGGGACGAGACTTAACAAAATCTTGACGTTTGCTTTCAAGGTGTGCGATAAAAGCGTCTGATATTAGCTCAAGTTCCAAATTAGTCTCTCCCTTTGGGAGTCGGTCCAGTATTTCCTGCCGGTTAAGCGGGCAAATCCCAGCTTTTCATAACCCTGCCTGCAGATTGCTTACCATTGTAGGTTCCAACTCTTGCAATGCTGTTTTAAGCAAATGGGGAAATTGGTCTTTGGGGAGTGCTGGAACTTTTTTTCCGGCATCAAATTCTTTCCACTTTGACAGAATTTCCCTTCACTTTGACTTAAGTGGTCGGAAATAGGCTATATCCAAAGGCTGTGTAAGTACGCTTTATCTCGTTTGATTGAAGATTTTATTAAGTAATTTTATTTATTGTTTTTATATTTAATAAAGATTATTATTTGCTGGTTTTTTATTGGCATGGTGGCAGATTTCGATATTTTACCGACGATCGATACGATAATACATTTTTAATGAAAATTGATTTCAATACAATGAACTACTTGCATCAGTGCTTTCATACATGGTCGTTGGTTGTTGGTACTCTTGACCTTAAGATTTTATTAAGTAATTTTATTTATTGTTTTTATATTTAATAAAGATTATTATTTGGGGGTTTTTTATTGGCATGGTGACAGATTTCGATGTTTTACCGACGATCGATACGATAATACATTATTACGGAAAATTAATTGAAATACAATGAATATTTGAATGAATTAAAAATAATGTATCGCAAGAATTGAAATCTCGCAAACGCTGCAAAATCTGCCAACGCTATTAAAATTTTTCGTTTGCAAAAAAAGGCAATTAGGTTGCTGGCAATTAGTTTGGGCTGTTAAAACAACCACTTCAGTTAAAAGACCTCGTTTTGTTAAGCCCTGTAAATAAAGGATTCTTGATGAAGATTGGTCCTTGTTGTGTCAATCTTGAGAGTAAATTGACCTCCATAAAGCGGAAGATTTGACAACATTGTAAATACCACCGTAGGATTGGCCATATCACAGAACCCACACAATTCAAAATTTGTAAAAATCGTGCAAGTCATTTTCGTTATAATTAACCAAGGAAATGGAAACAGTTCGAGATCCTGGAATCATAAGTACCGTACGTGACATCTTCGTATTCTGGATTCCATTCAGAAACGAGCCATCCGCTCTGTCCCATCCCCGCGTAGTGAGTTACAGTTCAATAAACCATTGTTCCGGTATCGGAAATTACACAAATTACTGCCGGTCAACGCGCGGTTAATGTGCAATATTGCAATTCTGCACTATTGCATATTTTTGTGCTGATAATAAAATATTTTTATTATAAATAGTTGTAGATAGATTTAAGTTTTTAGTTCTAATTATTTAGTAACTCGTGTATTTGTCGTAATTAATAAAGAGCCTTTTTAAAAAGTGCCCTTTGTGCAACGAGTATTTATTTGGCGCAGTCTCTAGGCTAGTAGAAGAGTCTTTCAAGATCCTCGTCGTTGTTAAACATTAGTCTACTAGCGAAGCTACCACATCCCTGGGAAACCGTCGTAAGTTCACCCATTTAAAGTTAAGAAGAAAAAAGTAGACGTTAAGAAGAAAGAAGTAAACGTTAAAAATAAAGAAGTAGACGTTAAGAAGAAAGAAGTAGACGTTTAAGAAGAAAGAAGTAGACGGTAAGAAGAAAAGAAGATTAGGACATGCTTGTATACATCATCCTTCTCTTGTAAGATATTCATATGTTTAATACCCCTCCTAAACGAAAAATCCTTAAACAACCAAACTTAATTTTAACCCCACAAAGTTCACTATCTTTACCCAACATCATAATGCCTACCTTCGACGTAAAAGACCTTAATATTATTCCTGAATTCAACGGAAATCCGAATGAACTTCACTCCTTTATCGATGCAGCAACCATGCTATTAAACTACTACTGGGACCGAGAAACCCAAGATTGCTTCCAGAACCAAATGCTGATCCAAGGACTTCTTAGCAAATTGAAAGGAAGAGCCAAAGAAGTTATATCAGTTTTTGGTTGTAAAGATTGGACAGAGATCAAGAATACCTTAATCCAACACTTTGCGGACCAAAGAAACGAAAACTCGCTAACCAGCGTCAAGGACCAACCGAAAACCCTCAACACTTTCACGAAAGAGTTATAAGACTGTTAAATACCATATCAAACTACATCGAGTTGCACGAAGAAAATGAAGTCATAAAAATGAGTAAGAAGCTATTCTTCCAACAACAAGCTCTCACGACACTCAATCAACGTCGAAAAATAAACCTCAGATCGCTCCACCTCAGAAGCAGACGTACTTACCAAGACTATCGGGACAAAACCAATTCGCCAACTTTCGTCCACAATGGCAATAGAGGCCCCAATGGAACCAACAACCCCAGCAAATTGGACACAGACAACCAATGATGCAAAACCAAACCAATCCATTTGCTAGGCCACAGCTTCCAACAAATCAACCGTTCAATAGGGCAAATCCACCCCAAGCCTACAAGCCAACTCCAATGAGCATTAGCACTAGAGCTACCTCGCAAAATAGAGCTCATCCGATCACCCGGCCAACTCAGTACGCACCTTCAACCCCAAAGTTTGCCGTAGAAGAACTATTCAATATCGAACAAACAGAAGAACCTAATACCTACTACTCAGAAACATACCATGGGGACGAATATTACACCAATTCTTACCTGGAATACCAGAATTCACCACCCGAGTTAGCAGAGTCCACCGAATACAACCTCGAAGAAGAAGCTGTAAATTTTCCAAACGACCCAATGGTAACCGACGAAACATAGTCGAACTACATTCCTACGAAGATAAAAAAGAGCTTCCGTATATCAAAATATACCAACTCCCATTAAAACTTCTTATCGACACTGGAGCCACGAAATCCTTTCTGAACCCCAATGTCGCCTCCAAATTCTACAAAAATTATATCAAACACGAACCCTTTGTAGTTACGTCAATCTTCCAAAATCACTCACAAGAATACTGTGCAGAAATTCCCATTTTTCCTGAGTTTAACTCAGACAAAACTCTCAAATTCTACTTATTCAAATTCCACAAGACATTCGATGGTCTAATAGGCCTTGATAATCTTAAATATCTTAAAGCCAAACTTAACTTTCCTGAATCAAAGTTAGTAACCGAAAATGTTACTCTCCCTATCCAATACTATGAAACACAGAGTTCTCAATTCTACACAATCCAGTTAGAACCACAAACCATTACCCAAGTAAGAATACCAGTAAGCGAAGAACAAGGAACTATATTATTACCTAGACAAGAGATACAGGGCATCTTCGTTCGTGAGTCGCTGACAAATGCCTGCAATAAACTAGCTTGGACCGAAATAATCAACCCTACAGACGAGAAAGTACAGCTAGCTCTTACAGAACCAATAACGAGTAATAAAATTGATCTGCGAGATTATGATCTCTATTCCTCCGACGTTACATCTCAAATGAATGGACATATACCATTTGAAATCGATCCCTTCATAAGAACAGACCATCTCAATTCGAAGGAAGAGCAAAGTATAAGGAAACTTTTCAAAAAGTATGCAGATATTTTCCATCATCCAAAATCTCATCTAACTTTTACCAACCAGATTAAACACCACATCAGGACCAAAGATGAAATTCCAGTTTTTACAAGATCATACAGATATCCCCAAATACATAAGGAAGAGGTCAAAAAGCAAATCTCATCGATGCTAAACCAAGGAATTATTCGACCCAGCCAGTCACCATGGTCATCTCCGATATGGGTCGTTTCTAAGAAACCAGACGCCTCCGGAGAAACAAAGTGGAGAATTGTGGTTGATTATAGGAAGGTGAATGAGAAAACCATGGATGACCGGTATCCAATTCCAAATATTACCGACATCCTCGATAAATTGGGACGCTGCCAATACTTCTCTACACTAGATCTTGCCAGCGGATTCCACCAGATAGAAATGGCGGAAGAAGACATCCAAAAGACCGCTTTTAACGTAGAAAATGGGCATTACGAATACGTTAGAATGCTATTTGGCCTAAAGAACGCTCCCGCCACCTTTCAACGTATGATGGATAACATCTTAAAAGGGGATACAAGGAGAAATTTGCCTTGTATATATGGACGATATCATCATCTATTCGACCTCATTACAAGAACATCCTGTAAACCTGTCAAAAATATTCCAAAGACTTCGAGAATCTGGCTTCAAAATCCAAATGGACAACTGCGAATTTCTCAGAAAAGAAGTGAGTTTCCTAGGACACGTTGTGACGCCAGAGGGAATAAAATCAAATCGAAGCAAAGTCAAAGCCATCTTAGATTATTCAATTCCGAAAACAATTAGAGGCTTCCTAGGACTTCAAGGTTATTACATTAAATTCATCATAGACTTTGCCAAAATAACAAAGCCTCTTACGTTGTGTCTCAAGAAAGATGCTCTAATAGAACATACCCCAGAGTTCGTGAACTGTATAAAAACTTCTACAATATCCTGATTTCGAGAAACCATTTAACCTTACAACCGATGCAAGCAACTTCGCCATAGGAGCAATCCTATCCCAAGGCCCAATTGGAAGCGACAAGCCAATTGCATATGCGTCAAGGACCTTAAACGAAACAAACTCCGATATTCAACCATCGAAAAGGAGATGTTAGCCATAGTTTGGGCCACTAAGTACTTCAGGCCATATTTTTTTGGAAGAAAATTCAAAATCCTTTCCGATCACAGACCGCTTCAATGGCGATTTTCCCTTAAAGATCCAAACTCCAAACTTGTACGATGGAGACTGAAACTTGAAGAGTTCGACTATGAGGTTGTTTACAAAAAGGGAAAAGCTAATACAAATGCCGACGCCCTCTCAAGAATCGAAATTAATACAGGAGAACTAGAAAAGTACATTAAAGATTTTAACGAAAAGCTAGAATTGGAAGATACTGACAACGCATCATCATATAACCATCCATCATCTACGCATGACCCATTAGAGACAATTACAAATAATCCAGTAACTGACTTAAATCCACAAGAGCTCGAAATAATCGACGAACTCTTAAAAGAAGACGAAATATGAATATCCCAAGACATCACTAGCGACGTAACAAGGCACACATCCACTGAAGACCCCATATTAGGCATACCTATTAGTGAAAAGCCTCTCAATTATTACAACAATCCAGTAATTTTAACCCTTGTCAACTACAACCCAGCATCTCCAGTCACGGAACAAGCCTTCGTCAAAGAAGACTTCATATCCAACTAGGCAAGGATAACCTAGAAAATAACATATTTTCCCTATTCAAAGATTATTTGGATCCAAAGAAGAAATACGCCCTTTATTTCGAAGATGACGACTTATATCCTTACCTGTGCAACATCGTTCGAAAGACATTCAAAAACACTGCCTACGATCTTGTTAAATGCAACTACAAACTGAAAGACAAAGGAAAATTATTCTGGACTATCATAACGGAAAAACTAATCACAGGGGGATTAACGAAACCAAAGTGGAAATTCGCAAACATTACTATTGGCCAACCCTCAGGAAAGATATCGAAGAAGTCATAAACTTGTGCGACACTTGTCATATAAATAAGTACGACGGCGTCCACCTAAGCCCAAGTTTCTGATTACACCAACTCCGACAAAACCAATGGAAATTGTTCATCTGGATACCTTTCAAGCAAATGGTCAAAAGTTTCTTGCCACAATAGACGCAATCAACGTCCTCAACGCACTTTTGATCTTTATTACTCACCATGGAATCCCACATATGATCGTCACAGACAATGGAACCGAATTCAAAAATGGCCTTATGCAAGAATTTGTAGATACACACAAAATCTTCATCAACTACACTACCCCTGATAACCCTCAGTCAAATGGGATGATAGAACGCTTCCACTCTACTTTATTAGAAAATCTTAGAATCCTAAGAGAAAGGAGAAAATCATCAAGTATCAAAGAACAGATGCTGTACGCTATCCTGGGGTATAACAACACGATTCACTCAGCAACTCAACAAAAACCAATTAAGGTATTAATAGGACACCTAGAAGCACCTAGAATCCTCTGGACATTGATATTAAGAAAACTCTCTTAAACAACTACACACAAAACCACAAAGAGCAAACAAAAGAAATGTACAAGCAAATAAATAATAAAATTCAGGAATCTAAAGAGCGAGCAATCGAAAAGAAGAACTTAAATAGGGACGTTCCAATCACTTACAAACCTTGTACAAAAATCTACACGTGGAGAACTGCAAAAAGAAACAAATTACCACCCAAGATTTACCGGAAGAGTCGTTAAAACCAATAATCCTATAACCATAAATACCGAAAACACAACAATTCACAAAAGGAACATCAAGCACAAATCCGATAAAACAACTAATAATAAAAATACCTTACAAATGTACCTTCGGCTCAGCCCAGGAATTGCAGCTCCAGAACCCAAAAAACAACCCAGGAATACTATTACCGAGACAGAGGGAGGACCAAAATCTTCAGTTTTGTTCGTCCCTTACAAAACTTCTTTAAATGATGGGCAAGTTACAGTTCAATAAACCATTGTTCCGGTATCGGAAATTACACAAATTCCTGCCGGTCAACGCGCGGTTAATGTGCAATATTGCAATTCTGCACTATTGCATATTTTTGTGCTGATAATAAAATATTTTTATTATAAATAGTTGTAGATAGATTTAAGTTTTTAGTTCTAATTATTTAGTAACTCGTGTATTTGTCGTAATTAATAAAGAGCCTTTTTAAAAAGTGCCCTTTGTGCAACGAGTATTTATTTAGTGCCCTGTTTCTTTTCTTGCGTAGCGCCATGTTTCTCCCCGTGCATTTTCATCTCGCACCGCGCACCTGCGCAGTGCTGTTCTTCCGATCTGTCCCATTCCCGCGTAGCGCCCCTATCCCCACCGCATTGTCATCTCACCGCGTAGTGTCGGGCTCTTTCTATAGTGCCCGTAAAATCAATATTACGTTGACATTTACGTTAGGCCCTTGTTACCCTGTACACTTTTTGACTTTACCTCGTATTAACAAAGTCGTCGTCGCCAGCTGACCGAGTTCGACTCCGAAGGAAAGTGTTGTGGATTAGAAATGGCTGTTTGCCCTCTGGTGGTCGATAGTAGAAATTATTACAGATTTCTACATATCCCCACTGGTGGTCGATAGTAGAGATTGATACAGATTCCCACAACCCCCTCTGTCACTGTCATGTCAAAAAATGTCATATGTCAAAAATGTCATTTCCCCATACTCCTCCTCCCGCCACTTACCCCTTCCTCCTCACGCCACGTCACCCACTCCTCCTCTTGCCACTTCCCGCACTCCTCCTCCCGCCATTACCCCCCCTACTCATGTCGGCCATCTTAAAAAAAAGTGGAGTGAACCGGCCCATACTCTACTTTCCTCTTCCAATATCTTGCATTTTCTCGTTTTTCTTGGCAACCATTATATCACTTTTTCTGTTTGTTTTCGATGCAATTAATAATATCTGCGTTGTTGGTCATATGAGAAGTACAGCCCGAATCCACAACAAGCTCTTCACAATTACTGTGAAAACATTCTGACAGCAATGCTACTTTGTTTTCTCTCTAAAATGACAATCTTTAGCGTAATGGCCTGGTTTTCCACATAAATAACATTTCCTTTCTTGTTGACTGTATCTGTTATTATTAAAACATTTTTATCTTCTACCTTCTGCTCTAAAGGCTACTACTTCTTTCTGATAAATTTTGTCTCTTCTGCAATCAAACGTGATGTAAGATTTATCAGGGTGCGTTCACTAACAGAAGTGGAATCCCATGCTGCAGAGAAATGTTTAAATTTATCAGGTAACGTACAAAGAATTTTTGATATTAGCATATCGTCATCAACGGTTTGATTTAAAGTTTTTAATCGGCAACGTAGGTTTTCCATTTTACTAATATGTAAGCTCATATCAGTATCTTTTTCATATTTAAAATTAAAAAACTTTTGTAAAAGGCTACATTTTTGCTACTCATTGTTCTGTGAAAGATACCACATATTTTAGTAAACATTTCATGCGAGTTTCCACAATTTAAAACGTGCATCATTAGTTTTTTATCAATTGACGTAACAGATGCTTTTTGTGCCTGGGCGTCCTTCTTGTTCCAGTCATTTTTATCGGAGTCTTTGGTCATATCTTCAAACTTTTTGGTACCCTTAACAATTTTGAATAGACTACTTGCCTTAAATAAAATTGTAATTTGGAATTTCCATAATTCGAACGACTCACCATCTGTTAATTTGATTATTAAAGACAAATCTTCTGAAGACGCCATTTTTACCACTTTACACGTGTTTCAGTTATATTTCACAAAGATTTTAAGTTTTACTGTTTTATTTTTTATGCACAAAACGGTTCTGGGCCCATAACCTGAAGTTTTACGAAACCACGAAGTTTTAATAAACAAAAGATAGAAAAGTTTTACAAACTGCTCTGAAAAGAACGCGTTTCCGTGCTGAATAGTGTGGGACTCATTGAACGCTCGTTCAACGTTACCCACTAAAAAACTCTTGAGTGTGATTTTTTGGGCTAGTGTCGCTTGGTAGGAGACAATCTTACCCCTTGTGTAGTGTAGAATGTAAAAATGTTGTGTGTGTGTAGTGTTTTCAGTTTGAAAACTGGGGAGTTTGATGTGTGGGGGGGGGGGGGGGTTGTTGATGAACATTAAAAAATTCTACCTCTTAGATTTTTGTATCTGCCACTTTGACGAACTGGTATATAGTCGAAATTCGACTTTATAAGCGCGTTTGGATGTGAAGCGGCTTTTTCGAAAAAGATTTTGTGTCGATTTATGATGTATTCTGTAATCGTTTCGATTTTTAGATCTTTGTAAATCAGAATTTCGGATATACCAGGGGGCATTGGTTATAAGTTTTAAAATTTTATTTTGGAATTTTTGAAGTTTATATTTTGTAGATTTTGTTGCTTGACAAAAGGAAATGCAGTCGCAAAGAAGTTGAGGACGTATAATTTGTTTTTAAATAAGATTTTTTTTTTATTTTAAACTGCTTCAACCACTAGGGCTATTAGCATTGATCGATATAAATATAAAAGCTACAATTAAAAATATAGATAAAAATATTTTAAATCTGTTTTATGTGACCCGTTGAGCGTAAAAAGTTTATTATTGAGTCACTATCACTATTCTCACTTAAGCACTGTTTTAAAGAATTCGTTATATTGTGTTGTTGTCTTTCAAGTGTGTAAAGGGGGCACTCCACTAACAGATGCTGGATGTTTATTTCCGTACTGCAAGCATAGCATACTGGGGGAAGCTCATGTTTGAATAAATGATCATGCGTAATTATTGTGTGACCTAAACGTAATCTGGATATTATTACCTGGTCTCTCCGTTTGACAGGCAGTCTCCATGGTAATACTTTTTGTTATATAGATTGTAGTTTACAATTCAATGTGTTCCATTCTGATTGCCACTTGTTTGTAATTTTGTTTTTAAAATACTGTTTTAGGTCAAGGTGTACGCATGATGTTACTGTGAGTGTAATTGGGTTTTCGATAGCGTTATTTGCTAACGTGTCAGCCATGTCATTTCCCCGTATTCCACAGTGAGAAGGTATCCACAAAAACTGAAGTGTCCGTAAGTTCTGTTTGCAAATGTTGAGTTCCGTTTTGATGGATAGAAGTGTAGGGTGTTGGGGATATAATTGCCGGAGGGCAATTAGCGAGCTTAAGGAGTCTGAGATTATTAATCCAATCTTAATGTTATTTTGGTTTGTAAATATGTTTGCCGGGAGGATAGCGAAGAGCTCAGCCGAGAAGATAGAGGTTTGTAAGGGAAGTTGGTAGGAATACATTTGTTTACCCGAGACAAATGCGGCTCCAACTCCTTTATCAGATTTTGATGCATCTGTGAATATTTGAGTAAATTCTTTGTAGATATTTAGTTTCTCTAAGACTTTTGTTTTGATTAATTGGGGTTTCTAATTTTTTGTTTCCAAGTGAAATAACGGTATCGCAGATTGGGAGGAAGATTGTCCACGGAAAAGGGAGGTTGATGTTGGAAATTTTATACATGGTAGGTATGTTTGTATTCAGGTTTTCCAAATAACATTTTATTCGATGGTAGAATGGTGGGTTCAATCGTTTCTTTGTGTTAAATGTTAAAGAGAATCTATCAGCAATGGTGTTTTTATAGACAGGTATTAGTGGATCGGCTGCTATTCTTGAGGCTTATGATAGGCTTAGGTATTCTCTTCTGAGTCGTAATGGTGGTTCCCCAGATTCACGGAGCATACCCTCAACTGGGCTTGTATGGTGAGCTCCTAATGCAATCCTAATTGCCGTATTTTGAATTGGATTCAGAGTTTTTAAAACGGTGTTTTTAGCCGAGCTGTATGCAACTGCTCCATAATCTAGTTTTGAATGGATTAACGCTATGTATAGTGCCATTAGGGTTTGGAAATCAGCCCCCCAGTCCTTGTAAGCTACACTTCTCATTAAATTTAGTCCGTTTTGAGTTGTCTGGCGAAGGTTGTAAATATGTTCTTTCCAACTAAATTGCTTGTCTAGCTTCATTCCCAGAAAGAAAATTGAGTCTACGTATTCGATTGAGGAACCATTTAAGTGGAGGGTGGGTGTTTGGGTTTTTTGCTAAAGAGTATTGCATTGGTTTTATTTATTGAAAATTGCAGTCCCGTAACTTTAGACCAACTCTCTAGTTTGTGGATTGAGTTTTGTACATGTTTATGAATTGACAATATATTTTTCCCCCGCGTGTATATGACTATATCATAGGCATACAATCGAGCATGTACTAATGGGCTAAGTGTCTTGGCGATATCATTAATAGCGATAAGAAACAAGACTACGCTAAGGGTCGATCCTTGTGGGGTTTCATTTTTCTGGATTTTTGGTTCTGTGAAATTATTATTTAAGCGGACTCTAAACTGACGATAATTTAGGAAGTTTTGAATAAACTTTAGCATATTTCCCTGAATTTTCCAATCAACAACTGTTTTTAATATGTCTGATTTCCTGAATTCCTGAATTCCTCTTGAGTCCAATAACCATTACCGGGATTATCTTTAAAGTAGGAGTTTGTGCATTTAGTAAGATCTTTGTTAGCTGTTTTATCAATTTGGGTTTTCGGTTTCTTTCTAATCGGTGTAGGTGCTTTAAATGGGTCATCTGCAATAGGGTTTGGAGGAGTTGTTATTTCTGATACATTTCGCTTTGTATTTTTTGAGTCAGAAGAATGTTTTGATTGGCTTAAAGTATCCGTTATAGTTTGCGTCACTTCATTTCGTTGAGAGGTTTGTTGTGATGGTTCAGGAATAATAGTCACCTGGGGGATATCTAAAAGATTGACTTGGGGGGGAGATTGGATTAGGGATGGAAAGGATGATTGTTTTGAGTTTGAAATTATGTTCTGATTAGGGCATTGTGAAGCTAAGTGCCCTTGTTGTTTACAGATATAGCACGATTGCTTCTCAGAAGAGAGGAAAATGCGGTAATTAGTTTGATCGTGGGTAATTAATATATAATCTGGTATTTTATCAATGTATTTAGGGTCTTTGTAGGTATAGCGACGGAAACTCAAAATGTGTTTGAATAAAGGATTTGATGTTCCTATTCTTAAAAAGTCGATCGAAGATAAGGGTTGTATTCCAATGCTTCTTAATTCATTTTCTATAGTAGCATGGGGATTGCTAGGGCAGACGTTGGAAATAATTAGTTTTTCATTGGGAGATCAATTTCCTAGCCTGTATACGCTGACCGTTAACTTCTATTGTACCATTCTCTAACTGTAAATACTCTTCGACTATTTCTTCGTTGGTAAAGTAGATACAAATGCGGTCGTTGGAAATCCTTGAGATGGCATATATTTTAGTCGGTTCGATTTTGCTAGTTACAGCATTAAGGTAATCTTCGATTTTGGTATTTGGAAGTGAGTTGAATAGAATAGTTTGTTTTTTACTAGGGAATTTTGTTCTAGATTGGTTTAATGCAGTCGAATATAATTTTGGTCCTTTATCAAGCAGAATATTGTTGTTCTGAGAACTTCCCGTTGTGGAAGTTCCCAAATCTGAATTTTCATCCATTCAAGTTGTTGAGTGCTGAGTACGATTCTCTTCCTTTAATTTTAATTGACTGGTTCATTAGTGATAAGAACCACTTTTAAACTTGTATATGGATTGCGTGAGTTATGTATATTTATATATCGTTATTACGGATAGTGTAGAAAGATATTTTAACTTACAGTTTTTGTCCCAGCAATAAGGTCACTTTAAGGTAAATCACTTCTGGGTAAACTTTTACACGGTTTAGAAAATTATTTGGTGGTTATATACCACTTCTTTTTTAATTTTTCCTGGAGCTGATCACGGCAGTGTTAACTGTGTTATTTACAGGTCAGGAATCGAAATAAGAACTTTGTTTTTGAGATTTAATTTACTTCTGTAGTACAGAAGATTACGGAGTCTGCCAGACGTTTTGTTACAACGCGTAATTTGCGTGTTTATGTGAGAATGACAAGAGAGTTTTCTGTATAAATCTATACCTAAGTATTTGACTGTGTTTGTGTAAATAATATCTCTATTTTGAACCTTTGATTGAGGCATATTAGGGTTTCTTTTTGAGAAAAGAGAGTAGCTTGTGTTTTTTTTTGGCGTTTAACTTGATTTTCCAAGTTTTTGTCCACTTTTTTATTTCATTTATTTGCCTTTGCATATTTTTATAAAGAAAACTGAAATTTTTGTATGCTAAAGGCCGCAGTGTCGTCTGCGTGCAGAGCTAGTTCGGTTTTTGTTGTTTTCGGTGTATCTGCTATGTAAAGATTATATAGGGTTGGCGATAACGTTGAACCTTGCGGTACGCCGGCTTCTATAAATAAAATTCATCCTGTTTAGTTTATATAGAAGAGCTTCGTGCCATACTTTATCGAAGGCTTTTTGTATATCAAAAAGTATCATTAAGGTACTTTTTTTATTATTAAACCCTGTAGTTATATGTTCTACAATTCTCGCGAGTTGCGATTCTGTACTGTGATCTCTTCTGAAGCCGAATTGTTCATCCGAGACACATTCAGAAAAACATATTTATAGTTTTAGACGGTGTGGCGCCATCTATGATCATGAAGTGTATTTATAATAATTACTTAATAATTTTATTGAAATCTGTTTATGAACTTTAACACTTTTATAAAAAAGAAAAAAAAGAGTTTCAATTAAAAATAGCTGCATCCCAAAAATTTTTTTACAATTATATATATATATATATATATATATATATATATATATATATATATATATATATATATATATATATATATATATATATATATATATATATAGAACATTAGATAATGATATTAAAGGTTCAACTTTTAGCCACAGTATTTTGATTTGATTCTTACAGTGAGAGAACTTTTCAAATATTGGTGATAATAACAATTTTCATAGTTACACGCAGAAAAAGCGTTTTATTTTTTATCTAAATATTAACAGAAAACATTTTAAGTTAAATACATTCCGTTTTGGAAGTATAAGATTATTTTCTTGGAAATATGGGTAGGTATTTCTGTTAATTCAGGTCAAGGTTCATTACTGTGACTAACAAGCGTCATTTGCGATCCTTTTTTTATCGCAACAACAATCTCGCTCTTATATTAATTTTTTAAATAAACCAAAGCTTCACGTTTCCACCTCTTTAAAATCATTCATTCAACAACATTAATGTAGTGGCGGATTTTGGAAACAATTTAGGGTTCCTTTAAAAAAAAATTCGCATCTTTCAAAGACACAATGAAATATTGCATAAAAATCTTTGTTAGTTAGCATCGGAAAGAACAATCTTTATATACGAGGAGAGATCAAAAAATTGGTTTGGTAGCATCTACGAAAGGGGACTAATCTACAAATAAACTTTTTAATTATCGAAAAATCATATAGATATATCTGAAGCTATATGCTACATTATATCATTAATAAAAACAAAATTCATAGGAGTACCAGCTTATAATTAAAACTGGAGGGGTGTTGGTTCAGAAAAATGTCAAATAGAAATGATTTCACATTTTCATTGAAGGGTAACATAAAAAAATTTTTTTTTTGCTCCTCACATTTTTAAATTTAATATGTCTCTGATTTATATTTATTTATATATTTAAATTTAAATACATTCTGTTTTGGAAACATGAGATAAAAGATCATTAATTTTACACCAGTTATTAAAATGTAAGCAGATTTATTTTACACCTTCAAGCAATAAAAACATCTAGTGTTTTATTTTTTTAGTACATAGTGACACAAAAACCGAAACACTGTTAATTAATGATAATAATTAAAAAATAATTTTCAATGTCTGACAATAAAATAAGTACTGCTATTAATTGATGTATAAAAAATAAAGGAGGATATGGTAGGTATTAAAATAAAAATCATCATATCTTTATCTCTCTTTATTTATCTGTATCGGGGTAATGTTGCAACATAAACACAGAACAAACAGCTATACAGAAGCGAGATTATAATAAATTCATAACGATTGGGAATGGCTTCTAAAGGAAAACTTGTTTGTGCCTATCGCGCATGTCCTCACTGAAGTGGCCACACATATAAAGCACACTTCAATTTTGTATTCTCCTTTCTTGCTAAAGACACTAGAAAGGCTACTTGTCATTCACATAAGAGGCCTCCTGGACGAAGGAAAATTTTCCCACTCCCAGCACGCGTACTGTAAAGGGAAATCAGTGGAGACAGCCCTTCACAGTTTAGTACAGAAGGTAGAGAAATCTTTCCACCTGAAGGAGTACTCATTAGCAGCCTTTCTCGACATTGAAGGGGCATTTAACAACCTAACTTCCAGTGCAATAACACGGGCATTATTGAATCTACAGTTGGACTATCCGTCTGTAAAATTCATAAGCCACATGCTATGCACTAGAGAAATCAAGGCTGAAATCTCTGAATGCTTTATGAAGAGATTCGTCAACAGAGGGACCCAACAGGGTGGGGTACTCTCAGCCCTACTGTGGAATCTCACACTCAATGAGTTTCTGCTACGAATGGAAAACTACGGCTGCAAAATCGTAGCCTACGCTGATGATCGTGTGTTTCGATTGGGCGCTTGACTCCTTGACCTGTAACGTCGGTAAGATATTTCCAGCGCTAAGTAAAAGATAAAAAGTAATTAGAAATTCTCTCCATAGTACCAAAGAACGTCACTGAGTCCACTGCGATTTATGCTGCGTGTACACACACCAGATTTAATATATGATTAGTACATACAATACACTGGGCATTTTGATTAACTGCCTTGATACGCATTTGTACACCAGAATGTGTTCTTGACATGACAGCTGCATTATCATATGTCTGTCCAGCCTGTCTGTCTGTCTGTTGTAGCCTACGCTGATGATCTAGTCTTACTAGTCTCAGGGAAATTCCCGAAGATCCTATCTCAGATTATGCAAAATGCACTCCATGAACCAGTTCATTGGAGCACAGGGTGCGGTCTGGGCGTAAACCCAGGAAAAACAGTACTTTTTACGAGAAGGAACATTTCCCCTTCCAGAAATTGGAGGACAAACTATTAACCTCTCGGAGCAAGCTAGGTACCTGGGCCTTATCCTAGACCGAAAGCTGCTGTGGAGGGAGAATATGGAGGAAAGGGCAAGAAAAGCCACTGTGGCAACCTATACCCGCAGAAGATCCATTGGCAGACAATGGGGGTTACAACCCCATGTTCTTCATTGGCTCTATATCACAGTCATAAGACCGATTCTAATGTATGGATCGTTAGTATGGTGGCCAGCCCTAGAGAAGGGAGACAACCATACAAAAGTAGGAAAAGTCCAGAGATCATGTCTGCTGATCACAGGCTGTCTACGGACCACCCAACAAAAGCACTTGAAACGATTCTACATCTACTACCAGTAGATCTGTTTGGAAAAGAATGCGCAGCTAGTGCGGCTCTCAGACTCAATGCTGGACCCCATGGACTGAAACGCACTATGGTCACTCTAGAATTCTAAGAGAATACGACCTGTGCACAAAAAACACTGATTACACTAAACCTACCACTATGTTCGAAGGCGACTTATTCCTGAAAATCCCATCCAGAGAAGATTGGGCCGAGAATTTAGTGAAACCTCAGTATTTTATACGGATGGCTCTAAACTAGAGGGGAGAGTAGGTTGCGGTTTCTTCTCAGAAGACCCCTCACTTAGCCTGTCGTTTCGTTTGCCTGATCAATGTAGTGTGTATCAAGCTGAAATGACAACTATAACCGAGGCAGATGTCTGGATACTCCGCAACGAACAAAAGTTCAGCGAGACATCCATTCTTTGCGATAGCCAGGCTGCTATCAAATCACTGAACTCAGTATACTTGACCTCTAGGGCAGCGGTGCAATGCCGTACCACCCTGAATGAGCTAGGAACTAAGTTAAGAGTTCATATTGTCTGGGTACCTTGACACAGGGACATACCAGGCAACTGTAAGATGGACAAGCTAGCGAGAGAGGGCACCACCCTCCCAGCTGTATCTATCTCATTCCAACAAAGAGAACCAATTGCAAACTGCCGACTCCTTTTGCACAGCAAAGTGGTTCAAAAAGCCAACTTAAGGTGGCAAAATGAACCTACATGCACATCATCAAAACAGATCTGACCTAAACTAGATCTACGTCGAACCAAGGATGTCTTAACTTTAACCAGGAAGTCCATTGGAAATGCGATCGCGGCCATAACAGGACACTGGGCAGGCGGATCCCATGCACGGCGCATGGGAATCGCAAACCTACGACACGACTTCTGTAGAAGCTATCGAGATGAGAAAGAGCAGAAAACAATGGTACATCTTCTCTGCCACTGCCCTGCTCTAGACAGAAAACGGCTTAATATACTAGGGCAACCGGACTTTGATGATTTAACTGATCTCAGCTCATTTAGCATCAAGGACCTTACAATTTTCATTAAAAGTTCCAACTGGTTCTCACGGTTGAGGGGGAAGGCACTGCCGTCCATCACGGTATCACAACGGGCCAAAAGGCAAAAGTGGGTTTCATCCGAACCGCCATTTTAACCTAGCCTAACCTATCGCGCATGTCCTCACTGAAGTGGCCACACAAATAAAGCACACTTCAATTTCGTATTCTCCTTTAATGTCTACACAGTCACCAGCCATTTAAAAAGGAAAAAGAAAGGTCACCTCTAAAACATCAGAAGTCAAGTCTTCAGGAGTTTAATACTTTATGTGATAAGTTTTTGAGAAAACCTCAAGCAGATATTATTAAAGCTCAGGCAGTATTGGGGGGTATAAAACCCGTAAGCAGAAGATATTTAGTAGACTATAAGCAATTTGCTTTGACACTAGTAGTTAAACAACAGGAATTCAAGCGCAAAGGAGTGGGGGAAGTAGTGGGGTAGGAGTGGGGGAAGGAGTGGGGGGGGGAGGAGTACGGGTAGTAGTGAGGGTAGTAGTGGGGTAGGAGTGGTGGAATGGGGAGGAGTGGTGGGGTAGGAGTGGGGGAAGTGGCGGGGGAGGAGTAGGGGGTGAAATTGGGGGAGTGGCAGGAGAAGGAGTGGGGGAAGTGGCGGAAGAAGGAGTGGGGAGATGACATTGTTGACATATGACATTGTTGACATATGACATTGTTGACATATGACATTGTTGCCATTGTTTACATACGGCATTGTTGACATACGGCATGTTGCCATTGTTGACATTGTTGAAATATAACATCATTGTTTACATACGGTATTGTCCCCATCGACTCGATTAAGAGGGTTCCGTAAGCAAGTTGAAAAGTGGTGTGACGTAAGCGTTGAAAAAAACTTGGTTTCTCGGAGGTTCGAACCTGAATCCTTTGACTTACTAAACGGATAGCTATACCATGTAGCTACTTCACGTATTAATTTTATCGTGCAAGATTGGATATACAAATATATATTTGTGACAAATAATGTTAAAAATAACCTTGAACTGCGCTACCAGATAACTTTGTTATCGTAAACTTAAATGAGGTGTAATATTGATTGCGACAGAGATAATAATTACACACGCACATAGTCCCAGTTTAAATGTGTAAGATATTGTTGTACATGTACAGGGTATGTCACAAATTAAGAAGTCAAAAGAACCTACACGAATGTTGGCATGGGAAAAATTGTTTTTATGAAAATTCCCATACGCTAATCTTAAGATACGCCGTTCTAAATATAAAGGGGTTGGAAATTCCGATTAAATTAAATCAAATTTTAAAGTTCAAAAAGGTAAACGAAATTTCAGTTAACGTCTATGCTTTAGAATTGAATGAAACAGAGAAGAGATCATTTTACATAGTTATACCTGTTGTGTTAACTAAAAATAAAATGAAACGTCACGTCAATTTGTTACTAATACAAGATCAGTCTTTTCGGAAATTAAATGATTATAAAGCGCCACCTATCGACAATGAAAATGTTGAAATCAAATATCATTATGTTTGGATAAGTACGAGGTATGTCGTAAATTAAGAAGTCAAAAGGACCCTAACGAATGTTGGTATGCGACCCATCAAACGATTCAGCGTTTCTTAAAGTACGTCAAGTGTCACGTTAAACGTCACGTGAGTACGTTAAATGTCACGTGAGTACATCAAGCGTCACGTAAAACGTCACGTGTCACGTTATACGTAACGTGTCACATTAAAAACACACACACATGTTGAATATTTTTGTTCATGTACAGGGAATGTCACAAATCAAGAAGTCAAAAGGTCCTTAACGAATGTTGGCATGTGACCCATCAAACGATTCAACGTTACGCAAAGTATGTCAAGCGTCACGTGAGTACGTTTAAAAACATACACACATGCACAACAACGCGACATGTCACATTAGTAGACATTGTTAAAATATGACATTGTTGTCGTTGTTTACATACAGCATTGTTGACTGCCATTGTTTACATAGGGCATTGTTGACATATGACATTGTTGCCATTGTTTACATACGGCATTGTTGACTGCCATTGCTTACACACGCATGACATTGTGGACATATGACATTGTTGCGATTGTTTACATACGGCATTGTTGACTGCCATTGTTTGCATAGAGCATTGTTGACATATGACATTGTAGCCATTGTTGACATGACATTGTTGCCATTGTTGCCATTGTTTACATACGGCATTGTAGACATATGTCTTCAAATTTTCCTTATACTTGAATACTATGTTTTTATTTATTGTCATTACGGAATTTTGGAGAAAATATGGGAAGCAAGATTTTTGATACATAATCTTTATTTCATTCACATATTCATTGTATTTAAATCAATTTTTGGTGATAATGTATTATCGTATCGATCGTCGGTAAAACATCGAAACCATGACAATAAAACTCACAATAATCTTTTTTAAAAATAAAATTACTTAATAAATTTAAAGTTTACGAGAGATGAAAAGTATGACAGTGACATTGAGCGAAGGGTGTTGGCAGGAAGACAAATGAATGGGCCACATGAAACTGTCAAAAAAGACACGTCTGGCTGTGCATAGAAGTGTGTTGGTTCCTACACTTATGTATGGTAGTGAATGTTGGGTTTGGCAGAAGAAGCATGAAAATAGGATTAATACTGCGGAGATGAGTAGTCTGAGAAGTAAAGCCGGAGTGACTCGGTTGGATAAGGTAAAGAATAGTGAGATAAGAGAACGCTGTGGTGTAAAAGAAGATGTGGTTACAAAGATAGATAAAGGAATGCTTAGATGGTTTGGACACGTTGAAAGGATGGACGAAGGAAGATTGACGAAACAAATTTATAAAGCGAGTGTGAATGGACAAGTCGGTCGACCTCGGAGAACATATCTTGATCAGATCAACATTGTTTTGAGGAAAGACCAGGTCAAGAGTACCAACAACCGACGAGCATGTATGAGAGCACTGATGAAAGTAGAGAAAGCAAAAGATGTGTGTAAGAACCGTAGCGGAAGTGAAAGGAAGTGGTCTCTGCCTACCCCCATGGAAAAAAGGTGTGACTTTATGTATGTAATAAAATCTCAAGAGTACCAACGACCAAGAACACTAATGCAAGTAGTTCATTGTATTTAAAACAATTTCCGGTAATAATATATTATCGTACCGATCGTCGGTAAAACATCGAAACCATGACAATAAAAACCCCAATAATCTTTATTAAAAATCATGAATCAAACAAACAAAAATTAGTTTAAGTCCTCATGATGACATTTATTGCCTGGGACTATCGATACTCTTGCTTTGGGTCATTATAGTTTAAATAAATATTTTTTTTTCACCCTAGCACATCTCTATAGTTAAAGAAATGAATAGTTTGTTCCTTATTCAGCTTTTAGACGATACATATCTCTAAAGGTAGTGTCAAGGCCGGGATGCGTACGCGCTCGCTGGCCGCTGCGAAAATAATATAGATAGGTATATATACAGGGGGGTGCATGAACTGGCAAAACTTTTGGAACTATTGGAAAAAATATCTTTTTAACAAAAAAAAAAACTTAGTTAAAAGAACTATTTAAGCTCTCTTTTTTCATGTATCACGCAATAAAGTGTCTTGCGGCGTCATCAAAAGATTTAGCATTACGCAAAGTACGTCTACCGTCATGTGAGTACGCCAAGCGTCACGTTAAACGTCAGGTGAGTACGTCAAGCATCACCTTAAACGTCACGTGTGTATGTCAAACGTAAACGTCACGTGTCATATTAAAACACACACACACACACACACACACACACACCAGTTGATTTAAACAATCTGCATGGTTTAAGCCCCATATCAAGCTGAACAGTCGTTTAAGGACTACAGCTACCAGTTGATTTGCAAAGAATTAGTTTAAATTCGCGAACAACGCGGTGTTCGGCAAAACAATGGAAAATAAACGCTTCCGCAGTTAGTAAGTGCATACGATTGTCGTTACAGGACAAAAAATTTAATTTCTAGAGCCAGATTTCACAATAGATCAATTTTTGATGATAATCTCATGCGCAAAGTACGTCGACCGTCACGTGAGTACGCCAAGCGTCACGTTAAACGTCATGTGAGTAAGTCAAGCGTCACCTTAAACGTCACGTGTGTACGTCAAACGTAAACACAGCGTCACGTTCAACGTCACGTGTTTATGTCAAACGTAAACGTCACGTTAAACGTCACGTGTTACATTAAAAAATACACACATACCAGTTTGATTTAAACAATCTGCATGGTTGAAGCCCTATATCGAGCTGATTACTCGATTAAGGACTACAGCTACCAGTTCATTTGCAAAGAGTCAGTTTAAACTCGCGAACAACGCGGTGTTCGACAAAAGAATAGAAAATAAACACTTCCGCAGTTAGTAAGTTCATACGAGGGTCGTTGCAGGACAAAAAATTTAATTTCTAGCGCCATATTTCACAATAGATCAATTTTTGAAAGCGAACGAGCAAGATATTTTAAAACATTTTGGTCATTTGAAAATTGCAGGACCTCGAAAATTTAAAGTTGGCGACATTGTACGAATAAGTAAAGCCAAACACGTTTTTAAGAAAGGTTATACACCCAATTGGTCAACGGAATTATTTAAAATTACAAAATGTAAGGTAACCAATCCTGCAACGTATCTTCTCGAAGATATGATGGAGGCACAAATCAAAGGAGCCTTCCACGCGGAAGAATTACAGAAAACTGCTAATCCCGATATCTACTTAGTAGAAAAGGAACTTGGACGCAAAGGAAATAAAATGTACGTCAAATGGTAAGGCATAAAAGGCAACAGTTGTTTAGTTATAAACAAAAATCGACTTTTAAGTGGAGTATGCGCGAGTTACATGCGTCATTTCCGCTGACTTCTATTAGAACCATTTTTGCGACGCAGCTGTTCTAGAAGCTTCCAGAAATTGATTATCTAAAAAAATGTCTCGCTCGCATTTTCTTTTGTTTAACTTTATTATAAAATAAGCATTATGTATCAAAATTAATCAATCTCGACTTTATTTCTAAATTGTTAACTTCGTTGTTATATTTTTTTTTATAAACATCCTTGAAGATATAAAAAGGAAAAAGCCATACAGTTTAGTACCATTTGACTATTCACATTAAACGTTGATAGATTTTTGCGTGCAAGTGCTCCAAGAAGAAAAAAGTAAGTTTCAATTATTGTTGTGTGTGTTTTGTCTCACAAAATATTCTTATTTTTAAAAATGTTATTCGATGAATTTGGAAAAATTAAACGAAGTTTCCTCCATTACAGCACGGAAACCTATAGTTAAGCTGCAGGAGCTACCAATAGGAGTTCCTCAAGCAATTTATGCTGCGAAAATAACCAAAACAACATATGGTACAAGCGTTCTTCTTGACTTGGGTGATAAAGTCACCTTCCTACCCAACAGAGTGACTGCTACTTATGAGCCGTATATTAGCCATTTCGAGAAAGGGAAATACAGCTTAACATACCGAGGATCTTACGATTGTGGTCGTCTCCATTTGGCTGCAGCATTTGAAATTAAAGAAATTTAGTCCGATATTCCAACAAAAGAGAGCATGAAAAATGAAGTCGATAATGTTTTTGCAATGACTTGTGTAATATTGGCATCTATTTTTGTTTTAATTTTAAAAATTATCTTAAAAATTGTAAAACGAAAATTTAAATCTACATGTAATAGAAAAGTTGATGATGAATACACATAGTGTTTTAATAAAAAATCCAATTTTTCTTAAACATTTATTTAAAATAATTATAATGGTAATACAACATTAGAAAACCAGTGACGGAGACGTTGTACATTTCGTTCGGTACACGAATATGGTCCAGAGGCGTGGCAGGGGTTTGGATCCTGGGCAATGTTAACATTGTTGACATATGACTTGTTGCCATTGTTTACATATGGCATTGTTGACTACCATTGTTTATATAGGGCATTGTTGACATATGACATTGTTTACATACGGCACTGTTGACATATGACATTGTAGCCATTTTTGACATTGTTTACATACGACATTGTTGACATATGTCATCAAATTTCCCTTATACTTGAATACTATGGGACTACATATGTTTTTATCTAATGTCATTACGAAATTTTGGAAAATATGGGAAGCAAGATTTTCGATACATAATCTTTATTTTATTTACATATTTATTGTATTTAAATCAATTTTCTTTTGTTTAACTTTTTAAATTTATTTTTAACACTTATATTTTAAAACTAAAAGTTAATTTTATAAACATTTTTATTTGTATGATACTGTTAAAATGATTTTTTTTAGTACTTTTTTAGTTTTAAATCCAATTTTAGATATTTACTTAAATTTTGAACATTTTAACATTTTCTACGTTAATTAACTGAAATAAATGTCAAATGTTTGAGACGTGTCGAACGTTACTTCCAAAAATAATTGTAACGAAACAATATTCATCCATTTCCTTTATTTAACTCAAATTTTTTTTTTAATTAGTTTACACATAATAAAAGTAGAATAGGCCCATTATCTGCAACATAAAAAAAACATTTGTAAAATAAAAATATAAAATCATAGATAAATTTATACCTTAAGGCCCAAACCCATGTCTCGCTCTCGTGGACCTCCATATATATACTGTAGGGGCCCACATTCCCTACGCATAACATTGATGGAGGCGGGTTGCCTCCACGAGAACCCATCATAAATATGATGGGTTTAGCCTGTAAAAAAAAAGTTTTATTTAAAATTTAATGTACTAAAATTGACACAAAGAATTTTTAATTTAGTAAAAAAATATCTAAAATGATTAAAACCTTATGTTAATACAAAAATTGGCATAAAAAAAGTTAGCCTAAGAAATTTTAGTTGAAAATTAAATTTATTGTTAAAACTACAAACACCAAAGTAAGATTGGTAGAAATAATTAGCAAATGGTTTTGTTTACTTACTCTTTGATGCGAGGGTAATGCTTCCCTTACTCTGTTATATATGTAGTATTCTAATCTGTCTGTAAAACAATTTTAAATTGAAAACTAGTGTGTAAAAAATAACAAATTTGATTAAAAATCAGTATTATCAAAAATTAAATAATTATGAAGCTCAAATGATGAGAATTGTAAAATTAAATATAACTATTGCTGCATCAAAGATTTGTCTAGATTAATAAATAGTCGAGTAACTAAGAATAGACAAAAAATTTATTTGTGAGTGTTGTCTAAATTATTTTTTAACTGACGAAAAATAACTTTAAAATAAATAAAAAAGTATTTTGAAAATTTGCAAAAATTTTGTAGAGTGAAAATTTAAAATAACAACATAATTAAAAAAGTTTTAGTTACTTATCCATCTCGTTTTAAATTCTAGTAAAAATGCACTTTTTGTTTTTCCCTTTTATAGATTTTAAACCGTAGGTAAAATATATTTGAGGTAAGCGGTCACTGTATGCGGTTTTTTTTGTTTTTCTTTTAGATTTAGTGCAAAAACAATGGATTTGCTTATTTTAAAGAAATCTGTAAAAATACAAATTTGTAATTTCTGTTACAAAGCGTTTAAAAAGATAAGTCGTCGTCATATCATTATGCATTTAAGATGTCCTCTGTGTAATTTAAGATTTTAAACAGAAACACAATATTTTAATTATAAATGCTTATTGAAGGTGTTACAAGATTTGATTTCTTTACTTTAAAACTTAAAATCACTTAACATTTTTATATTTTAAAAAACCATTGCTTAATAAAGTTAAAAAAAGTCAATAGAAAAATTGATCGTCCGTTAAAAACACCGACAAAATTTCTTTATTTAGAATAAAATTGTTACAATTATTTTTTTCTAACATAGAAATTAAATAAATAAAAATTAACAAAACTGTTTCTTACCCATAATAAGCGTGACACTTGAAAACACAAATGAAAAGAGCAACAACTATGCAAATATATTTATAATACATATTCTATAGAAACGTAGATTCAAGCATTCCTGAATTACCAGGTCAAACTTATATCAATGTCAGCAATAGCATCAGTTATTAAAAGACCAATTGTAATTTTTGCATTCTATTATTTTTTCAAGAAACAATATCATATTATAATCATTTCATGTACACATCATATTTGCTTCTACGAGGATCACCTCTAACCCTTGTGCCTTGGCCACAACAGTACATCCATTCATTTTCGCGTTATGGTTTCCCAGTAGTATTAACACGCATAAAATAATTAAAAAAATTAAAATATTTATTTTACTATTAAAATTCTTACACTCTTATATTATATGTAGAAATTTATAGAATGTATTTAATATCTGAAATTTAAGCAATTGTTTTCATATTGGCTAGTCAAATAAGCCTTAATGGTTTATGAACGTTAAATAAAGAAAAGATCGATATTAAAAAAATACATGCACAAATCAACAATTTAAAAAAAATTACATGTATTCGTAAAATGAAATTAGCTTTAATAGTAGAGATTTCAATTGTTTCTTCAAACTTTGAGTAGGGCACAGCATCTTGACTGATAAACAAATATTATTTACAGTATATTTATAAAAACTTAAAATTTCGGGGAACCAATAAAACAAAATTTTTTGAAAAAATTATTTATTTAAATCATTTATTGTGGTAATTCTATAAAAGTAGATAAACTCTCTCAATGCACTATTTAACAAATCATTTGGAAGTATTTCCGACAATAAAGATAACGATAATTCACCATGCAGTTTACAAAAACCAATAATATTGCGATATGAACAGAAACTAAGTTTGTTTAATAGATTTACTCGATGCGTCAGCAAATGCTCGTGGATTTTAAGAATTTCTTGAACATCTTCTTCGCACAAATAGTACTCGACGTCGTGTTTTTTTAAAACCAGGAATTTTGTATCATCATAAACTTGTTGCATGATAGTACAATAATCGCCACAGTGAAACGTTATAGGTGTGTTATCATCGTCTTCATCGGGATACGTAGGCGACATCTCATGAAAAAAATCTTCCATCCTTTTCTCCAAAATACTGATGAGGGTACCCCATTCAAAAACGTCAAAAGATATTTTAGTAGGCCCAAAATGTTTAGCCAAAATTATTGCCGGAGAAAACGTCCGCGCAGGAATAAGGCCACATCGAACTTCATATTCTGACAACATATATGTCGTTAGCAGTAAATGCACTTCACGTTTGGCAGCATCTTCGTAGGATTGAACAATTGTTTCTATGGAAGGTGTCCCCGGCAATACGAACTCGGACATTTCAAAGTCACTACTCACACTATCATCACTACTCGACGTCATACTGAAATAATTACTGTCTTGACTGCTGCACATGATGACTGACATCCACCTGCCAATGACGCAAATTTTATAATTCGTTTTAAATTATTTTAAAAAAACTTTTATTTACTTTAACAAAATTATAAATATAATATAAAAAATATAACAACGAAGCTAAAAATTTAGAAATAAAGTCGAGATTGATTAATTTTGATACATAATGCTTATTTTATAATAAAGTTAAACAAAAGAAAATGCGAGCGAGACATTTTTTTAGATAAGCAATTTCTGGAAGCTTCTAGAACTGCTGCGTCGCAAAAATGGTTCTAATAGAAGTCAGCGGAAATGACGCATGTAACTCGCGCATATTTGTAACCTTCCTCCCCTCCACTTAAAAGTCGAATTTCGTCCATAACTAACCAAAATCGAGGTTTTTAATCCAACTGTTGCCTTTTATGCCTTACCATTTGACGTACATTTTATTTCCTTTGCGTCCAAGTTCCTTTTCTACTAAGTAGATATCGGGATTAGCAGTTTTCTGTAATTCTTCCGCGTAGAAGGCTCCTTTGATTTGTGCCTCCATCATATCTTCGAGAAGATACGTTGCAGGATTGGTTATCTTACATTTTGTAATTTTAAATAATTCCGTTGACCAATTGGGTGTATAACCTTTCTTAAAACCGTGTTTGGCTTTACTTATTCGTACTGTCGCAAACTTTAAATTTTCGAGGTCCTGCAATTTTCAAATTACTAAAATGTTTTAAAATATCATGCTCGTTCGCTTAATTAAATTTTTTGTCCTGTAATGACCCTCGTATGAACTTACTAACTGCGGAAGCGTTTATTTTCTATTCTTTTGTCGAACACCGCGTTGTTCGCGAGTTTAAACTGACTCTTTGCAAATGAACTGGTAGCTGTAGTCCTTAAACGAGTGTTCAGCACGATATAGGGCTTCAACCATGCAGATTGTTTAAATCAAACTGGTATGTGTGTGTTTTTTAATGTAACACGTTACGTTTAACGTGACGTTTACGTTTGACATAAACACGTGACGTTGAACGTGACGCTGTGTTTACGTTTGACGTACACACGTGACGTTTAAGGTGACGCTTGACTTACTCACATGACGTTTAACGTGACGCTTGGCGTACTCACGTGACGTTTAACGTGACGGTCGACGTACTTTGCGCATTAGATTATCATCAAAAATTGATCTATTGTGAAATCTGGCTCTAGAAATTAAATTTTTTGTCCTGTAACGACAATCGTATGCACTTACTAACTGCGGAAGCGTTTATTTTCCATTGTTTTGCCGAACACCGCGTTGTTCGCGAATTTAAACTAATTCTTTGCAAATCAACTGGTAGCTGTGTGTGTGTGTTTTTTAATGTGACACGTGACGTTTACGTGTGACATACACACGTGCCGTTTAACGTGACGCTGTGTTTATGTTTGACGTACACACGTGACGTTTAAGGTGTCGCTTGACGTACATACATGACGGTTAACGTGACGCTTGGCGTACTCACGTGACGGTCGACGTACTTTGCGTAATGCTGAATCTTTTGATGACGCTGTAAGACACTTTATTGCGTAATACATGAAAAAAGGGAGATTCTTTGCAAATGAACTGGTAGCTGTAGTCCTTAAACGAATGTTTAGCTCGATATAGGGCTTCAACCATGCAGATTGTTTAAATCAAACTGGTATGTGTGTGTTTTTTAATGTAACACGTGACGTTTACGTTTGACATAAACACGTGACGTTGAACGTGACGCTGTGTTTACGTTTGACGTACACACGTGACGTTTAAGGTGACGCTTGGCGTACTCACGTGACGTTTAACGTGACGGTCGACGTACTTTGCGCATTAGATTATCATCAAAAATTGATCTATTGTGAAATCTGGCTCTAGAAATTAAATTTTTTGTCCTGTAACGACAATCGTATGAACTTACTAACTGCGGAAGCGTTTATTTTCTATTGTTTTGCCGAACACTGCGTTGTTCGCGAATTTTAACTAATTCTTTGCAAATGAACTGGTAGCTGTAGTCCTTAAACGAGTGTTCAGCTTGATATAGGGCTTCAACCATGCAGATTGTTTAAATCAAACTGATGTGTGTGTGTGTGTGTTTTAATATGACACGTGACGTTTACGTTTGACATACACACGTGACGTTTAAGGTGATGCTTGACGTACTCACCTGACGTTTAACGTGACGCTTGGCGTACTCACATGACGGTAGACGTACTTTGCGTAATGCTAAATCTTTTGATGACGCCGCAAGACACTTTATTGCGTGATACATGAAAAAAGAGAGCTTAAATAGTTCTTTTAACTAAGTTTTTTTTTTTGTTAAAAAGATATTTTTTCCAATAGTTCCAAAAGTTTTGCCAGTTCATGCACCCCCCTGTATATATACCTATCTATATTATTTTCGCAGCGGCCAGCGAGCGCGTACGCATCCCGGCCTTGACACTACCTTTAGAGATATGTATCGTCTAAAAGCTGAATAAGGAACAAACTATTCATTTCTTTAACTATAGAGATGTGCTAGGGTGAAAAAAAAATATTTATTTAAACTATAATGACCCAAAGCAAGAGTATCGATGGTCCCAGGCAATAAATGTCATCATGAGGACTTAAGCTAATTTTTGTTTGTTTGATTCATTGTTTTTAATAAAGATTATTGGGGTTTTTATTGTCATGGTTTCGATGTTTTACCGACGATCGGTACGATAATACATTATTACCGGAAATTGTTTTAAATACAATGAACTACTTGCATTAGTGTTCTTGGTCGTTGGTACTCTTGAGATTTTATTACATACATAAAGTCACACCTTTTTTCCATGGGGGTAGGCAGAGACCACTTCCTTTCACTTCCGCTACGGTTCTTAAACACATCTTTTGCTTCCTCTACTTTCATCAGTGCTCTCATACATGCTCGTCGGTTGTTGGTACTCTTGACCTGGCCTTTCCTCAAAACAATGTTGATCTGATCAAGATATGTTCTCCGAGGTCGACCGACTTGTCCATTCACACTCGCTTTATAAATTTGTTTCGTCAATCTTCCTTCGTCCATCCTTTCAACGTGTCCAAACCATCTAAGCATTCCTTTATTTATCTTTGTAACCACATCTTCTTTTACACCACAGCGTTCTTTTATCTCACTATTCTTTACCTTATCCAACCGAGTCACTCCGGCTTTACTTCTCAGACTACTCATCTCCGCAGTATTAATCCTATTTTCATGCTTCTTCTGCCAAACCTAACATTCACTACCATACATAAGTGTAGGAACCAACACACTTCTATGCACAGCCAGACGTGTCTTTTTTGACAGTTTCTGGCTATTCATAAAGCTATGCAGTGGCCCATTCATTATTGTGGGTTTTATTGTCATGGTTTCGATGTTTTACCGACGATCGATACGATAATACATTATCACCGAAAATTGATTTAAATACAATGAATATGTGAATGAAATAAAGATTATGTATCAAAAATCTTGCTTCCCATATTTTCTCCAAAATTCCGTAATGACATTAAATAAAAACATAGTATTCAAGTATAAGGGAAATTTGAAGACATATGTCTAGAATGCCGTATGTAAACAATGGCAACAATGGCAACAATGTCATGTTAACAATGGCTACAAAGTCATATGTCAACAATGCTCTATGCAAACAATGGCAGTCAACACTGCCGTATGTAAACAATCGCAACAATGTCATATGTCCACATGTCATGTGTGTGTAAGCAATGGCAGTCAACAATGCCGTATGTAAACAATGGCAACAATGTCATATGTCAACAATGCCCTATGTAAACAATGGCAGTCAACAATGCTGTATGTAAACAACGACAACAATGTCATATGTTAACAATGTCTACTAATGTGACATGTCACGTTGTTGTGCATGTGTGTATGTTTTTAAACGTACTCACGTGACGCTTGACATACTTTGCGTAACGTTGAATCGTTTGATGGGTCACATGCCAACATTCGTTAATGACCTTTTGACTTCTTGATTTGTGACATTCCCTGTACATGAACAAAAATATTCAACATGTGTGTGTGTGTTTTTAATGTGACACGTTAGGTATAACGTGACACGTGACGTTTTACGTGACGCTTGACGTACTTACGTGACATTTAACGTACTCACGTGACGTTTAACGTGACACTTGACATATTTTAAGCAACGCTGAATCGTTTGATGGGTCGCATACCAACATTCGTTAGGGTCCTTTTGACTTCTTAATTTACGACAAACCTCGTACTTATCCAAACATAATAATATTTGATTTCAACATTTTCATTGTCGATAGGTGGCGCTTTATAATCATTTAATTTTTGAAAATACTGATCTTGTATTAGTCACAAATTGATGTGACGTTTCATTTTATTTTCAGTAAACACAACAGGTATAACTATGTAAAATGATCTCTTCTCTGTTTTATTTAATTCTAAAACATAGACGTTAACTGAAATTTTGTTTAGCTTCTCGAACTTTAAAATTTGATTTAATTTAATCGGAATTTCCAACCCCTTTATATTTAGAACGGCGTATCTTAAGATTAGCGTATGGGAATTTTCATAAAAACAATTTTTTCCATGCCAACATTCGTTAAGGTTCTTTTGACTTCTTAATTTGTGACATACCCTGTACATGTACAACAATATCTTACACATTTAAACTGGGACTATGTGCGTGTGTAATTATTATCTCTGTCGCAATCAATATTACACCTCATTTAAGTATACGATAACAAAGTTATCTGGTAGCGCAGTTCAAGGTTATTTTTATCAAAAATGATGTCACAAATATATATATTTGTATATCCAATCTTGCACGATAAAATTAATATGCGTAGTAGCTACATGGTATAGCTATCCGTTTAGTAAGTCAAAGGATTCAGGTTCGAACCTCCGAGAAACCAAGTTTTTTTCAACGCTTACGTCACACCACTTTTCAACGTGCTTACGGAATCCTTTTAATCGAGTCGATGGGGATAATACTGTATGTAAACAATGATGTTATATGTCAACAATGGCAACATGCCGTATGTCAACAATGCCGTATGTAAACAATGGCAACAATGTCATATGTCAACAATGTCACATGTCAACAATGTCATCTCCCCACTTCTGTCATATGCCAACAATGTCATATGCCAACAATGTCATATGCCAACAATGTCATATGTCAACAATGTCATTTCCCCCACTCCTTCTTTACCCACTTCGCCCCCCACTCCTCCACCACCAGTTTCCGAACCTTTTCTTGCAAGTTTGTCTGCTTTTTCATTACCTGCAGTTTCCTGGTGTCCTGGCACACATATCAGTTTGACGTGATTACGGTCTGCCAGTGTCCTCAGTTCTCTTTGCAGTCCCATACCAGTTTGGACGTCACTTCCTTACTGTACAAGGCCTTAAGTTCCGCTCGACTGTCTGACAGGATGTTGATATGCGCGTTTTTAACATTCCTCATATTGTTCTCCTTCGCGCATTGAAGGATTGCGTACACCTCTGACTAAAATACGGAAGTGTGGGTGTCCAACGAGTAGCTAATGCCAGTGTTTGGGTTCCTGAAGAACACTCCTGCGCCCGCCCCATTCTCAGTCTTGGATCCATTTGTTTACCAGATTTTCCCCTGTAAAATGTTTTTGAGCTGGGAGTCGTCCCACTGAGTTCTGTCTGGCATTAGCACCTTGAATTGGTCATTGAAGCAGTACCGTTTCGGAATGTGGTCCGTCCTCGTTTCCACCGCGTTCCCGATCACAATTCTAACGATACTCATGTGTCCTCTTTCAACGTTTAGGTTGTGTGTGTTCTGCAGTCTGAAGGCACCAATCCTCGCCTGGTTGTGTTTTGGGCCATCATATTAAAGAGGCGTATGTTATGGACGGCATAACTACCGTGTTGTACAGCCAGTACAGCATACGTGTTATTAGCCCCCATTTTTTCCCATAAGAGCGTCTGGCCATCACTAGTAAGGTCACCGCTTTTTTGATTGTTTTTTCTTGATGATGGTTTCAGGTCAACTTGTTTTGATTATTCTAAAGAATGTGATGAATTGGACTTAGTAAATTATTCACCTATTATAAAGCATACGATGCCAACAAAAAGTATTTATGATGGCTTAAGTGTTCCAAGCGAGACTTTTGTTAATTATGTTTACAAATTTTTTCTTCCATGTTTAATGAAATTTGTTTTAAACAAGGAATTTCCCGTACTCACTTCAATACTTTTAAACATATTAAATTTATTCATCCATGTACTGAGTATCCCTTGAGCTGTTGTACACTTTGATGCGCAGTAAGCGATTAATCATATTGCGTTTACGGCAGTTTTACCCATAGAGAAACTAAAAATAAAGAGAGTTGTCAAACCTGCGGGTGCATTTGGCACCACTTTTAAAGAGAGACAACAGTGGCGACATATCTTGCAGCTGGGTGAACTAGTTATTAGTACGGTTGATAAAACAGATTTCTCTTCAATTACCGATTGAGATTACGCGGGGTTTTCAATAATGTTAGTCTTTTATGGTTGATATGATACAACCTATCATATGAAATACAGGAACGGCAAATCGATTACTTGTAGTGGATTCGTTCCTATAAGTTCGTTCATGGTTAAAATAAAATAAAAGAATTTCAAAATTATAAATCTTTATCTCATAAAATCAATAGCAAAATAACAAAAAAATAAAAAACTGTTGAAGACAAGAAGAACTGGTTGCACGCTATAAAAAACATATTTTATCTAGGACTAGTAACAACTAAAAACAATAAATAAAACTCTGAAAAACAAAAACTGACATATTCAGTCTTTACAACAGCAAAAAACTCATTTATACTATAGATTACCACTACTAGAGATAGTAAGTAAAACCAAACAAAAACAATGAATTATAAATAAATCAAACTCTGCAAAATAAAAATGTTATTCAGTATCGGCAAAAATGTATCATCATCGCCATTACACCTAAAAAACCAAATTAAGAATAATTGTCTACTCATTTTTTTTTCTGTTTCT
This sequence comes from Agelastica alni, assembly GCA_950111635.1. Lineage (NCBI taxonomy): Eukaryota > Metazoa > Arthropoda > Insecta > Coleoptera > Chrysomelidae > Agelastica > Agelastica alni. The sequence goes on from OX467715.1 coordinate 37,974,413, forward strand.
TAATATTGAGAGACATATCATCAAAAAGCTTTTTTACTATCAGTGGTATACTTATATCTAGTATATTGGAAAATATCACAGATAAATGGTAGGAACATTTGAACCAGTCAAAATTAAGATGGTTAGTGAGAAACAACTTAATCTTTTCAATTGTTTTGAGTATTTGACCATACTATGGTAGTATTCTGTTGATGATATTAGTCACCTTAGCTATGAACTCAATTACTTCATATTTTACGTAGGAATTTTTGAGTGTTATTGAACTATTCAACTGAAAACAATTTGGATTAGTATTAGTATTGTATGATCACCGCAAAATTATTTTCTAGTGGATCTTGGTTTAGAGATCTTGTTCTCAAAAATCGGAAGCCCTTCTTGGAACAAATTTCAAATAATTCTATAACACCTCTGATTGTTATCATCCAAGAAGTTTTAAATTGCATAATTTTTATAATTTTTCCTGCATTTTTTGAGTGAAATTCCCAGGTGTTTATTTTTTGCAGCATATTTTTTCAGAAATTAATGTGTCTGGATTTTTATGAAACGCTACGTCTTAGAGGTTTACCTGAAGTTAATTTTGGATTTTGAGCATTCAAACAAGCAAAAAGGGAATCGATATAATTAATAAATTCTGCAGTGTACATGGCTTCTGCTGGCAATTGTTCTGAAGCACTACCGATGAAAGCTTCTATGGAGGAAGCAGCCGTATGGCTCATTACTTTTGCTGCAACTGAAACTTCCATTTTTAAGCGATTCCTTAGATTCACATCAAGTTGGGTTAATGTTGATATGTCTCATGTAAAAATACTGAAAATACATGAATAAACAATAAACTGACAAATGTCGAAATTGGAAATGTCATAAGTCATCTGTCGATTGTGGGCAGCGCCTCTATGCGCGACTGGCGTGCGTAAAACTTGATGGTCAAGATTGCTAACGTTTCAAATAGTCTCTTTATTTTATCTATGGCTCTACCATACCGTGTGCACTCAATGGTTTGGAATCATTCGCCCTTATAGTTGGCTTCCAAGACGTCAGCTGGCGCTCACGACGGTGTAACCAAAACGGTAGTTGACTTCTGTAAATAGTCGAAGGCGAAAAATATAAAAATAGAAGAAGTACAATGTGGATGCTGACTAACTTCATCTTATGGAAAGAAAACTTGATCAGCCATTTTCTATTCAGTTTCTGCTGTTTTAGTTGGATGTCTTTGCGATTGTTGCATATTTGAGTTTTTATTGTTTTTTCGTTGGTGTTTGTGCCTTTGGAAACTTTATCTTTTTATTTATTAATACCCCTATTTACTGCGATAAAATATTGCTTCAGGTAGGTAAAAGAAAAATAAACAACCGCCTTAAATATTTACAGAAGTTTTTATGTTTAGATCTAATAGGGCCTATTAGGTGCTGCGTGAAGACGTGTTCTCAAAATTTAGAACGTAAACACTGCTTTCCAAATCCCCGTAAATATAGGAATTGTTTTGACAAAATTGTAAAATATTTTCATTTTTAACAATTTTAGAAAAAGGAATAGGTATTAACTAAAATTATTAACATCAAAGTAAATCGACAAACATAACCTAAAATTTTATTCATTTAAAATGAAGGTCATCACTATTACTTTTATAACGGATCTATTACCTTGTAACTTTGTATTTAATCAAATCAATTTCTTTTACACCTTTCAGTATAAATTACCTTTTCGATTAAATGTTCAAATTAAAGAAATACTACATTAAAATTAATTTTGCTGCAACTATTAATTTTTAGTTTAGATGAATATATTGTTTTTATTGAAGAATTCTTTTACTACAAATTGAAAAACAGGAAAAATTCCAGAATATGGCTGCCAAATAAGTTTTCCTAAAACCTTTATAGGTCATTAAAACACACTATAAAATAAATATCCTGATAAAATTTTTTGCGCGGAAACGTTTTAAAAGTACCCTTAAAAAAAATGGGTAAAAAATTCACCATGGTGGCTATTTCAAGGGTAATTTTTGTAACAAGTTTTTACCTCGATCAAACACTTAAAATTCCTCGTACTTTTTTGCAACACAATTTACGCATTATAATTCACCTATTCCGCACTTTTTTGCAATTATTTAATTGAATAAGAGTTAATGAATCGAAAGAAATTATTCATAATTATTACATTAATAATAGACAGAAACATTCAACTACTTTTACAGATGACATGCTTTTAAACCTGTATTTGAAATTGCGTCGTTGCCAGAGTGCGCGTATATCTTTCTTTATAAATGATAGATTCGATTGTTAATCGATCATGAACATAAAAAATTAGCCTAACCTAACCTAACGGCCTAATCTAACACAAAAAGTACCTTTTTTAACCAGTTGAAACATCTGTTTATTTAAGGTAATAAAAGTAAATAAATTGATACTAACATACATACATACATACGTGAACCCCGACGCGCATGCGCAAACTCCGATGCGCATGCGCGGACTTTTACGTGCATGCGCGTATTGCAACGCGTGTGTTCTAGTTTATATTCGAATGGAAGCATCCAGGCATTAGTCAGGCCTCTCTGGGACTGAGCATTGAAACAGCTCCGCAGGTTGGCTGCCAAGTATTACAGTGGCCCCAACCCATTGGCAACGCTGTGGGAGGCTGCCACATCAATTGGTGTATAATTCCAATACTCCTGTTTTTCCAGTTCGTGACTGGAGGGGATCCGAGCTCGTGTATTCGGGGGGCATTGCCAAGGCTACAGTCCATCAAGGTCAACTGACCGTCCTGGATGCAGAAATTTCTATAGAAGCTAGTCCATATATCTGCTGCTCCCCCTTTTTAGTTCTTCCTCTTACTTTTCTTTTATATTTTATTTTTAAAAAAATTATTAAACCAAATCATAAAAAGTCCAATAAAAATACATGTTTCAACTGCGGGTGCTAATAATTTCTCCAAAAGCAACTTTAGAATTGATTTCTGAAATATTCGAGGCCTCAACTGGGAAACAACCCCCAACGATACCTAGAATAAACTCATTAATGCCTGAGGTCGCTATTCGTCATCGCACCATCAGGAAAATCCTACAAAAAAAATTGACTCTAATAAGGTAGTAGGACCAGATGGAATTCCGACAATTATCCTGAAGACCTGTGCTCAAGAGCTCACCCCAGTTCTCTGTAGACTCTTTAAGCTATCATACAGCAAAGGGGTAAATATCGCCCTATTGCATTGCTCTCAGTTAAATCCAAAGTTATGGAAAAAGCGATTAACACAGAAATCATCAAATATCTGGAGAAATTTGAGAAAATTCATGACAGACAATATGGATTTCGACAACTTCGGTCTACTGGAGATTTGCTGGCTTATGTCACGCAGATCTGGACAAACAGTATTGAGAAGTTTGGTGAATCCCGTGCAATAGTCTTGGATATATCTAAAGCCTTTGACCGCGTTTGGCACCAGGCATTGTTAAGCAAATTATCTGCATATGGTCTCCCAACAAAACTGCGCCAATGATTCTTAAGCTTTATGCAAGATCGCTTCTTACATGTGGCAGTTGACGGCATTTCTTATGATGCGTTAAATACCAATGCAGGAGTCCCCCAGGGTTTCATCCTGTCCCTCAACCTATTTCTTTTACACATCAACGATCTCTTGAAAACCACCACGAACCCCATTTACAGTTTCGCAGACGACAGCACACTTGTCTCAACTTTCACATCCTTTCGATCACTTTTGGTGAATGATACAAATAGACTCAGGCAGGAACAGGTTGATTCCATCAATAGAGATCTTGAAGCAATCGTCGAGTGGGAAACCAACAATCTTGTTCAGTTCAACGCCCAGAAAACACAAAGCGCCACGTTTTCCAAGAAAGTGAATTTCTTAAATCATTACGTCACAATGTCCGCAAATACCCTTGAATCAAGTCCATCCATCTCTATTTTGGGAGTCATGGTGTCTAATAATATGTCTTGGCATGATCATGTTACAAACATCGCAAAGTCAGCAAGCCAGAGGCTGGGTTATCTGTGGAAAGCTAGAAAGTTTTTTTACTCCTGATCAACTGTTGACGAAGGTACAAGGCTCAAATCCGACCTCTACTGGAATATTGTTTGAAAATTTTGGGTTCAGCACCAAGGCATTCTCTTCGTCTTCTAGATTCCATTCAGTAAAGGGTCATTCGGTTTATAAACAGTTCAACTCTCACATATACCCTTCATCCACTATAACAGAAGAACAGTTGCAGACCAGACATTACTCTATAGAAATTTACATGGCAGATGCTCCAGATAAATAAAAACTCTTATACCACCACTGGCCACATTTAGCCGAAGAACGCTGATCAGTCTTACCCATTTACTCTCAAGATTGACACTACTAGGACCAATCTATCAAGAATTTTTTCTTTACAGGGCTGCTAAGGAATGGAACAAGCTTTCAAAATCAATCCAAAGAACTATGAACTGCAACTTTTTAAAAAAAATGTCCACAACCATCTCCCTTCTATAATACCTCCCCCTTCTAATAGTCTCTGTGCGGGCCGTCTGCGGCCCACACGATATGTCTACCCTATTTTAGTATAGTGGCGCTGGTATAACTAAATGCGAATAGGTGACGTTCATCGCGTGGCAATTTCTTGATATCTGACAAAATGGTGACGTACATATGACGTCACTGCTTGAGATTGGTAACGTGCACGTTTTAGGTACAACAAATGACATATCTTTCATAAGGTTATGTGTGTTTGGTTAACGATTTTGTGTTTGGTTCATAGTTTATTAACGATTGGAAAATAACATACATACATACATAAAGTCACGCATTTTTTCCATAGTGGTAGGCAGAGACCACTTCCTTCCACTTGCTACGGTTCTTACACACATATTTTGCTTCCTCTACTTTCATCAGTGTCTCATACATGCTCGTCGGTTGTTGGTAATCTTGACCTGGCCTTTTCACAAAACAATGTTGATAAGATTAAGATATGTTTTCCGAGGTCGACCTCTTCCGACTTGTCCATTCACACTCGCTTTATAAATTTGTTTCGTCAATCTTTATTCATCCATTCTTTCAACGTGTCCAAACCATCTAAGCATTCCTTTATCTATCTTTGTAACCACATCTTCTTTTACACCACAGCGTTCTCTTATCTCACTATTCTTTACCCTATCCAACCGAGTCACTCTGGCTATACTTCTTAGACTACTCATCTCAGCAGCATTAATCCTATTTTCATGCTTCTTCTGCCAGAACCAACATTCACTACCATACATAAGTGTAGGAACCAACACACCTCTATGCACAGCCAGACATGCCTCATTTGACACTTTCTGGCTATTCATAAAGCTATGCAATGCCCCATTCATTTGTCTTCTTGTCAACACCCTTCGCTTAATGTCACTGTCAAACTTTCCATCTCTCGTAAACTTTGAACCCAAGTACACAAATTCATTTACTTGTTCCACTCTTTCTCCCTCAATCGAAACTACATAGTTTGTCATGCTTTTTTCTCTTTCAAAAACCATTACTTTCGTTTTGCTTACATTTATTTTTATTCCTTTGATTTTCAGGGCATCATGCATAACATTAACCATCGCCTGCAACTCCTCTTCAGATGACTCTAATATGACTTGATCATCGGCGTAAAGAAGGCATTTGACGATCAAATCATTCATTTCAATCCATACGCACTCTCTTTCAAATCTTTTAAACAATTGTCTATGTATAAGTTAAACAGCCATGGCGAAGCCACACATCCCTGTCTAACACCTTTTTCGATGTTAAATCGTTTATCCTGACACAAGCAGTGAAATCCTCGTAAAGTGATTTCAGTGCTCGTATTAAACTGCCACTTACCCCATACATTAACAATGTCGACCACAATTTACTCCTCACCACTCTGTCATAGGCCTTTTCCAAGTCTATAAAAGCGCAATAGACCTTCTGACTTCTAGACAAGAATTTTTTGACTATACCTCGTAATGAAAAGACCTGACCCATACATCTTCTTGCTTTTCTAAATCCTGCTTGCACATCCCGTATTATCTTTTCAGTTTTATATGTTACTTTTTTAATCAATATCTTTGCATACGATTTGCCGACTATGCTGAGTAAACTAATACCTCGGTAGTTCTTACAGTCCTGCTGCGAACCTTTTCCTTTGTAAAGTGGCACGATAACGGCCTTGCACCAGTTGTCTGGTACGCTACCACTTTTTCAACAAAGGTTAAAAAGGCAGTACAGCAAACTAACTACCACGTTTTGTCCAGCCTTCAGCATTTCAACTGTTATCCTGTCGTACCCAGCAGCTTTACCCAATTTCATACTGTTCAACACCTCTACAATTTCTGTCGTATTAATTTTACTTTTATTGCAATTTTCACTCATGTCTCCGAATGGAGCCTGTACTTGTGTATCCTCTCTCTCAAATAAACTTTCGAAGTATTCCTTCCATCTCTTTAATATGCATTCTTCTCCTTTTAACATACTACCATCTTGGTTGCTGATTTTTTCCAGTTGCGAGGTAGTATTTTTACCTCTGGAGGTTCTTATCGACTTCCAGAAGAGTTTAATATTTTTTTGGAAATCGTCACATAACCTTCCATTAAATTCATCTTTATCACTTAACTTCTTTCTTGCCACAACCTCTTTTGTAACACCTTTTAACCTTTTACACTCATTCTTAGCCATTTTTACATCCTCAATCGTTGCCTTTTGCGTTCTTTGATTGGCTTTTGTAGCCAGCCAATCCAGCCAATCCATCCAGGCTTTCTTCTTCTCTGACACTGCTTTTTTAACTTCTACGCACATTTTCTCTAGCTTACATCCTTTCCTTCTTTTACTTACACCACACACTTTAATAGCAATATCCACGATTCCTTCCTTAAATGGGGCATAAACCCCTAGCAAAAAGATACGAGTAAGACCAACCTTTAGCCTCACCTAGAGGAGTCTTGGGCTTACACATTGAAAGTCAATCACACATTCATTCATTCTAGCAGAGAGTATCACACCAACGCCCTGAGAACCTATGCTGGTTTCCGGAACTCCTGACCAGTAGGCTGTATAAGGTCCATGTGTTGTGGTTTCACATCCTTTTTGATTAGTTTTATTTACACAAAGAATATCAATCCGTCTTTTTTCTATCATCATGTAAATTTTAACAATTTTATCATTCAATCCTCCCCTCACATTCAAAGTAGCTAAGTGACTATCCGCAGTCCACGTTTCGCCCCCATAGGAAGCATGATATGATAGGTGGCGACATCTATCGCTATCGTTTTGATAATAGTCAATACGACTATTACTCATAGCTTCCCATAAGATAATACAATTTATATTGAAATGAAATACATACAAATTAAAAAATTAACCTTACATAAATGTCAAAAAAATTTGATAGGATAGAAAATTTAAAATCCTCCAGTAAATATATTTAGCGCTTACGGGAAACTTTAGCAAATATAATAAAATAAAATTTATACTAAAATAAATGTATATAGTAGTATATAGCCAGAAATAAATTAAACTAACAGGCCTCATTTACTGGCTCTAACAGAGACACAAATTAAACCCTCCTTCAACAATACGCATCTTTTGTGTCCCGGATTCGAACTCGAAACAAGATTCAAATTTAAGACCGGCCTTTGTGTTTACACTCGCAGTGATATTTCCTGTTGTAGACAGGAGAACTTAGAACCAAAGGACGGCCTAGAGGTCATGTGGTTCAAGTTAACCTTACAAAAATCAACAACATTTCTCTGCTGCCTGTATCTTTCTCCTACGAACCCTCCTTACGTCAACCTCTTTCAACATCTTTCCGACACGCCGGAGCTGTTGCAAACTAACGACCCCAACACAGAGGTTATATTTTTGGGTGATTTCAATGTTCACAACGCGAACTGGCTGAGATCCAACCGCACCGACAACGCCGGTGTAGAAGCTGAGAACTTTGCGATAAGCCACAACGTGACCCGGCTAGTTGAAGAATCTACCCGCATACCCGATAACCCCAATCACCAAACCAAAATTCTCGATCTCTTCTTCACGACACATCCCGACCAGTACCGAGTCTCTATAACCGCTCTGCTCGGTAAATCTGATCATAAACTCATCTTAGCCACGTCCAAACAAACAACCCCGCCCAAAATCACGCCTGGTACCTCTATTGTCTGGCATTATAGAACAGCCAAATGGAATGAACTTATGGACTTTTACCTATCATTTCCATGGAAAGATGTCTGTTTTCGCTCACAAGACCCATCAACATGTGCAGAATCTGTAACCGAAATAATAAGGATAGGTATGGACTCATACATTCCTCATGGTACAAGACGGATCTTCAACCCCAAACCCTGGTTCAACAAAGAATGCAACCGTGCGATGCGTGATAAAAATCAAGCACATCGACTCTGGTGCGAAGTCCCGACAATTGCCAACCGAGAAGCCTTTGTCCACGCGAGGAACGCCTGCAAAAGAACGATCGATCTTGCCAAAGACTCCTACGACACGAGAATATGCAACAAGCTTGTCAATGCCCCTTCTGGATCAAAGACCTTCTGGTCTTTGGCTAAAGCCATAAATAAGAATTTCTTCTTTACCACCACTCGAGAGGTCCGACGGCACGACAGCCGTATCTTCCACAGAAAAAGCGGATCTGCTGGCCGAAATAATCAGCTCTAACTCAACCCTCGATACCAATGGAAAACAACCCCCAACGATACCTAGAATAAAGGAATCAATGCCTGAGGTCACTATCCGCCATCGCACTATCAGGAAAATCCTACGAAATCTTGACTCTAATAAGGCAGTAGGACCAGATGGAATTCCGACAATTGTCCTGAAGACCTGTGCTTAAGAGCTCACCCCAGTTCTCTGTAGACTCTTCAAGTTATCATACAGCAAAGGAGTATTTCCGTCCATGTGGAAAAACGCTAAAGTCCAACCGATTCCGAAAAAAGGAAATGCAAATTATGCAAATTATCGCCCTATTGCATTGCTCTCAGTCATATCCAAAGTTATGGAAAAAGCGATTAACACAGAACTTATCAAATATCTGGAGAAATTTGAGATAATCCATGACAGACAATATGGATTTCGACAACTTCGGTCTACTGGATATTTGCTGGCTTATGTCACTCAGCTCATGCAAGATCGCTCCTTACATGTGGCAGTTGACGGTATTTCTTCTGATGCGTTTAAAACTAATGCCGGGGTCCCCCAGGGTTCCATCCTGTCCCCCACCTTATTTCTTTTACACATCAACGACCTCTTGAAAACCACCACAAACCCCATTTACAGTTTTGCAGACGATATCACACTTGTCTCAACTTTCACATCCTATCGATCACTTTCGGTGAATGATACAAATAGACTCAGGCAGGAACAGGTTGATTCCATCAATAGAGATCTTAAAGCAATCGTCGAGTGGGGAACCAACAATCTTTTCAGTTCAACGCCCAAAAAACACAAAGTGCCGCGTTTTCCAAGAAAGTGAATTCCTCAAATCATCCCATCACAATGTCATGGCACTAATTTAACTTAAATAAAAACTCTTAATGTTTTTCTGTAAATATACAGTGTTCCTATATCACAATAAATAAAAATGTTTAATTTTTTTTTTAAAAAATCGGGATTTTTGCTGAGCGAACGAACTGTCAACGTTATGTTTGACGTTTATTTATAAAAAATAATCATTCTTTTTTTAAAATAATATACCCAAGTAAATTTATTTCTGGTGTACTTTCTAGTTAAATTTTATAACTAATGTAAGTAATTGATTATAAAAGTTATTGCTTGTTAATAGGAAAAATAAAACATTAATGATACGTATTAGATATATTTTATGACAATAAATACTTTAACAATATTTTCTTATAAACCCAAAAATAACCGAGAGAATATTAAAACATTCTCTACACAGGTATCCATGTTAAATAAGTAGACAGGTCAGGTATTATGTACTACAAAACACTTGAAGTGCACCATTTAGCTTCATATTTGTTGCACTGAGTATTTAAAAAATATTTAGCTCATTGAATTAAACGGGTGTTTATAGTTGGATACATGTTTTAGTTTGTAAAAGTATTTATGTACGGTAAATTAGAAGTTAAATTATAACTTGTTATTGTTTGTGACTAATAAAAACAGTCTTTATACATGAAAATTTTTGATACCTACTTATTTTTTAAATATTCAGTACATTATTTTTATCCTATTAGCACAGACATTAAATATTTTTCAGAGATATGAACTATTTAAACAGCAGCAATCGTAAATATATTAACAATTTTTAAAATTATTTAAAAATTGTACACGTCATAATGACTTTGCCACGCCTTTTTTTTGGTTCTCTAAAGAGTACTCTGCTAGTGGTCTCTCTACTGGCAAATTATGCCCGAGCTCAGCCGTAGAGGGTAGAAGAAAAAAATCTAAAAGTGATCCGCGCCACCGACTTAAAACGGTACAAGCAGGAAACCCCTAGGTCTTGTAGGCACCAGCAGAGCCACACGAAAAACAACAAACAATTATGGTGAACTAGATAAATAAAACTATATTTACAATTACTGCAATATATTAATTAAGTAAAAATGATGTTCTAATTTTTTACAATAAATTCTGTATTTTCGTAAAGTGGTTTAAACGAATTTAATACACTTTCTTAAAATAATATTTAAATTAATTATAACAATCTTCCAGACAGTAATAAAAACCTAATGAGGTACAAAAGAGAATTAAAATAACAAAAAAAAAACAACAACAAGAAAATGTTCACAATATTTAAAATTTCGAAAATAATTGGTTTTATATAAAATTCCTGATAGCAAAAGATTAACACAACAAAAAAAAGGAAAAACCAAATAAATGAACTTGCTACAAAAATAATATTTTAAAACCCTTACAATATCCACATAAATTATATTCAGTGATATATAAATTCAGATTCAGCTTGGAGCCGGTACAAATTTAACGAAAAATAATTTGGTTACTTTTAAACTATTGAAAACTTTATTGGGACGTCACTGGGAGCAGGTACAAATTAAATGAGAATAACTTGTTACTTTTAAATTATTGAAAACACTTATATCAAACACATAACTGATAAGTTGATAAAATTAAATTCCATACCATGTAACCAATTGAAAACCTCACTGAGACGTCACGGTAACATCGATGATCCAAGAACCGAAAAACCAAATAGTATTATCAATAATTTCTGCTAAAATTACCAGGCAAGTCTTTATAACGCTGAAATTTATCGTCGATGTGGATGGAACGGCACGTGGTACTTCACGATGGCTTCACTTCATCAAATCCCACAAGTGGTGATCTTAACTCGACACCAATATCCAAAAATATTCTCCACATAGGCACGACAGAATGGTCAAGTTAATAATTAAATGGTTTATCTTCCTAATCCAATAAAGATGGCCCCAAATTCAGCCAGATATGGAAGAAGAAACCGTAGAAGTTCCGCTCCCGTGTTAATATTCAACCGTTCCAAAAACTCTCAACCGACTTCCACCACTGCCACCAAACGAAAGCTGATCCTTCCTCGCTCCCAGACCGGACATCAAGAAAATGACCCGGGACACGCGTCAGCCAACCTTTCCATGTATAAGTCCCTAGTTCATAAACGCGCTCGTTCGCATCAGTTGCCAGCCCATGTAAACCGACAATAATATATCGAACAACACACTACTATCGAGGCCAATAATCAAGGCGAAGTCCAATAAGAGAGACAAAAATGTCACAGCTATCAATAATCGAATTTTATCACTACTACATAGGCAACACTACATACAACGAACCCAAATGCAGACTATTGAAACGGCAGATAGGAGAAGAAAATAATAGGCACGTGACAACTTGTCTTTTAAGTAAAGGCAATTCAGATAATTAATTTTGGTGACGAACTGTGAATAAATAAATGCAACAAAATATCAACAAAACACTTCTAGTAAACTCTTCGGCACAGGCAACATTTTGTTTGGTAATTAAATAGTTGCCGTATTAAAAAGTTTCTTTAAAGGGGCCCAAACATTATTAAACAAATTGCGCAACGAAGCGATGCGCAACGTTGCGTTGCACAACTGCATCACCCATACACTTGGTAAAATGTTGATTAAACTTTAGTTACAAGTTGTGCATTGTGCAAATTCTCTTCAGAATTCTCTATTACTCGTATTAATAGTCGTTACAAAAAGCAGTGTTCTACCAAGAAAACCGGATGGCAACTGAAAAATATTGCACATCGAAGCGCAACACACACATACACCATGTGTTGCGCAATTTGTTTGATAATGTATGGGCTCCTTAAAGACTAAAAACTTGCCGTACAACTTTGTCTTATACAAATATGGAAAAATATTTTCGGAACTTGGAAACCAGCACAAAATATAAAAAATATTCGCGACAAATAGTCAAGTAATTAATTGCACGACTCCAATTTAAATTGTCCCCACTTCATCGAGATCACCTTTCGCCAACGTACTATCAGAAAGATTTTGCTGGGTCTCAACACCAACAAAGCCTGTGGATCTGACGGAATCCCGCCGATTGTTCTCAAGAAATGTGCCCCTGAACTAACACCTGTTCTTTGCAAGTTGTTCAACCACTCTTACAATTTGGGAGTATTTCCGTCCAATTGGAAAATTGCAAGAGTACAGCCAGTCCCTAAAAAAGGCAAAAAGACCCTACCTAGCAACTACAGACCTATCGCACTGCTATCTATTATTTCAAAGGTCATGGAAAAAGCCATCAACATCGAGTTCATGAAATATCTGGAAGACTCAGGAATTATCAATGATAGGCAATATGGCTTCCGCCATCAGAGATCAACTGGTGACCTGCTCGCATACGTCTCACATATATGGCAGCTATCTATTGAAAAGTATGGAGAAACTTTAGCTGTGGCATTAGATATCTCCAAGGCGTTCGATCGAGTTTGGCACCAGGGACTCCTCGCCAAGACTCCTCGCCAAGCTTCCATCTTATGGCTTGCCCCCTCAGCTGTGTTCTCTGCTTGCTAGTTTTCTCTCAAACAGGTCTCTCTATGTAGTGGTCGATGGAGTTTCATCTGACACTCTACTCATAAATGCTGGTGTTCCGAAAGGATCCATTCTAGCACCAACACTATTTTTACTTCACATCAACGACCTATTAAAAGCAACTTCATGTCCCGTACACAGCTTTGCCGATGATAGTACCCTCCATACCGCATTCTCTTCCAGGGCCCCTATATCAGCCCGTGAAACCAGAAATGAACGAGGAAGAAATGTTAACAATATAAATATGGACTTAGCAACAATTCTCGAATGGGGATCCAATAACTTGGTAGAATTCAATGCAAACAAAACACAAGCATGTCTTTTCTCTAGAAAAGCCGATCTCACTGTGCCTAACATAAGTTTGTCAGGAGTAACCATACCACTGAAGTCATCCATATCGATGCTTGGTATTACTATCAGCAATAACCTTTCCTGAGAAAATCACGTGAGGTCCATTGCCAAAAGTGCATCCCAAAAACTTGGTTTTTTGTTTCGTGCCAAGAGCTATTTCACCTCCAGTCAGCTGCTTATGATCTATAAGGCACAGATCCGACCTGTACTGGAGTACTGTTCCCATATTTGGAGTGCAGCACCTAAACATATCCTGAAGCTACTGGATTCTGTCCAAAAAAGGACAATTCGTCTCGTCGGTGATGCATCGCTTACAAACTCGCTCACTTGTCTGGAACACCGTAGAAAAGTTGGCGATTTGTCTCTATTTTATAGATATTTTCATGGGCGATGCTCTTCTGAAATACCAACAATCGTTCCTCCTTTGGCAGTCTCTTCGAGATTAACCCGTCAAGTTCAGTCTTCACACCCCTTCGTGGTCACTTTGGAGACCTGCAGAACATCACTTTCCAAAGACTCATTCATCCAACGAATTGCGAGGCTTTGGAACTCATTGCCTAGGAGGTGTTCCCCGAGGCATACAACCTCCAGAAATTTAAGAAGAACACCAACTCCTACCTTCTTTCCCTTGGTTCCCACGATGTTCTCTGAACATTACAGGATATCCCTTTTCGTGGGAACCAGAACATATAAAAAAAAATCGACATGTGTCTGCGACGCTAGAAATCAGTAAAAACTTTTAGCGGTTGTGTGCACGTCTGATCTATCAGGAAAGAGACTACGACACATGCAAGGGATCAAACAGTTATTTTTTAACAATTTTTTCACTCACACCACAACGACCCTGAAAATAAAATTAATATTCTACGAATTAATAACATAACATTAACTTCTAAAAAATAAAATAAAAATTTGAACTCCAAAAAAAAAACATTACAAATCCAACGCAATAAAGGTTCATACAAATCGTTCAAAACGATGACTCGTCTGTAAATAATATGTTTTGTGAAAAACATCATTTTCATTTTGCTTTTCCATCATGGTTTCACAAAATGTTTTTCAGATTTGGCTATTGTTTGCCACGACAAGTTGGTTGGTTTAACGTTTATTGCGTTGGATTTGTAATGTTTTTTTTGAGTTTATTTTTCAGAAGTAAATGTTATGTTTATTAATTCGTTAAATATTTATATTATTTTCGGGGGGCCCTTGTGATGGGGGCGAACCAATTTTTAAAAGAGATCTCGCTTGCGTCTTAATCTCTTTTCCGATAGGTCAGACGTGCACACCGCCGCTAAAAGTTTCACATAGATTTCAAGCGTCGACGAGGTGGGGACAGTTCAAATTGGAGTCCTGAAATTAATTACTTGATTGTTTGTCGCGAATATTTACTACGATATTAAAAAGATATGATTATTTTAGAAGGTACATATCCATTTGTTAATATTTTTTTTTATTTTGTTCTTTATTACTTAAATAATAGTGTCCAAATAGTTATCTGAGTTTTTTATTATTAATTTTAAAGAGATAGATATTAAACGAAAAATTTTTTGTAATTATCTTTTTGATGAGACTAACTCTACTAAAAGCCATGTGTGTAGAATTTTTGTGATCACAAATTATGCACATATATATATATATATATATATACATATATATATATATATATATATATATATATATACATATATATATATATATATATATATATATATATATATATATATATGTATATATATATATATATATATATATATATATATATATACATATATATATATATATATATATATATATATATATATATATATATATATTAATTAAAAAAAAATAATGGGTACGTTTTTCTTTTAATTTTCTAACATTTTTAAAAAACAACTGAGTTCTTTTTAAAGATTATCTTGTGTGTAAATTATGCAAAGTTGATTTAATTTGCAAAAAGTAACAATAACCAGAGACAAATAATTGTCTACTCAGTATTGTCTCAGCAGTATTTTTTTATAAAAGTTATATAATTATTTTTTAAGGTAAAGCAACCTGCATGATAAATAATTTTTATTCTTTATTTATTTTTATTTTGCCAATGGTTTTGGTACATGAGTAATGTAGTATTTTACTGAATAATTAGGTTTAACATAGGCGCTGGCAGGGGGCACTGAAGTAATATTATTACGTAAATTTGAATAGTTTTTGTAGCCTAATCATAGGATTATATTTTGTTACCTGTAATTCAATCTATACAAACCCCTGATTGGAATTTATTATTTAAAATAACACCTATTCAATTATTTTTGTATTTAATTTTTTTATCAATATAGATACCTAAGATATAAAGTAGTGAAATTATTATATTAAAAATATTTACATTTATTTACCATAAATTCTGTTGTATACAATACGCTGGCAAAATGCAAGGACATATTTCGTTATTTATTTATGTTCATAGATTTAAATAGAAAATAATAGTTATAATTTTGTAAAATAGTATCTAATATTTATAGTACCAATATAATCTGCATACACCTATTGTTTTCATCACATGTAGAGTAGGATTAAATAGAGTAACAAAAGTAGCATAAAATATCTTTTAAATTATCACAAGAATAATACTTACATATTCATTTACTATTAATAAATAAAATATAATAAATAAGTAATATTAAAAAATAATAAAGTACAAATAATTTAAAACATGCTTTAAAAACAAATATTTTTAATATTTTGATTTGATTGTATAGGTATGTAAAAGAAAATATATTAATAAATACAAAATACAGAATTGTAAAATGGTTACGGCTATGATTTTTACATACAATGTTATTAGCTGCCCTTCGAAATTCAATGAAAATGTAGCTATTTTAAAATTTATTTAGTTTTTAGTAACTACCAATAAAATTAAATTGTAATAAAAAAAAGGTATTTATGCCATTTTACAATTTAATTTTAAAGTTTACTAAGGTTTAAATTTTGACCAAAAAATAAATAAAGGCACAATAAGAACAAGGGGAATCCAAACAGTTGCTAATGCAGACGATTTAGTACTAGTAACAAAAAAAAAGATATAATGTCCTTAATGCTACAAGAAATCATAGAAGAAGGAAAGAAGATCGGGCTAAAAATAAATAATGGCAAAACAAAAATAATGAGAGTTACAATGAGTTAGAAAATAAAAGATTAAAGTGGAAAAGAATTTTTTGCAGAAGTCGATAAATTTAAATATCTAGGCATAATCCGGTCAAGTATTGGAAATGGGATAAGGGAAATTAATAAAAAAAATCTATCCTAAATAAAGCATTTTATTCAAATAAAGAACTGCTAAAAAGTAAGATACTGACACGGACAACAAAGATAAGGATGTATAAAACACTTATAAGACCTGTAATAGTATTAGGACCTGTAAAAATATAAGATGGCCCATTTAGAAACAGAAAAAAGAGAAATATTACAAGTACTAAATGGCAGACTTAGTGAATAAAATTAAATAGCAAAGGCTAAAGTGGTTAGGACACGTATGGGAGCTAGTCCTGAAGATATGGTAAATATTATAATGAACTGGGTCCCAGAGCTAATAAGAAGACGAGGCAGACCAAGATCAGCATGGTTGCAGGAAGGAAGGAAGAAAAGAGGATTTAAGAAGAATAGTGATAGTGAATGCTGAAGAAAAGGTAAGGGACCGAGAACTCTGGAAGAAAATATGCAAAGAGATCGAAAAATTAATACATGGTTTAATCGTTTCTAAAAATATTATCTAGAAAGCTTCTATGAAGCGGCGCACTTGGGGTGTTAAGCCATGCATAAATACATAAAAGTTTATTTTGCATAATTTCGACCAAGAAGTGGCAGCTTAATGTTTAAATTTAAATTGTTCAAATGATTTAAAACTGGTAATAATTATACAAAGAACCCATTTATGATCAATGACCTCTTTCAGAAAAAAATGAAATAAACAAATATCTACATTTAGGAGCAATTTGAAATGTATTTAATAAATATACGGAGACTGGGATTTAACCGTATTCGAGAACACGTCATGGCTTGTTCAATATTTCCAATGTTTTCTATTTTAACTCGGAACCAAGAAAAGGGATTTTTATTTCGAAACATTGTTGAAACAGTTTCGAAATAATTCAGAAAGAAATTTGAGCAGCTAAGCAACACTGGAAACATTGTTTACAGTGCATTCAGGGTGCGTAAGAAGACGTAAGAGCTTACAAATCCTAGATACTTAATCCCCAAGCGGTCTATATCGACCCCTAGGGGTCGACTTCGAAATGCAAAGGATCAACCTCAATGAAAACAAAAATTGGGAAAGCATAAATAAGGGTCCACTAAAATGTCCATCAAACATAATTTGAAACTGGATTCGTGAATGTTCTATACCATGAAAATACCACAATGGATTATCAATCCATACGGCGTTATTAAAGAAATCAATGTCATGTTACAATAACTGATCGGAGTAAGCACTAACGAAAAACTTAAAAGTAATGTCCAGAAAGGGATATCAGCAATTGTGGCTTCAGAGAGCTATTCCTATTACTTATCCTACATTATGAACTAATGCGAGAAAGTTTTTAGTAGCTTTTCTATCTTCATACCTCGCGGAAAGAAGTTTCAGCACGGTTGCTAATCTTTTTACAAAATAAAGAAAGATTAGAAATCACTGACCGAGGAGATTTAAGGTTAAACTTAACTAAATCAAGCCAAATATAGAAAATTCACATTAGGCTTTTACCTCCCATTAAAAGCATTTTTTTGTACTCATAATTTTAATTGATTTTTGTAGTTTTTAGTATTAAATGAAATTTGTTAACATAAGTCCTAAAGATAAAAAATTGGGTAAGTTGCAAAGACTTGCCTGTATTAGAATCACAGGAGCATTCAAATCAACATCAACTGCAGTCATGGATGTACTTCTAGAGTTGCCTCCTTTCCACCTAGTAGTGCAGGGAGAGGCGAGGCTTGGTGCCTTCAAATTTCAGAACACACACAACCTGAACGTTTAAAGAGGACATATTAGTATCGTTAGAATTGTGATCGGAAACGCGTTGGGAACGAGGACGGACCACATTCCCATTTCGAAACGGTACTGCTTCAATGACCAATTCAAGAAGCTGATACCAGACAGAACTGAGTGGGAAGGCTCCCAGCTCAAGGGAATCCTACTGGAGAAAATCTGGTACACAGATATATCCAAGACTGAAAATGAGGTGGGCGCAGAAGTGTTCTCCAGGAACCCAAGCACTGCCATCAGCTACTGGTTGGGCACTCACACCTCCGTATTTCAGGCAGAGGTGTACGCCATCCTTCAAAACGCGAAGGAGAACAATAGGAGGAATGTTGAAAACGCGCATATTAACATCATGTCAGACAGTCAAGCGGCACTTAAGGCCTTGTACAGCAAGGAAGTGACATCCAAACCGGGACTGCAAAGAACTGAGAACGCTGGCAGACCGTAATTACGTCAAACTGACATGGGTTCCAGGACACCAGGAAATTGCAGGTAATGAGATAGAAGAAGAAAAAAATAAGTCGTCAAATACTCATTTGAAATAATGGATTTGTAAACATTTAATATTATAACGGCCGGGGGTCTACCCTAAATGGAAAAAATTGTTAACTGCCAACTTTAAGCAGCACTGATTTTTTTTGGTATTACTATTTTTGTGTCCATTCTTATTAGAATTTAATAGAATACATAATTATGTGAAAAACATCTTTTCATGGTAATTTTCAATAAAAAATTAGAAAGATATTTTGATCTTGAATGAGATCTGAGTACATATTTACATTTTTTTTAACTACACTTGAATAACCAACGCCTATTAAACATTTATGATCATTTAGTACAATGTAATCTCAGTAAAGATAGCGTTGTCTACTTAGATATTTATTGCAATATTGCTAA
The DNA here is from genome assembly GCA_950111635.1 of Agelastica alni. NCBI lineage: Eukaryota > Metazoa > Arthropoda > Insecta > Coleoptera > Chrysomelidae > Agelastica > Agelastica alni. The sequence goes on from OX467715.1 coordinate 37,993,697, forward strand.
TTCTATCAAAGTAGTTTACCTGACTGCCACTACTTTAATTAAACATTTTAAAAAAAAATTTTAATTTTTTCTTAAATATTTTCAGGAGAAAACTTTAAAATTTTTGGGAAAATGTTGATATTCAGTGAAATCGAAAGGCAGTATTTTTCTTTTTATTTGCTTAGACAATGAGTTCAAACTAAGTGTGTTAGCGACTTTTTTCTATTCACAAGAAATGAAGGAGTCAATTTGGCACCCTATCATAAATTGCTACTGATTATTACACCAACGTACATACAATTTGGATCTAATATTGCAAAATATTACGTTTAAACTCTAGATCCCAGGTGGAAAAAGCAAAAGTCTTATTTCTTAAGTAGATGCTTTAAAAAATTCGTATATACAAAAGTCTTATACACCTTGACGGGAATATTTAAAATAGAAAATGTCTCTGGAGAAAGCACGATGTCTACATAGATTTTTTTACCAATTAAATATTTTGAAAAAATATTGCACACTATATTTAATTATCACTGGAGAATAAATAAATTAAATAATAAAATTTTATGCAATTTTTAGAATTTGATGATAAAATGGTCATATAAGGAAAGGTAATTTTTTTATTGTCATAATGAATAAATTTCCCCTTAATGGCAAAAATAAACTAAATAAGTTTTTTATTCTTTCACAAAACATGTTAATTTGACAGTAAAAATATCACTTTGTATAAAAACAATTATCAGTACAAGACAATAAAAGGCTTTTTTATATTTATAAAAGAGATATAATCAATTGTGTTATTGCACATGCCAAAAAACAGTTCAGGTTTTTTGTATATAAACTCTTACCAATATTGCAAGTGGATCAGTCTTGTGTTACCTTTTACTTTGATGTGGGAGCAATTTCAAATAAACTAAGAATTAATTAAACTAAAGTTTTTATAAAAAACAAGCAAATGTGTGTACCTTTATTTGAAAGATTGAAGCTATAAACAAAAAATAATAGTACTGTGACATTGCAGGCTGTCCCATGTACCATAAAAACAATTATTTAATTTTCTTCTATTAAAAAACCAGGTAAGTATAAAATTTAAGGAATTCGTGTAATTATTTTTACATTTAATATATAATTTTAGCTTAACTTAAATTTTCAGTACGTACTGTCTTTTATTTTATTACTCCTTTTTCATTTAGGTACCTTTGCGTATTTTGCATCACCTACTTTTTAAATATGATTTATGATGTTTGTGATATTTTTACAGTATAATATAATAAATAATTATATTGTATTGTAAGTTTTACTTGATATCCACTAAAAAAGGAAATTGAAACTGTTTAGATCTCAATCACCGTTCATATTTTTTTAAGATTATTCTGGCCAAGTTGTATTGTTTTGTACAAATCGAAAATCAAAATAATAAACTTACTTTCCATCTTGAGTAAAAGTTTTTAACATCTTAAATTTTTTAATATATGACTCTTCTTTCGATTAACCCCTCCACTAGTTTTTACCATCTGGGGAAGGTGTTTCTAGTTAACAAATTTATATTCAAATTTTTTAAAATATGACAGCCTTTAAAAGCATCTATTAGATTTCTCATAGTAGCCTAGTTACGTTTGTTTGCCATTTTTCTGACCGCCTCTATATTTGCGATTTTCTCCGTTGTAGTGATTGTTATTAGACCCTCTTCTGCTGTGATAGTGACCGTCGTTACTTTGAAGACTAGGAAGGCCTCCACTGTTCTCTCCAGACATTGATCTCTCATGATTTCGACCACCTAAATGTATTAATTAAACATAATAAAATAACCACAACTACAAAAGTGTAAATAATTTTAATTTATTCAGTTTACAGTCAAAATTTAATTCTTAAAGGTATTTTAATGCAAAAGCATGGTTTATTTAGAATTTGTTTATGACTACTGTAAAAAAAAATGTTTTACTTGAAGAAGTTGAATTGTATGTTTATACATAACGGAATAAAGGGAATTTAATGCATTTAAACGTTAAGCTCTCTAGTCAATTGACTAACACAAAATATAACAGATAGTCGCGATGAATAATCAAATATTCAACTAAACCACTGTAGAATATTCCTTTCCTAATGACTGTTGTCTCACGTTTCAATCTCCTTAATCGCATTAATGCCGGACACACCTATCATACACCCTTCCGATCCGAGTCCGATCCGATGTGGCCATAAGAATCAGATCGGTGCGGGATCGGAAATGGGTTAGCACACATGTCATACACGCTTCCGGTTCCTTTCCAAATTTAGCTCGATAGACTGGCCACTCGCCAATTTCTATTCATCTCGTGGAAGGTCCCGTACTAAAATTGTTTAAAATTTTAGCAACTACGATTTAGTTATGGTGACACTTTGTTTAGAAAAATAAGATGAAGGTAATCGGAGATTAATCATTAAATTTTATTTTTAAAGTCAAAGTCAAACTACAAACTGATCAACGAGGTCATGCGATATAACGACTTTAGATTTCTTCCTTTGAGACTACTTTAAATCGCATGTCTATGCGAATAAGCTGCAAACAATAAATGTCCTAAAATCAAAGTAAATAATGTCATCCAGCCAATTCAACTAGATTTATACGAAAAAGTCATGGAAAATTAGACGTTTCGAATATGTTTCGCCAAGCAAAGCCACGACTGACATTTAAACGACGTTATATTCTATACCTAATGTCAAAAAATGGTGGGGTTGGTTACTTTTGGCCAATGGCTCACTGCTTAGCTTGTTGATTGTAATTTATTACATGCATATAGGTTGGGGCTGGGTACGATGGGTAAAATCAGGTATCGGGTGATTGATTCCACGTAGCACTGCTGGATACGGAAATAGCAGTATCACTTGTGTTTCTACTATTTTCTAACCGAATGTTACTTTAACGGAAATACCAGCAACTACAGCGTGGAGGAGGGAACCTGTTCTCCAGGGTTTCAGGGGGGGGTTAACTGAATTACATGTCTAGAGCATTCCTGGTGCGCCGAAGAACTGGGACTCTCTGTGGAAATCGCCTGGTATAGACCGCACTAACAACCAGCAACAGCTGGTGGTGCGTGGTGGCTTGCCTTAACCAGCTGGCCGAGTAGAAGAGAAGTACAACAAAAATCTCTCCAAGTACAAGGTGGAACAGCATAAGCCAAAGACTGCATGGCTAGTGGGTGGGCTAGTTGCGATTATGTGAACTTTGGGTACCTGGCGCCACTCAGTTTCAGTTGCCTTCATGTGACATGCGGGGCTCAATCATAGGTGACCGTTTTTCCCTAACTTCTCGTGGGACCATACATGGATACAAAAGAGAAAAACCACGGTGAGGAAAACTCCCCAAAAAACATAGAGGATGAAATGATCAGGAAACGGGCAGCCTCACACAGGAGGTCAAACGTCCTGAATCAAGTTTCTGAAAGGGGCCTTCTTAAAGCTCTCCAATGTCAGAAACTTAGCTCCCAGGAAATTGATAAACTTTGTACTCGGAATCTTGGAATCCCGGGCCTCGAATAGATTAAGGGTTAGGCACAAAAGATCTGATAGGTTGAGGTGCTTGAGGTAGGGTGCTTCCTACAATCTACAATGTCTCAAATAAAATAAGTGGTTATCTCACAAACAACTTATTTTATTTACATAGAGCGTCCTTGTTAAAATACCCCTTAGATAATTTAAATAAAGTTAAATTTAAAATTAAACGCACTTTGCTAACAACTTGTTTTACTTACATTTAAAAATCGAGCGTACTTGTTAAAATACCCCTTAGATAATTAAAAATAAAGGTAAATTTAAAATTCAACGCACCTTGCCAATAACTTTGTGAATGTAAAGGAGGAAACCAGTTTCCTCTGTAATGTCCACTGTTTCCTCGTTGTCGTCCACCGTTACCTCTCCCAGAATGCTGCCCGTGTCCATTTCTAGGCGAGTTATATTCGTGTTCCCCGTTTCTTTGATGCGAATAAGAAACGTCACGCTGAGAGTAGTGCTCAGCATTTTCTTTTCTTAAATCGGAATTTTCTCTGCGCAATCGTCGAATTATAGCTTCTGCATCATCCAATTTGCGTAGCAGTTCTGGATCCGGTTGAACAGCTCGTTCGCGTTCTTTTTCGCGATCTCTTTCGTATCTTTCTAACTTCCTAAAAATGTTTTTTAAAAAACTTTAATAAAGTAGCTACAGGGAAGCGTACCTACTTAAAGTTATTCGACACGGACATTTAATTTTCATAAAAAAAAATGTTACTTTAGAAATATGAAAGCAAATAAATTAGATATGACTACCACAAAAAATATTGTTTTACTTAATTGTGTTGCTCAATAACTAGTTTTGTCTTTCTATTTATCTTCAGGTCAATAAGAGACGACACAATAAGAACAATAATTACTAACAAGAGTTACTACGATCAATAACCAAATAGTTCTATCCTAACTTGATACTACAGAAAACTTATCTAAGGTCATATTTACTAATACTCCTTAGGCTCTAATACATAACTTAATTACACTAGTAACTAACGTGTACTTTTTAGTCGCACATTACAATGATCTTTCACTTATCACTTCTCTAACTCAAACGGCTTTGTCGTCTCGAGACTTCTTAGCTAGTTAGCGTTGTCAAGGAGCTGGATGGCTTTAATATTGACATGACTCTTGCAAATGTGTTGTCTGGCTAACAGTATTCATCTGAAGGTCTCGATGAAGATCAGTATTTCTGTAGTACCAGAGAGCGTTGATGATGCTCCTTAATACTTTATTCTAGCGTTGTATAATTTGGATATTATATACTTTTTTTTACACAACCCCACTACTGTATTCCATATGTCCACGCCGCTTTAAAGACTTGGTTATATAATGACAATTTATTGTAGGTAGACAGAGTAGAATTTTTTTTTATTAACCAGTATATATTTTTGAATTTAATTCCTAATACTTATTTTTTTTTTCCTTTTATGAGCCTATCAGCGTAGCCTTGCATCTAATGTAATACAGATATTTTACCGAATTTGCTTAAGATGATTATTATTTATACTGACTGTTTTCTTTTGTTGGTAACGTAAACAGGTTTTGTTTCGTTTAGTTTAATACGCCAGTGTGGTCCAAATATTAATTTGTTCAACAGAAGTTTGTACTTTGGTTGCTGATTCTTCGTGATTTCTTCCGACTGCTAGATAGCTGTGCCGTTTTTAAATATTGCGATTGTGTTATATTCTAATATTTGGATGTCACTGGTATAAGGCAGGTATGGTACTGATCCCAGTACGCTTCCTTGTAATACTCAAGTATCTTCAAAAAAGAGACTGAATCTTAATTTTTTTGAAATTGGAAAATGGACAAATGATTGTTAATTGCAAATTTAATTTGCACTACCCATGCATTTACTAGCATAGCCCCAAATAATATCTCCATTATGGCCTTCTTGTACCATTTTACGGTTTGTCGTAAAGTTGTGTAATATGACGCCATTTGATCTGACATATCTACCCCTTTTTCCTCGAACTATAACATATGACAGCATCAGGTTTCTTGATGTACTCACCTTTTCTGTTGTTTTTACCTGTTTCAATAATTTTACACAGATGATCTTTGCACGTTGTCAACATCATAATAGGTTGTTTATCAACCCATTTTAAAAATGTTACTCCTTCAGTAGTTTCAAGTGCAATAATATCTCTCCATTTCAACTTTTTGCTAGTAATTTTCTTTGGTATGCCTTTCCAATTACTTCTCAGGGTTCCACAAAAGAAATTTTTTTTCCATAGTAATTATTCATGTCCTTCATTTAAAAAAAATTTCATTAATTTCATGGTTATAGCATGAGAATGCCCTTTCCCTTCCACCGCATCACCTTTTTCCGCATAAATAGAAATTTGTATAATTTTATTCCATATTAATGGGACTTGTTGGGAATATATTGACAAAAAAATAACCTTCCTCGCCAAAGGATTAAACTTTCACCAATAACAACACTTTTTCCAGGTTTCAATATATTTTGAAAACTTTTATTAGCTTTATTTAGCATTTTTTTAAGGCGATCATTTTTGTCAGTACTTTCATTGTTTCAGAGATATTTCAGTAATTAATTAATTAAATAATTAAATTGAGTAATTAAAGATTATTTTAAACACATATTATTCTGGATTATTTTTATTTACTTGCCGTTAACATGATAGAGAATAGTTCATAAGTGGTGCCTTATCCTATTTATCGATCTAATATATAGGTCTAAGTATAAAAGAATATATTAAAAAAAAAGAAAATTAAAAATGGACCCAACATACTGCTTTGTGCTTTAGCTTACAGTGTTGCCAAATCCAGTGCTAACCTCTGAGCGGTAGCCTTAATCAATATATAAATATACAAAATGTATATAATGGAGATGTTGATAGTGAAAAAGTCGTCCCAGCCAAAAACGCGGGAAACATCGTTTTAGACCCCCTTCTATATATATATATATATATATATATATATATATATATATATATATATATATATATATATATATATATATATATATATATATATATATATATTATATCAGGATCGGAATCTGAGTTATCAACCGGAGATTTATCATCTGAACTATAAAAATATTGTAGTTTTTTAGTTTTTCGTAAATCTGTTCTTGTTTCTTTGATTTTTGATTGTCCTGGTTGAGGATTATCTGGATCATCACTATTATTGCCACTGTTTTTTTCACGACTGTTCTTGGCCGCTTTCCGTAAAAACAAGATGAATTCATTGTACTAAATTATTTGCACCAATAAATAATAGCACCTAAACAAGAGCCGTTAATATTTCCCGCGCATTTTCTTGTGCCAGGCATGTGAACAAAACAAATTTCTTTATTAGACTGAACGATGCACCCGCACGAAACCTAAACAGCGACCCACCGCATTATTGTGTTTTAATTTAGTTTACTTTAGTTTAGGTATTAATTGTTAGTCTATTAAAGTTTGGTTTGTACCTACTCATTTTAAAAGACTGTTTTTGTAAATTAAAACAAAAATGTTTAATATTATACAGATACCACAAAAAGACATACTTTTTCTGTTCATCAACTATAGCTGATAAATATGCATTTCGGCTTTCTGTTTCTTGCATTTGCAGCTTCAACTCTGCCATTTCTTTTTCCAAAATCTCAACCTGAAGCGGAGTTGTGTTGAATGGCTTCGGACTGGAATAAATCTATAAAATTGAAAAAATATTAGACGCAATTATTAAAAAGAGAAGAAACAAAGAATTTTGTTAAATGCATGATTTAGTGATTAAAATATTTATATTTAAAAAAAAGGCAAAATAAGCATTGTCATCCACTTATTTTGTAAGTCTAAAATTTTTTTGTATTTATTTTATTCTAAAGCTTCCTAGATAATTCAGATAAGCCAGGAAATTAGTGAAGAAATTCGCATAGAGATCTTAAATAAAAACATTTCATAATTCCATTATGATCCAGATAATAATTTTACTTTACTACTAGAGTCCAAACAAATCATGTAGTAGTTCAGCTATGCAAAGAATCCTACCGTTTACTGCTTGCACAAGCCTTAGTAAAGACAGAACTGACTATTCCCGTAAGAGTTGCTAACGTATACCCCAAAGGAATAACGCTTAAAGAAGGTGACATCATTGGAGCCTGTGAACCTGTGACTTCGATAACAAGGTGTGACGGAGGTAATTATCACGATCGAAGAGAAGAGAAGAGAAGAGAAGTCTATAATCATCCTTAGGACATCTATCAGTGGATGAATATAACGCTGCAAGGGAATTCATCAGATCCGAAAGTGACATCTTTGATTCAACAACAACAGGACGAACCAACTTGGTCCAATACAGGATTCACACTGGCCAAGCTCATCCGATTCGACAACCACCAAGACGACTAACATTTGCAAAACAACAAGAGGTGGAAAAGCTGGTTAACAAGAAGATGGAAGATGGAGTGATTAAATAATCAACAAGCCCTTGGTCTGAGCCGGTTGTGTTGGTTTCTAAAAACAATGGATCTACAATTTTTTGTGTGGACTACAGAAAATTTAATGATGTCACGAAGGAGGACAGCTACTCATTACCCAGGATTGACGACACTTTGACAACATTGGCAGGTTCACGTTGGTTCTTAACACTGGATTTAAAGAGCGGGTATTGGCAAGTGGGCATACATGAAGATGACAAAGAGAAGACTGCTTTTTCAACTGGAAATGGACTCTACCAGTTTAATGTGATGCCTTTTGGATTATGTAATGCCCCAGTAACATTCGAAAGGCTATTGGAATTAACACTACTTACCTGGTTTATTTTGAGGACGTTTTGGTTATTATTGAATTAATCCGATTAGGAAGTTCGACTGGAATAAAAGTACTAGCAAAAAAAGCAAAACTTTTAACGTATATAACTATAACTGACAGCTTTTGAAAAATCTCATACACGGCCAAGCTGTTCCGTATATGTGTGTGAGTGTCACTGACTTGAACTAAACAATTAAAAGCGGAACGCGTCTAAATTCAATACTCCCACTTTTTGTTGTAAGTCAATGCCAAAATTAATATAAAATGAAATTTAAAGTAACAAAACTAATTTAATTAAAAAAAACTTGAATATCTAAACTTTACGTTAAATCAAATTTTAAATACTACGTTAATTTCTTTGGCATGACACTCAACATATTAAAAAAAACGTTGATGTTTCGGTTTCGACAGTGCCTTCGTCATAATATAAGCTGACACTTCCAACTGCAAAGCTGATGTCTAGTCTAGTTGCAACGGCCAAATACATTAAATTTCCAACCACTTCACGATATGAAAAATTTATCTTTTCATCAGCCTCCAAATTGCCAAGATTTTGTGAATTGTCCAATGGCGTTGATACTACATTTCAATTAGTCATGTTGAAACGATCGATGACCTTTCTTGCGTATCCTTGTTGATTTGTGTTTATCGATCCGTCCGATCGCTGATCAATTTCGAGTCCCAAAAAACATTTCAACTCGAAAACTTTGATTTCGAATTCCCTTTGCAGGTATTTAAATAACTGGGTCAATAGCTTCCTGTTTCTTCTCGTCATCGACATAAATTGCAAGAATTAACATACCATTTTCGCCGTTGCAAAAGAATACGCATGAATCCGATTCACTTGCCTTGAAACCAAACTCGTTGACAAAATCGGTGAATCTTTTGTTCCAACAACGTGATGCCTGTTTCAATCCATACAAGCTCTCCGCTCGTCGGCTTTTATCATCGTATCCAATCGGCTGGCTCATGTAATCATTTTCTTCTAAATCTCCATTTAGAAATGCTGTTTTGACGTAATATTGCTTTAACTTTATTTTCTCTGCCGCTGCCAATGCCAAGATAGCTCTGATCGATGTGAATTTGACTACCGGACTAAAAGTTTCTTGATAATCGATTCCATACTCCTGCTTGAATCCCCGCAGTGCCAATCGTGCCTTTTAGCGATCAATGCTTCCATCTGGACTCTGCTAATCTAACCTAACCTTTTGTTCCACCGGTGCTTCGACTAAAATCCACGTACGATTTTCAACAAGCGAATTGAACTCCTCGTTTATCGCACGATCCCACTGTTTGTGATCATCGGACTAAACCACCTGTTCGTACGTCTTCGGCTCTTCACTGATTGTCAACAATGCGTAGCGATCTTCCGATGTAAAATACGTCAAACGTTTCGCCGCTGTGATGTTCCTACAATCGCGTAATCGCTGACTGATAACATTTCTGCTATCAAGGTCGCATATCACGCTATGTGTTTCTGGCGTGACTAAGTCGTCAGCGCCTTCATCATCTGTGCTTTTATCATTTTCATCCTTATCGTCTGCGTCATTGTTGGTCCCTTCTACAGCACTCACATCGAGTGTGGCAATGGATTTTTCTAACAAAAATACGACATCTCGAGAAATTTCAACCTTTTATGTTTTTGGATTCCATACTCGATATCTCTTCGAATGATTGTCATAGCCAACGAACATGCGTTTTGCTGCCTTTGGATCAAGCTTTTGCCGCTTTTCCTTCGGAATATTGATGAAAACTACCGAACCAAAAATCCGCAAATAATCCAGCTTTGCCTCCTTGCTATACCACAATTCATACGGTGATTTGTCTGCTACTGTGCTTGTTCCACTTCGATTTAGTACATGAACTGCTAAATTCACTGCCTCGGCCCAAAACTTCTTGTCGATTTGCTTTGAATGAAGCATAGTTCTTGCTGCTTCGACGATCGTTCGTATCTCTCTCTCGGCACACCCATTTTGTTTGGAAGTGTATGGCACAGTTGGTTGATGATAAATGCCTTTTTCTTCAATAAATGCCATTAATTCTGCATTTACAAATTCCGTGCCATTGTCGGATCTAATTATACGAATTTTGTGTCCATCGTCCTTCTCAATCAGCTTTACAAATTTCTTGATGATGCTTGTTACTTCAGATTTTTGCTTCATGAAGTAAACAAAACGAAAAGATGAATAATCATCTTTTAATAACAAGAAATACTTAGCGCCTTCCATCGAATTTTATTGAAACGGTCCGCACACGTCCGTATAAATTATCTCTCCGCATGCTTTTGATTTTTCCTCGCGACTCTTAAAGCTGCCTCGATAATGTTTTCCATATACACAGATGAAATCGATGTTACGGTTCTGCAAAAACTTTTTCACGTGCGCAAGATTCTGATGTCCCATTTGCTCATGCCATAAACGAAGTGATGTTCCTTTTACTGCTCTGTGTGGCGCAGTCTTCTCCTGTGATGTTTGAATCACTTTAAATAGCATTTGAAATAAACCTTTTCGGCGAACTCCCACTGCTACGACTTTTCCATCCTTTAATAGTTCACAACGCTTGCTATTCATTATTAAATCATGTCCATTATCCGTCACTTTTCCTGATGAAAACAGATTCATCTGAAGATTTTGCACCAACAAAACTCGCTTGCGAATCCAATCACTGCCATTGAATGCGTGAATACTGATATCGCCTTTTCCTTGAGCCAAAATTTTGTCACCATTTCCGATCTTCACTTGCTCAGATATTTCAATAAAATTTTCAAACCATTCACGTCTGTGACTCATATGATTTGTCGCACCCGTATCCAAGATCCAAGAGTCTTTGTCCTCACTTGTAACTGTATGACAAACTAAAGGATCGACTGAGCTTTCCTCATAATTACCCTCAGAACTTTGTTTCTCTTCTGGGCAATCGCGCTTCCAATGACCTCTTTTTCCGCACTTAAAACATTTGCCTTTCGGTTTGTCACTTATATTCGTCGATTTGTTGATGTTCGATGAATTTCCCTTTTTGTAGTCGGATATGTTCTCCTTTTGATCTCGCAATTGTTGCACAATTTCCATTAATTTCAATAAAAATGTCGCAATATCATCTCCTGCCTCTTTTGCATAACTATAATACTTTTGTTGTAAAAGTAGTGAGTTTACCTTTGATGTAGGCTCATAGGTTCCTCGGAGCATTTCCCACATCTCTTTTGCTGTTGTGCATATCATAATTTGCATAACCGCTTGCCTTCTGCATGCTGTCGAAATGAGAGGGAAAAAAAGTAGACACATGCGCACATTTAATGAAAATATTTTTATCCGAGTGAAAATAAGGCATTTTCTTTCTATTTATTATTATGCGTTGCTAGGCTACATTTATAATTATTTATTATTTATATATTTATTAAATGAGTCTATAAACTAGTCAATCTTAATTGCGAAAATGTTAACCTTAAATATCTTTTTATTATTTCAATTTGGCGAATCTACGTTTTCTACTTGCTACACTTTATGGTATAGTGAGTAATATACGTAACGCTATATATATATATATATATATATATATATATATATATATATATATATATATATATATATATATATATATTTGAATACAACTCCTGTGTGTTGTGTTGCTTGATGAAATTTAATCCTTGGACAGAAGTTACCTCATCCTAGAGAAGTTTGTGTTGGCCATAAATTTTTTTTTTATTAATGCCTGATTTTGAGTTTATTGTGAAAAACATTTGCAAATCATTACAGTGTTTAATAAGTTCCTCTATTTGAAAAAAAATAACCTATTGTTTGCTGATAAAATCATTCATTAAGAGATGATAGTGCGGTCACCAAAAGAATATTAAAAACATGTCCTTTAAATGTTTTTTGTCAAATATTAAATAGGTTCGTAGTCCGCAAATTCACCAGTTCGATTTATGTATCTCACTTGCTTTGCTGCTCAATATTTATTTCTCTCGCTATATATCCGTTGCTGCCACAATTAAAAATCTGTTTTTCTGTAATTTTCTATTTATGAATAGCAATTTTTAAGCGTTAATAGTATATTACGTAACAAGAGTTGTAAGTAACCCATTACGTAAATTTCAAGAGAATTTCAGAAACTTATTAATTTTTTTTGTAGACAGGATTTTCGATTTTTCACTTCTAAATCCATCCGATCGCCGCTTCAGTAGGCGATTAGTTTTGGATAATCTGCTATGTTAATGTGTAGTGTTTGTTCTCAGGTCGAATACATTCTCCGAAAACGATTTAACGATATACTTGTGTCGCCAATCCATAAGTTTTTGATAGGTAATTTCGTATTTTTCTTTGGATTTTAGCGGTAACAAATTATGTGTGGCAGCTTGAGGTTTTTCTAAAATCTCCGCGACTTATTTTTTAAAAATTGCATAATGTGTTAGCGACATTTAGGAGCATTACTCCTTTAATCCAAAATGTGTTTCGCTAATACCAAAAGATTTTATGTTTTTCAATTGACTGAATGTATGTAAATAGACCATATAAAGTTAAACATAGATAAAAATTTGATTGCAATTTGATTAAACCAAGAAATTTAAGTTTTCTTATTAAAACGGACGTGTATGTTATAAGATCTCATTACGTGCATGTGGAGTGCGATTTTTGACGTTAACTGACATGGGCGAAGAAAAACTATTATACCACTGTTTACTGACTGACTTGCATTGCTGATAACGTTAATTTGAAATAGGATATCATACTATGTTATTAAAGAAGCAATGAAACTAAAATCTTTTAGTTGTTTGATAAATGTGTTGTCTCTGTCTCATTAGAGGTTTCCGCACAGATTAGAATTTTCTAATCTGTGGTTTCGGTATCATTTTTTTCAGACTTTTGAGTGATAGTAACAAACGCATCATGAACATCGCAACCTTTTGTTGGTGTTTGCTGCCCATTCTGGTCTGACATACTGTGCGAACGCACACCCCCCTTCATCATTATCATGTTTAGCGAAAATTGGCCTTTGATTAATAGATATAAGTTCTGAACATCAGAATATTCTCGATCTACTATTAAATGGCTGTATTTGAAAAAATTTTAGCTAGTGCTATTTTTTTCCAGTTTTTATTCGACCATCTGGAGATTTAAAAATTACTTTTAATCGTTGTTACTTTCATTTACTTATATTTTCCTTAACCGGTTCTTAGCTGTTAAAGTTAAAGTCTAATTTTTCTAATCGTTTTGAGCTGTTCATTAAGCACCATGTTTTTCTCAAAGCAAGCAGTTCCTGGTATTAAAGGAAGAAACTGTCATAATGCTAAATGTTTCATGGTAGTTTCTGAGCTCTGTGTCTGTTGTTTACCTTTTTTTTCAAAGCTTGCAGGTAGTTGCAAAAGATGATAATCTCCTTGACTCGTGAGTTACTGTCTACCTTGACACTTGAATTTTAATCCTTCTCACAGCAAAATAATTTATTAAAGATTTTTTATAGTTGTTGATAGTTACTTTTTAAAATTATTTGCCATGACTGCTGAATATTTTAAAACTTCGTATCAATATCCACGTTCTTATTTTTTTAAATGGTAGGCTTAAATACGAAGGAATAACATTAATTAATATAACTTCACTTCCGCTATTTACCATTTATTATAAGTACTTCTGAGACAGACTGATGTAGTTTATATTTAATTATTTAGAACATTTATATCCTAAATACTTTTTCTGTCAAAATGCGAAAAATGTCACATTTTAACTCTGTCTAGTTAAAGAAATAAAAATGATTTACCTTATGTTTGTTATCGTCCTCAGGAGATGAAGGAGAACTGGGCGTCCCTGCTCCTTTCATAAATACCAATTGGAATTGTAATTCTGTAAAACGTAAATGACAATGACAAAAAAATTCTAAAAATTATCAACACTATAAATTAAAAGTTTTAATATCACAATAGAAAAACAGCTTTTATAATGATTACCTACAAATTTACATTATAAAATTATACATATCCAATTGAGAGTGATTAATAGAATATTAATGTAAAATTAGGCTTTTAAAGCATTAAAAGCAATTTTACGTTGCGAATGCTTTAAATGTAATTATGCATTGATGTTGATGCATAACATGCATATTACGTACATTTTACCAAGTCGATGATTCATGTCATTTATCACTACATTTAATTATTAAATATCATTTGTTGCTACATGTGTTTTAATAACGTGGACGGAATTTGAAAACTTGGCTGCTGAAACTGAATTAAATTTAATTCCTGTGAAATTCAGGCGTTTATATTAATAGGAATGTAAAAAACTGTTATTATGGATGGAGGAAAAGCAAACTCAAAATATCGACGAATCGGTAATGTTAGCGTATATAGGCACAGTATAAACAATTCAAATATTCGATGGTATAGGTACGAGTACATTAGCAAGAAACTTGCAACATTTATTACGAAAGTATATGTCAGTGTCTGTGTAATCAAGGTATCGACCTCTCTGGGACTTTAGTCTTAGGCATGTTTTTACAAATGCTGACATTTACTTTCGCAATAAATGTCGTTCTTGCTAATGTATATGTATCTCATATGTTGGAAATATCCAAAATTTATAAATCTTCGTTACTTTGTTGTGTTCATTCAATTTTTATTTAACATAATTTTTTTATTTTACTAGTTTTAAGGTAAATAATACAAGTTTTACAAAATTTGTTAGAAGATAAACAATTTTGTGCAGTACTTGCGGTAGATTTTCGTTTAAAGTAAGCTTATAAATTGTTCCTTTTTGAAAGAAATATGTTTTTTGTGGTGGACCGTTAGATTTTTAACCCAAAAAAATTTAAAAATGAATTGACCAAGTAATTTAACTGGACAAGAGGTAGTACGGGCCTCAGTTTTATTGGATGAGGGATATTACCAAAGTCATGTTGCCAATTTGTTGGGCAAAAATCGTTTCACAATAAGTCGTATGATAAGACGCTTGAATAAGGTAGGAAATTATTCTAAAAGGTCAAGGCAAGGGCGAAAACGATGCAATAACGACCGAGATGAACGTTTTATTAGACAATACGCTTTAAAAAACAGGACTATCACTAGTTTTATAATAAGAAGACGGTTGAATGAAGCTGAATTAATCAGAGTTGCCAGGTTACGTGTTGCTCAAAATCATTCATATTGGTCTGTAAATAATTGGAAAAAGGTTTAATTGACAGATGAAACTAGAGTTAGCCTAAATCATCCAGATGGTCATTCACAAGTCTGGAAAGAACCAGGGGAGAGGTTTGCTCCTTGCAACATCTCTGTAAGGATCCATTCGACGGTGGCTCAGTTTTGTTCTTCGGTGATATATGGTTTGACGCTCACACAGAATTAGTTCCTGTCCGTACGTGATCCATAAATGTTAATTACTATCTTGACAATATGTCTTTCGGTTCTTTTTTGAAACCCAATTTTCTGTCTATGCAAAAAAACGCTCGTCCTCACATAGCTGGGGAGGTACTTGATTATCAATCAAGTTGGTACACCAGCTATGCAGTGGCCACCAAAAAGCCTGGATCCGAATCGGATGACCTCAAAAAAAATGTTAAACGTGAAATACCTGTACCTAGAAACCTAAGGGAACTTGAAAATGTAGTCACATCATGAGAACAATTTCCTCAAGATTTCATCCAAAATATAAAAAAAGCATGCCTAGACACATAAATGCTTTGATTCGAAGTATTGTCCTACTTACATCATTAATTTCGTAGTGTCCTTTTTACACTACAATTCATTTTTTTTAACATTTTTACAATTTTGTTATTAAGTCTTAAGAATCCAATCATATAAAGAAATATTGGGATTAGAAAAGGAGACCAGAAACCAGTCTCGAGCTGAGTCTCGAGCTGAAAAATATATTGAGAGACATAATTAGTAAACAACCAGATAGACGTAAAAACAGACATCCTTAAGTTTAGGAGAAATGGAAATAACAGACCAATACTGGTGAAAATGGAAGACTGGAACAAAAAAATGGAGATTTTGAAAGAAACAAACAAGCTAAAAGGAACGATATATATGTGAGATTTGTAGCTGCTGTATGTACCTATTTTTAAAAGTGTGGGTCGATTATATATCAGAGAACAAAATACTCCTCTGGCTATATGCCTGCGACAGGCATTGAATTACATCTGATATAAAATCGTGTATACTACCCCATCACAGAAAGCAAGGTATACAGGTGCTTGTTAAGTAAGAGAATGTTGGAAAAACTTGTGCTCTGAAACTTGTTTTTAAGATAAAGAACAGGAATGATTCTCGGAACTTGACGTTATCAAACTTTTATTTTTGACAATACTACATGACAAATCAAACTATTCATATACAGTATGAATCAAACAAGAAAGTAATAATAAATTATAAGTCTTGAAGATTGTACTTCCAACATTCCTCTTCAATCGAAAAACTTATAATGTCAATCCCAATTGTTTTGCAAACTTGTGATGTTTTACTCGGCACAAACTTTTAGTAAAAATATCTGCAATCATATCTTCTGTCGAGATATATTTCAAATGGACAAGTTCACTTTCAACAACTTCACGCACAAAATGGTGCTTAACATCTATATGTTTAGTGCGACTATGAAAAACAGGATTAGAAGACAATTTGAGAGCACTCTGATTATCGGAATATACGATAATACCATTTCTCGTGCCAATCATTTCTTCCAATAATCGTTTGAGATAAATAGCTTCTCTACATGCATCTGTTAAAGCCATATACTCGGCCTCTGTTGATAAAAGTGCTATAGTGGGTTGTTTTCTGCTTTCCCAAGTGATTGCTCCACTAGCAAATTTGAAAACAAAACCCGTGTAGGATTTTCTGTCAAACTCGTCCTTTGCCCAATCAGCATCAACATATCCTATGATATCAGCTCCTGTGGGTTTATAATATAAACAGCAGTCTTTAGTAGTTTTCAAATATCTGAGGATCCGCTTTGCATATTTCCAGTGTTCCTCAGTGTAACAGTTATTGAACTGACTCATAACACTGCTCACATGTGCTATATCTGGACGTGTGTTGTTTGCAATATACATCAAACATCCAATTAAATTTCTGTAAGGAATGTCTGTATTATTTTTCTCTTCACCATCTGTTGGATATTTGGGTTTCAAATTCTGTTCCATGGGAGTGAATGCTGTTTTTGAATCAGCAATTCCGAATTTTTCAATGATTTCGTCAATATATTGTTGTTGATCGATTAAAATTCCATTCCCTTTCTTCCTTATTCTGATTCCTAGAATTTCCTTAGCTTCGCCCAAATCTTTGATCTTGAATTTAGACTCCAACGCCATCTTCAAACACTGTTTTTCATCCAGATTATTCAAAAGTACTAAAAAATCATCCACATACAAAGCGACAATGGTAACATTACCATTTCGAAATTTGAAGAATAAACAGGGCTCATTTTTAGATCTTTCAAAATCGAATCCAGTTAAAACTGTAGTTACTTTGGAATTCCAGGCTCTTGACGCTTGTTTCAAGCCATAAATAGATTTTTTCAGTAAAAAAACTTTCTCTTCTTGTCCTTTAACAATATGTCCTTCCGGTTGATTCATGAATACTTCTTCTTTCAAATTGCCATTAAGAAAAGCAGTGCATACGTCGAAATGATACATTTCAAGTTCATACTCAGCAGCCAAAGCAAAAAGTAATCGCACTGTAGATCGTCTAACAACTGGAGAAAAAGTTTCAAAGTAATCAACTCCATATACTTGCGTGAAACCTCTTGCTACTAATCTAGCTTTGAATTTTCTTCCATGAGCACCTGATTTCAATTTATAAACCCATTTACAGGTGACTACTTTCTTATCCTTTGGTAGATCAACCAAAACCCAAGTCTCATTGTCAATAAGACTCTGATACTCTTCATTCATAGCATTTTGCCAATTTTCACTATTATTACAAGTCGACGCTTCAAAAAAAATTCTCAGGTTCACATGCAATATTCTCAAAACATATTGTATTATACAGAACATGATCTGGAAAATCTTTTTTATGTCTGTTTCTTTCAGGATATCTTTTAGTTGATATTCTATTCATAGGTTCCAAAATAGGTTCCTCCAGAGTAATTCTATGAATTTCTTCCGGTTCTTCCAAAATTTCTTTAGCATTTTCAGCTTCTTCCGATTTTATTTCAGAATTTGCTTCTGTGATCTCAGGAACATCAGTCACATTTTGAATTTCGTAACTAGAACTCATATGAGGAATATTTTCAGATAGATTTTTACGAAATTCGTTCTCTAGAAAAACAACATCCCGTGCTTTGGTAATATTTCTCGGATTCTTTGGGTCAAACAGTCTATAGCCCACGCTGTCTTTACAATAGCCAACAAAAAACAGTTGCTCACTTTTACTATCAAGTTTCCTTCTATTTTTATCTGGTATGTGACTATAGGCTAAGCAACCAAACACTTTCAACTGGCTGAGATCAATCTTATCACCTGTCCACTTTTCTTCTGGAGTTACTTCAGGTACAGCTTTATGTGGAGATCTATTCTTCAGATACACAGCAGTATTTGCAGCTTCTGCCCACATCTGCTTAGCACAATCAGCTTGTTGCATCATACATCTAGCCTTTTCCATAATGGTCCTATTAGCCCTTTCGGCAACACCATTTTGTTGCGGATTGTGTGGTATAGTCGTCTGATGTATAATTCCACATGATTTCAGATAACTTGAAAAACTTGTTGACAAATTCTCCACCGTTATCTGTTCTCAATTTCTTTATCTTTAGATCAATTTGGTTTTCCACCATTACTTGAAATTCTTCAAAAATCGATTTCACTTCATCTTTTGATTTTATGAAGTAAACGAAGATTTTTCGAGTGTAATCATCAATGATTGTGAACATATATTTTGCTCCACTCCAAGATGGTACTGGCATCGGACCGCATAGATCAGCATGCAAAAGTTCCAGCATTTCTTTCGCTCTTTTGCTTCCGAAAGTTTTGAAAGGCTTCTTACATTGTTTTCCTTCGATACAAGAAACACACTGTCTATTTTCATTCTCATCTGAGAAATTCACCCCTGTAGCCATCTTATCTCTCAAAAGTCTCATGCCAAAACGATTCAAATGTCCCAAACGCTTGTGCCATAAATCATGGTTGTCAGGGATGACAGCGTTTGCCATTTCATGACAAGAATCACTTTTCGATCGAGAAAAATTGTGTTCGGAAATATCTAGACGATAAATGCCTCCAACATTTGTTGCAGTTGCTATAACAGGACCGTTCATATTTTTGTCTAATAATTTACATCCATCTTTATCAAAAACAGCAACATATCCTTTGGACACCATCTTGCTAACAGAAAGTAAATTTGTTCGTAAACCAGGAATCAACATGACATCACAAATAGTTGTAGGAAGTTCATCTTTCTCGAGCTTTATTTGAATGTTCCCAACACCTTCACATCGGAGTTTTTCATCATTGGCCACAACAACTTCTAAATTTGACTCTGTTTCTCTCACATTACTACAGAACAGATCTTTACAAGAAGTCATATGAGTTAATGCCCCCGAATCGACGTACCAACTATTGTTGTCAGTATATACACCCAATGCAGTCAATAGTGCCTTTTCTGATTTAGTTTTTCTCGAATCCTTTTGATCAGTTTTCTTTGACACATATTCTTTGCCTGAACTCTCATTCATTTCAGATTTCTTAGGACATGCTGTACGTAAATGACCGGCTTCACCACATCGCCAACATTTCGGACTTCCTGTAGGTTTTTTCTTGGATTTAACATACAAAGCAGAATCTTGAGAATTGTGATGCTTATTCTCCCAACTGGTATCTTGCAAAAGTTTAGTTTTCACAAAATCGCTACTTATTTCAGCTCCAGAGTTCTCCATCGCCATAATCATGGGTTCATATTCAGAAGAAAGACCTGCTAACATAGCAGCACCGAGAAATTCGTCTTCAACCGGTTTATTCATACTAGATAGAACCATTTGCAGAGACATGAATTGATTAAGATAAGTTTCCATCGATCCAAAATTCTCAAGTCTCAATGAACACATAGTACGTAACAGTTGTATTCTTCTGTTCAAGCTTTTGTCCTTAAAAGCTTTTTCCAAATTTATCCACATATCTTTAGCAGTTTTACAATTTCGTATGTGCGGATAACAACATGGCTCGTTGATCATATTTTTTCTTGGTAGCTTCGTCGGTTTTATCATCCGTGGGATAACCATGGACAGCATACCACAAGTTCAGATCACTTAGGTACAGTTCCATTCCAAATTTCCAGTCTTGATAATTCTCTCGCCCCGCCAATTTTGTGAAAGGAGGATACGGCGTGTTATGTTCAAAATTATGTGACATCTTCAAACGAAAGTTTTTAC
Source organism: Agelastica alni (assembly GCA_950111635.1). NCBI lineage: Eukaryota > Metazoa > Arthropoda > Insecta > Coleoptera > Chrysomelidae > Agelastica > Agelastica alni. Next base: position 38,014,305 of record OX467715.1, read on the forward strand.
AAAGCAAATATATATAATCAATTATATAGTTATTCAGGGTCCTGGGCCCATAACCTGTTGGAAAAACTTATGCTCTGAAACTTGTTTTTAAGATAAAGAACAGGAATGATTCTCGGAACTTGACGTTATCAAACTTTTATTTTTGACAATACTACATGACAAATCAAATTATTCATATACAGTATGAATCAAACAAGAAAGTAATAATAAATTATAAGTCTTGAAGATTGTACTTCCAACAGAGAAAGGGCTATTAAATTTATCTGCTCGAAGATACCACCTATGGACCGGTTTCGGGGTGAATTGCCCCTCGTCAGCATAGGGTAGGTTTCCTCGAACAGACACATTCAACGCTCCGACTCATAGCAAGTACACAGGAAGAACTAAAAATAAAACAATGATTTCCTTTTTTTCTTGTACAATGTGATTAGTGAATTATTAATATAAATAGATACATATACAGGGTGTTTAAAGCAATTAAGAGCTAATGTACTCAGTCTCCTTCATACCTCTCTTCCTAAACATCATTCACATTTAAATATAATGTTTAAAAAAATAAAATGTCTAAAGGAATACCCTTATACATCCTTTAGTCAGATAAAGGAGGTTCCATTGTTGTTATAAATAAGGAAGATTATATTAACAAATCTGAAACCCTACTACAAGACAACTCCACGTATATAGAACTAAATATGGACCCCACAACTTACATCCAAACTAAACATAACAACTTAATTAAAATACTTAAAAACAAAAATGAAATCAATGAACAAGATGCAAAGCTACTAACCATTTACAATTCCTTTTTTCCTAAGTTGCATTGTTTACCAAAATACATAAACCAAATATACAGTTACGACCAATAGTGAGTTCTATCAACTGTGTCACATACAACATTTCCAAATATTTAGCAAAAATTCTCACATCCGCACTTGAAAATAGCTCAGACTACGATTTAAAAGATGCAAACACTTTGTTTAAACACCACCAACGCCGACTCTCAACATGGATATCCCCAAATGGCTTATATAAGAATCAAATCGATTATTTACTTACAAGAATTCGATGGAGAAATTCTATTAGAAACGCTAAAGCAAAACCTGGTTCTTTCTGTGGATCTAACCATAAACTTGTTCTTGCCAACCTAACAATTAAACTGCATAGAACAACTAGGCTGACACCCAACAAAAAAATGATAACACCGAAGATAGAAGAATTTTAGAAGCTCCTAATACTTCTAAAAAACAAATATTTCCAAAAACATAGACCAATCCTGGGAAGTTATCAAAACATGGATCACAGAAGCTGTACTTAAAAATACTCCAGTACTTGCAGATATGATAAAAATAACCAGATTAAGGATATACGTGCGGAGGCTAAACATCATGCTAAACACAATGAGTCCCATGAATTATTTGATAAAATCCGATATTTAGCCAGAGAATTTAAACCACGGACACAAATAAAGAATGAAAGTGAAGAAATTATAACAGACAAAAATGGGATTGCGGAAGTCTGGAGACAGTACTGCCAAAAACTATTTTCCGATACCGTGTAAATTCCAAAGTGTACACCAACCTACTGTCTAGAAAAGGAGCCAAACATTCTAAGATCAGAAGTGGTAAAGGAGATTAAAAACCTAAATAACCGAAAAGCTTCTGGTACGGATAATATAACATCAGAAATCATCAAGTCCATGGAAAAAAAAGAGTAGACGTAATACACTTATTCTACAAAGCAGTCTGGAACAGCGAGAAATGGTCTTCAGAATGGCGCGAGTCAATATTCATCCCACTATTAAGTAAAGGGAACCCAACAGAATGCAACAACCATAGAACAGTTGCATTAATATTACACGCCAGTAAAATTATGCTCACCATAATAAACGAGAGAAATCTTTTCTTCTTCGCCATATATTGGACGAACAGAGTGGATTTGTCCCAGAAAAAGGCATTATCGAACAAATACTGAATATTTGCCTGATCATCGAAAAATAACGCAAATATAACGTCACAATGTTTATGTGCTTTGTCCACTACTCCAAAGCGTTCGACTCCATCAAGTGGAATGCCGAAGCTCACGAGGAAGATTTCCAACCCGATGGGTAGACGAAATCACAAGCTTGACTGGACTTTCTCTGCACGAGGCCACAGAACTAGCCCAGAACAGAGAGGAGTGGAAAATTGCTATAAAAATGGTAGAAGTATAGTGCCACCAACCCTTGTGAGGGTAAAAGGACCGAGAAGAGAGAGACATGTACAAATATTAATTGAAAACGGGCCTAGTCATTATCGAATTAAAAATTATATAAATTATCCCAATCACAAGATATAAACGTTGGTATGAAAGCTAGAATTCATCATCCCAGCTACAACACTAAGAAATTAAAAAACAAGGCAGATGCTTTACAAAAAGGAAGAAGAAGAAGATAAGATATGATGTCGAAGGTTTTCGGATGAATATTATTCACAAATTTTGTCTAATAATGAGAAAGTTGAACAGGAATGATTTTTACATTTAGCAGAATTTTTTTTTTGTTGTAGAATATTTTCAAATATTTTAAAAACAATTAAATTAAGCGATGAAAATAGGTATAATGACTGGCACGACATGTGAATATTTAAGTATCCATGAAAAAAGTAAATTTCATTTTGATAAGGATAAGGTGAAGGATCCAAATGCAGGAAAAGAAAAAAATGCCTCATTATCTTGGGGACGAAATTCAAAACGAAATAATTAATTTAATAGGAGAAAATCTTCAATTAAAAATTTTAGGCATGATTAAAACAAAACAAACATTTTTCAATTATACTTGATTGCACCCAGGATGCTAGTCATCAAGAACACATTTTAGTAAGTGTTAGATAGGTTTTTTTTTGAAGAAAGGCCAGGTCAAGAGTACCAACAACCGACGAGCATGTATGAGAGCACTAATGAAAGTAGAGGAAGCAAAAGATGTGTGTAAGAGCCGTAGCAAGAGGAAGGAAGTGGTCTCTGCCTACCCCTATGGGAAAAAGGCGTGACTTTATGTATGTATGTATGTAGATAGGTTAATTAAAAAAAAAATTATCGTCGAAGAACATTTATTTCTTAACTTTTTGCCCTATAAGTGATTGTACAGGTGAGGGTTTGACAAATTTCTTAATAGAAACATTGGAAAAATATGGCTTAGATATTTATAACTTAAGTGGTAAATGTTATGACAATAGCGCAAACATGCGCGGTAAACATAATGGATTACAAAAACAAATTCTCAATATAAATCCAAAAGCATTCTTTGTGCTTTGTTGCAACGATACTTTAAACCTTGTCGCGAACGATTCCGCAAAATCAAATATTTCCAGTGTAAATTTTTTTCTATATTACAGGAATTTTATAATTTTTTTTATTTCGCTTGAACTAACCATTGGTCAGTTTTAAAAAATATGTATCAACTTTAACCTTAAAACCTTTATCTGATACAAGATGGTCTAGTAGAATTGATGCTTTAACTTCTTTAGATATCAGCCTGGAGAAATATACGATTCTCTATATGAAATCTCTAATGAAGGAAATAAAGCTTTTACCAATAATTAAAAAATTATCATCATCATCGCTTGCCAAAAAAATAAAAATGTCAAGTTTATATGTTCGTTTCGATCGTTTTTAAAATTAAAAATAATAAAAAATTATCTGAGATCCAGTATAGCTTAGGAAAGATATCCAGTCTTGGTATTATTTCAATTGAATCTGAACTACTAAAATATTTAGAAACTGAAGAATTAATAAATAAGTTTGCAAAAAATAAAGCACGCAAAATCAAGTTCGTTTAGTTTAGTGCAATGCTACTACTATGCTATCACTCTAGCTATTATCTGTTAATTTAAAAAATATTGTAAAAATGTAAGGTATATTTTTTATTAAAATGTTCATAAGTTTATATTTTGTTTTTTTTAACATATCGTGTTGTTACTTTTTTGGTGTTACTACTTAAAATATAATTTTGTGATAATTCATTTTAAGCGTTTATTTTATTATAAAGTTTACATACAGTATAAATGGATACACGACTTTTATTTCAAATTAAAAAATGAAAAATATTAATTTCTTGGTACTTATTTATTTTTGTCCCCAGCCAGGCATTTTTTTTCATTTTTCATAAATTTTTGAAAATAACATTCAGAGTAAAGAACAAAGGTACAATTTTGTACAAATTTAAGTGTTAGAGAAGCTAACGCTTCTACTCTTCCGAAAAAATTCTCCTACAATTACAAGGCGCCTTAATGTTTTTTGCCACAGGGCGCTATAAGGCCTCGACTCGGCCCTACCAATGTATACCTGATTAAAATCTTGACAAGGTATTTCATAAACAACATTAGATTTGAATTCTTTTGGTATTGGCATTTTTAGTTTAGAATGAATATTATATATGGTTTTTAAATTTGTTTTTGCTAAAAAACGAAAATATACTAGCAAAAACAAAAAAAATTAAAGACCAACAATTTTACTTACATTGGTCATTACTGACTGCATCCAAATGAAAAAAAAAATTTTTATATACAGGGTAACCCAGGACTAATGGAACAAAAAAGTCGGAAGCGTATAGGTCAAGTCAAAATAATGTTAGTACTTCATGTTAGCTTTTTTTATATAAAATTTGATTTTTGAATTCGTTTTTTTTTTTAATTTTCGTAATATTCATTTGATCTTTATAAAATTTTCTGCATAATTATAATGTACGTGTATGTTTATTTTGAAAGGGTAAACAGATTTACGGTAGTGCTTTGAAGCCAGGGACGAACTACTCATAATGGTTAGTGATCCAAAAATTTGCAGTGATGAGACACCCTGTATGTAAATATCACAATTTTCTTTACCACCCTTTTATAAATTGGTGTCAGATACGACAGTTTCCATTCTTCGGGTATTTGGCCAGTATTAATGCAGTTTTGAAACAATGTAGTCAGGTGGTTAAATAGTTTTATCTGAACCATACTTGATCAATTCAGCGGGAATTTTTCCCGGTCCTCGTGCTTTTCTGTTTTTAAGATAGGTGCAAACGTCTTTAACCTCTTTTTTGTTGATTCTGATGGGCGATGTAGATATTTCTATATTATTATTGTCGTTGTTTTCTCTGTGTTAGGACGGTCTTCAGTTAGGAGTTGATTAAAATATTCATCACATTTATGAAGTGGTATGGGTGATATTATATCTTTTCCATTATTTTGGCGCATTGATTTTAGTAACCTCCAATTTTCGGTGCTTTTTGTCCCTCCTTAGTAGCAGTTGAGTATGTTACATCGCTTTTCTCACTTCTCTTTCTTCTTTTGTACTATTTTTCTTCTGACTTCCGTTTGTGCTCTTTTGAACGTCCCCTTATTATTTTCTGTTTTGTTATTGAGATATATCTCATATTTCATTTTTCTGTCCTCTATCTCTTTCTCAATATCCTCTTCCCACCAGTAAGATTTCGTGGATCTCTTTTCTTTAACGCATCCCAATGCTTCCTCTTTTATGCATCGTTTAATATAGTTATAATGGTCTGTGGTATTTTCAGACGATGAAGTTGCAACTTCTCGTCTAGTCTTCGTCTGTACAGGTCTCTTGTGCTTTCGCAGTCCAAGCCTTCCAGGTTATATCTTACAGAGTCTATTTTTCCATGTTGTTCCTGATTTTTTGTATTTTATTAGTATTTTTCTGATCTTATTCGAAGGGCTACCTTCGTAATCAAAAGATGATGATCACTACTACATGTGGCCCCTCTGTAGACTCTGACATCGTGGATCACTTTATAATTCTTTCGCTGATTGGTTCCCACGATCTTATAAACTTCCTTAGATGTTTGGATATCAATATTGACACGCCCTGTTGTGCTCTTTTGTCATTAGATACTTCGCTGTAGAAATGATCGTACTGTCCCAAGTTCTCTGATCCTTGACCTTTCTTTTTGGTTTCGGTTAGCACTGCCAATTCTACGTGTAACATCTTTAGTTCGAATATTACTTCATTTATCTTATTCGAGAGGCCCTGTATATTCCAAGTTGCCAAATTATTTATCCTTTTTCGTAACTTGTGTCGTTGAAAGTACTAAAACACACGGAGCGGTTTCTGGCGAGTCGGCAGCCGACTCGGCTGAAGAAGCGGTGCATCCTTTATGGCAGTTCTATTGAATGAAACAGACGGTGCGTCAACGCGCGGTTCGTGATGGCGGTGGAAGCGCGTACCCTGCTGGCCATCATGCACCGCGCGCGCTTTTACGACTGTAGTCGGCAAATCAGTACATGTTTGCTTATGGGACTAAACACACGTAAGCGGTTTTGTCGCGGTTTTTGTTATTAATAAGTGACTCGGCGTTGTCAGACCAGTATGGAAACTTTGGACGTTGAGAAATTAATTAATGAGATTCATATTAGACCAGCGATTGGGGATATGCGTTCAGAGGATTATTCCAACAAAATAAAAAAGAAAGGTTCTTGGGAAGAGGTAACCAACGCCTTTGTTGATTGACAACAATTCTTGGAATGTTTCTCTTGACATTCTGGTAAAATTAAAGAATTTATCTGGATCTCCGTTAAGTTCGTCATACAGTGTGTAAAAAAATCCTCTATTTTTCCTCTCATTTATTATGGGATGTATCCAATATTTGCGTTTCTTTTTTTTCTTAATTTTGTTATATAATAAGCCTGCAGTTATTAGAAAAAGCAAATCATCATCACTGTCAGAAGAAGTCATACTTTATGCCAACGATGCGAACCACTCAGACACAACTAGACAATTGCGAAAGATGTCTCGATAAAAACGTGTCGGTCGTAAGCTGCGGTGACGCCTCGTGTGTTTTGAGCCGCTTCTCTGCCGAGTCGGCGCCGACTCGCCAGAAACCGCTCCGTGTGTTTTAGTACTAAGTAATTCCGTTCGTTCCCAGGCTGTTGACTAGGTCTTTTAACAGTTGAGTTTTTTCCTAGTCCTCCTACCAGGAGGACCAGGTAACTTGTAATCGAGGTTGTCTTGCCCTAGCCTTTGATGATCCAACGCCAATAACTGCAAGGCAGCAGCTTTGTTTGTAATCCTAGACAGGGGCCCTTACAGGGTGCAATTATCCGGGCAAGATGAACCCTTACTCCTCCCATTTCTCCTTCTTCATCTCTTGTATGATGAGGCTCCAGGTTTAGGACTGGCATAGCGGAGTTAGAATTATACTGAAAATTTTATAATGATCAAATGAACATTACGAAAATTAAAAACAAAAAATGTTAAATTTAAAATTTAAACTTTGGATGCCTATAACTCAAAAACGAGGGCCTGTATAGAAAAAGTGTATATGAAGCACTAACATTATTTTGACTTGACCTATAAGCTCCCGACTTTTTACCCATTAGTCCCAAGACACCCTGTATATAGTACTAGGATTTGGGAACTTGCCGTGTCTACTGCTGAAATTGTAGAATACTGTGAGGGATAAGAAGCATACCTAATTGAGAATACACACTTTTCTTTTTAATAAGACATAGTAAGCATGTAATAGCTAATGAATAGTATTTTGTTGCTCAACATACCTCTGTTTCTAGTCTTTAAGTTTTCAATTTCGTTGTGTAGTCCTGTGAGCATGAACTGATGTTGCTCCTGCAGAAATCTGATGTTTTGTTCCATTTGAGCTATTCTAGCCTGTTCGGAAACGGAACCGGAACCGGAACCTTTGGAATTTTCGGTAGTTCGAACTGCAATATTATCAGTTGTGCGAGGTACGACTAATTCACAATTGTTAACATTTCCTGTCTTTTTATTTACCTAAAATAAAAATGAATACAAAATAAGTATACAAATAATCACTTATAATACCACTAGAGCTTTAATTATTACTGGAAATTTTTTCTAGAATTTTCTAAAAACTATTTGTGTTCGAGAAAATAATTTCTGTTAATTGAAGCTAGAGTGGTATTTGGTAAAAAAAATTTACACCCAAATATTATTAAAAAAATACTAGAATAAAGACGGTTTTTAATGATTTTAAAATTAAAGTAGTGGGCTTTGTATGTTAATTCAAAAGGATAATATTTTTTTAAGTATGTCATTTTTTATGTGAGTGGTAACTAAAGTGAAAAGTATATTATGGTGAAAATGTCTCGTTTTGGAAGAGAAAACCAGGGCGTAATTAGAAAAGAAGTTCAATATCTGATCCCAGATAATACCAAAAAATCAAAGACAAGCATTTATAATATACACGAAAATTTACCTGTTGAACAACTGGCTAGTATTCTAGAAAATTATTCATTTAATATGAGATAAACAAATTCGAAAGAGTACAAAAAAATAGTTGTAAAAGTAATGTGGAGTTCAACTGCAAAACAACTACAGGAAATGTTTTATGAAAAACATAAAAATAAATTTGATCCGTTTTTTGACACAACGTTTAAAAACGCAAAAGCAGCACGTGATGCCAAACGTAGAAAACTAAAAAAAGATTCAACAAAAAGAAAGCTTAGTGCTTCGGCGTTAAGTGACAAAGAATGTATGAAGATTGTAGAACTGTGGAATGAAGATTGTCCAGAAGCTCTTCAACGTAAGTTTTTTCACATCGTTTTCCACGAATTAGCTTGGAGGGGTTGAGAAGAAGCAGCAGGAAGTATTGAATACTTTGTAGAAGATACCGATAACTTGGGTAACTTTACTGGTCGCTTAGAGTATAATTTCACATTTTCGAAGACAATACAAGGCGGCTCAAAAATGTTGATAACTGAGAGCAAGTGGCTAATTACAAATATAAATAATTCAAGCATATGTCCTGTTCATCTTTTCTGGAAGATGATGGAAAAAAGTGGTGATTCTATAGAGACCAATCGTTTGTTTGAAACTCCTAATCCATTTTGGGATTGAAGAAATTCAAAGGGGTGGTATAAGAATTATCCATTGGGAAAATCGGCTCCACAGAAGATTGGTTTTGACACAAAAAAAGTGAAATTCACGAATCATTAGGCGAGAGCAACTGCAGTGTCCAATTTGGCAAATAAGGAAATTGGGGAGCAGCAATTGATTAAAATTACAGGCCATATTAGCACCCTATTTACAGATGGATATAGGACATCATAAAGAAATTGTTAAAGCGTTGCGGTGTAATCTGAATGGCAGCTGTGCCGTTCAGTGTTAAAAATGGCGTAATCAAATGCGAATCAACCATCAGTTATTAGTAGTTCAAACCATTATTCTTGACAAACTCTATTTCACTGAAGTTGGGGAAAATATATTTTGTTACAAGAAACTCTGAGCAGTATTAAGTATTAATAAAATTCACATGCATAACAATGTTAGGTTAAATAAAACACAATTTATCTACTATAGTTATACAAAATAAAAAAAATAAGTTGATAGTAACTCAATTTATTGGTTTTTTAAAAATTCATTTTTCTAAAGTTGGTAGAAAATAATGAAATAGGTATAAAAAATAATAATAATATAAATTGGTGAAGCAAGTAAACCAAATAATATGTAATAGTATAATAATAGTTCTCTATTATTTCGAGCAGATATAATTTCTTAATTACCCACTTTAGTTAAATAAAAGTTTTACAGAAAAGTTAATATTGGTTTAATTTTTAATTAATCTAATCTACTATATAGTAGTCAAAATATAGGTTTTATCCAAAACGGGCAGAGTATATAGATAATCAATTAGTTCATAAGAGTTAAACGTATAAAAGGCCATGGAATTCATGTTAAACCACAGAAATATAATAAATACTAAAATGCCAATCAGTGATGTATGATTTGGCACCCCATAGAGTGATCGACATATCTGAATCGCGCAATAAGTAGTATATTGAGCGGGACATTCAAACGTGTCACCAGAACAGGACTTGAGAATTTTGAATTTTGAATTTGTCCAAACACTTGAGAGACCACAAAAATTAACTAAAGTAAAAACTTGACGAAACACTAAACAACATAAATGTCAGAAATACACAATGTTTCTAAAAACAACAAGGAAACACAAAAAACGAAGCACTAATGTAAACAATTTTCCGACAGCAAACAGGAAAATAGATATTGTTAAAAAATTTACTTCTTTCTTTGTTCGGTAATTTTAAACTTTTGATACAGTAACAAAACAATTTTTATTCCAATACATTTACACAATAAATTTTACGTTTACAAATCACTTAGATATTCAACTAATTACTACTTTTATAACTAATTAAAGTCACAGGTTCACAGGCTCCAATGATGTCATCTTCTTTAAGCGTTATTCCCTGGGGGTACACGTTAGCAACTCTTACAGGAATAGTCTGTTCTGTCCTAACTAAGGCTCGTACAATCAGTAAACGGTTTGGGGATTCTCTGCATGGCTGAACTACTCCAACGTGGCACCTAGGATCACTCGGAAAGTCCTGGAATTCTTACCGACTCCGCCATTCGCAGCAACAGGTTCCATTTTTTCAGCTGGGGTCATCAAGATGAATTCTTCTCCTCCATGGCGTCGTATGCCGTATTTCTTGTATTCACCATAAATCTTGTGTCGTAAAAAAAGAATCCTAACTTCTGACACCAGTTGTTACGAAATTTATTTCTTTCTTGGGTTCGGTAATTTTAAACTCTCGATACAGTAACAAAAGAATTTTTATTCGAATACTTTTACACAATAAGTTTTACTTTTACAAATCACTTAGATATTCAACTAATTACGACTTTTACAACTAATTAAATTTCATAACTCATAAAAAAACTTAAAACTGTCCTCTTCGCGACCGCTGTCCTTTTTATCATAATTCGACCTTTTTCTCGAGACTCCGGAACAATCCTTCTACCTTCTGGAACCCGCTAGACGAGGTGTTCGAGAGTTTACCAGGCGGAGGCGGAAGCCGACAAAGCGCTCATTAATATGCACCCTAATTGTGGTCGATTCTCAGACGCCGACAAATAAACAGGGCCGGTGGTAACAATATCAACAATTTATTAAGCCCGAATACGACACTATTCTTTTCTTTGCTTCTTTATAATCACGTAAGATTCTGCGGCGGTGTTGCCAGATTTTATCGATTTTTCCCAATTACTTGCCCTTATAGCACATATTGTATTCCTAACTTCATCTGAAAAATACCAAGAAAAAACAGAACTTGAAAACGATGTGGCAAGAAAAGATGTTCTGCGTATCTGCAAGTCAATATTGGATGTATCTATTGGCATTCTAGTATTTATTATATTTCTGTGTGTCAAACCTAGTAATTCTATTTTTTGACGTTACCTGAGTATAAATTATCTAAATAAATTCGTTGTGTTGTAGAGTTTATAACAATGGAGAGATTTGCGAAATACGTTTTATGAAAGTTTCGTAATAAAGTTAGTGAAATTAAAATGTATCATCGGAACCTTAAATTTTCAACGTATTTATTAGAAGAATGCGGGCCAGATACACCGAATTTGTTTGGGATTATCTAACATCATTTGCTTCTGGTGTATAAAAAATATGGAGCTCTTCGTGGATTACAGCAGAATAAGATTGTTTCAAAGTACTACATATTTTATGAATTATAGACAATTTATACATATTAGTGAATGTTTGCTTTTATATTCTTCATTAAAGAAAGAAGACGTACCTAAGGAATTTCAAACACATTTAGATGCTTTAGATAAATATGGTTGTTTGTAAGGTGTAAGGATATGGTAAGGAGACTAAACCCAAAAGACAAGCTCTCTAGAGCTTAAATAATTTTCAAAAAATTTTTCGAGGTGCGAGTTTTTTGAAAATTTCTTGAGACGCCAGATGAGGGAAATTTTATTAAAAAAATTTGCAACCAAAAAAAAATTTACGAAGAATAATTCAAGCTCGCGGGGGATTCGGTACGAAAATTTTATACCAAAAATAATTTTAAAAAGATAATACAAGATTGGACAGTTTAGTAGTTTATTTTGCTTTGATGTTTGGTGCTTTAATAAATTCTGGCATCTGCACGTGACAGCTGTCAAGCCAGGGAAATTATCACTTATTAATTTTGAGACCGAAAATTTTTTCGGAAAATTCAGGTTGACGTCATTATAAAATTTTCACTAAAATTACAGTATCGTAACATATTATGATTTTATTTATTAACGGACAAGCCAATTATATTATTGCTTAAGAAGGAACAGACTAAATCATTTTACAGATGACTAAGATTATGAAAGATATAAAGATTAAAAATAAAACTTATACAGGTTTTTACTGCGTTTCTAAAGGATGGTAAAAATGAAGCAAACAGGTAAATTTTGTTGTGTGTGTGCTGATTACATTATTTTGATAAGGGTATCATTTTGGCCATAATTTATTCTACAAAAAGAAATCTTGAAGTTGTCACTATTTGTTTTTTTTTAAACATTTACAGAAAGTAACGTAAGTTTAATAATTTCAGGACAATTAATACTGCCCTCGCTAACTTTATGGAGGAATACCAGACCGATTTCCAATCTTCTAAGCGTTTAAGTATTCAAATTCAGAGCCTTTAATATTTGTGTATAATTATATTCATCTCTGTCTTTTCCCAAATTAAAGCCACAGTATCTTGGAAATTTATTTTAAATACTTTCTAAGAGATAGATTAACTTTAAAGCATGGTGACCAAATGATAATGTTGTATTGAAGTATAGACCTTACCTTTGCACAATAAATATTCTTGACAGCATTAACAGACAATTCTTTTGCTAAACGAAATTAAATGCCTAAACATTTTCGTGCACAAGATGAGGTTTCTATTATGTGATTCTTAAAGTCATTTTGTATCGAATACAACAGCTAAATCTTTGATCTTGTTGGTCACTGATAAATTTGGTAAATATAATTAATAGCCTCGTTAGTAAGCGAAAAAGTTATTTTTTGACATTTCAGTTTTATTAAATTAATATTACACCAGCTACAAAGGTTATTTAGTTAAAACTGTAAGCTTTCAGCATCAAATATGGATTGAATCATTCTAAATATCTTTAAATCATAGGCAAATAGTAGAAAGGACCGATTAGTAATAATAGTAGGAAGATCATTAACGAAGATATTAAATAATAATGATCCCATGTGAGATTAATGGGGTACAACTGAAGAAACTGATTATGAAATATTTTAGTGGTGAATCTTTTTTGCAAAAGCCATGTTGTTAAATGATTATGATTTTTTTGAAATCTCACACTAGTTCTTTAGAAATCAAATAATCAAACTATTTTGGTAACTCTGATTACAAATATCTCTGTAGTTATTAACGTTATCCAGTAAGCAACTCTTAAAAGATGGATTTTATGAAACTGTTTTTCCAGGAGCTAGGAAATGGTCATTTTTTGAGAGATAGGTTAAACAGGGAGTGAATGGGTTTTGCTAAAGTGTAAATACAATTTTAATCAGATGTAAAGGAATCTTATCTGGGCCAATTAATAGTTTCTTAGATAGTAAAAGCACTTAATATATGTCTGAATAACGATTTTATTCTCATAGACTGTTCAAAAATAATCTGAAAAAGATGAACTATTTCATAGAAAAATGCAGCAGTAATTGTTAAAAACTATATAAGATGAAAGATTGACAGATTTTATTTTATTATTAATGAACTAACAAAAATGACAAGGGTAGCCAGAAATGTTATTCTTAGTTTTCATAATAAAATTTTGATGACAGTCCTCATGTAATATAAGATTTTACGTACATTGTTTTCTGAGGATGAGGAAGGAAAATGTTTTAAACTTTTTAAAAGGAATAAATTTATGAATTGTTTTTAGAAAAGGGCAGGTGAAAGGTACCAACAACCAAGCACTGATGAAAGTAGAAGAAACGAAAGATGTGTGTAAGAACCGTAACAAGGGGAAGAATGTGGTATCTGCCTACCCCTACAGGAAAAAGGCGTGACTATATGTATGTATGTATGTACGAGGATAATTCATGAATCATTGTCCCTAATATTGTTGGCGTTGAATGACAAATGCAAATAAAGTGTCAACCAAAAGCTTATTGTATAACATTAGTGTTTGCCATTTAGCATCAGCGCATCAGTTCGTGTCTGTTAAATATTAATTTTTTTCCATTGATGTTTGCGTGATTTTATAAAAATGGATAAAATTAAGATAAGAGGTGCGATAAAGTACCTCTGCAAAAAAGGGTTATTACTGCAAGAAATTTATAAAGACATGGTAAAAGTATTAGCCCTTTTGTACCAGGTAAACAAAAACTGGTCACGAAATTTTAAACTGGAAAAAGGGTCCTGTCAACATGCACCAGGTGCAGGAGCCCCCAAAACTGTGGTGACCAAAGAAAATGTAAATTTAGTCCATGACATGGATTTAAATGACAAAAGAATTGCAGTCAAGGCTATAGCAGAGACATGTAGGTTTTCTGTTGGAAGCGTTAAAAAATTTTACACCAGGTATTGGGTCTCAAAAAACTCTCTGCACGTTGGGATCCACGAATGCTGGGGGCAGACCAGTAGCATGTTTGCCAGGTCGACTTACGGTCGACGAAACATGGGTTCATCACTTTGATCCAGTATCCAAAAAACAAAGCATAGGGGTTTCCCACCCCCTTTGAAAATTTCGTATAGTCTCATCAGCTGGTAAGATCATGGCTACAGTTTTTTTGGGATTTTGCAGGTTTTATTTTCGTGGATTATTTACCGCTTGGCGCACCATAACAGGTGAGTATTATTAAAATTTAATACCAAAAGTACACGAAGATATTAGAGAAAAGAGAAGAGGAAAATTGAATCGAGCTCTTCCACCAGGACAACGCTCCGGCTCAGAAAAGTTTTGTTGCAATAGCTGCCATTCACAATGCGGGATGTGAAATTTTTAAACAACCCCCTTATATTCCAGATTTGGTCCCCAGTGACTACCATCTATTTCCAAAATTAAAAGAACATCTTCGTGGAATCCGCTTTGCTGATAATAACGAAGTGATAGCGGTAGATGAATGGCTGAAGACTTAAAGTTCTGAATTTTTTTCAAAAGGGTTTGAACACTTTTAAACACTGATATTCCAAGTTTTTCATGTGAAGTGTGAATGGACAAGTCAGTAGAGGTCGACCTCGGCGAACATATCTCGATCAGATCAACATTTTTTTTAAGAAAGGCCAGGTCAAGAGTACCAATAACCGGCAAGCATGTATGAGAGCACTGATGAAAGTAGAGGAAGCAAAAGATGTGTGTAAGAACCGTAGCAAGTGGAAGGAAGTGGTCTCTGCCTACCCCTATGGAGAAAAAAGGGTGACTTTATGTATGTATGTATTCCAAGTGTATAAACGTTGCAGGTTAATGTTGAAAATAAAATTAGTTTAATTCTTCTCATGTATTTGCTTCTATGTCAGGAACAACAATTCGTGAACTATCCTCGTATGTATAAAGTACTCCCATTAAAATCACCATCCTTACTAATTCCCTTAACACCAGAAATATGTTTGCGGTTTTCCTGCAAAAAACAACCCAACCCAAACGTATACAAGTAAACCTCTTCCTTTAAAAAATTTACTTTTACCTTACGAATTTTTTCCATATTGTTTTCGTTAAAAACGCACCACGCACTACCATTATAGTCTTGAAAAATATTTGTAGTGAAATTTGTATGGGTAAGGAATTTTTTGCGGGGGTATGTTTACAAAAAGTAT
Organism: Agelastica alni; assembly: GCA_950111635.1. NCBI lineage: Eukaryota > Metazoa > Arthropoda > Insecta > Coleoptera > Chrysomelidae > Agelastica > Agelastica alni. The sequence continues at coordinate 38,029,883 of OX467715.1, forward strand.
GAAAATTTATTGTTAGATCAAACAGATAAATTATTCAAATTACATATCAATTACGAATCAAATTAATTAGTATGGCTTAAATTTCTTTTATTATAACTTTTACCTAACCTAAAAGCCATTTGGCATTCTTGACCTAAAGCCAAAGAAAAAGCTACTTTAACTTGAAGGGATTATTGGCTGATAGAGGTACAATATTTCTTTTACATCGTAGTCTACAGTTATCCACCACTACAAAAACTGTGATATTATTATTTTTTTTTGGATTTAAAACATTATAATTATAAAATAAACTACGTATTTATAGAGTTATTTTTTATTATGAAATCCAATATTTTCTTTTAGTAATTGTTAAAACCGTTGCTATAATTTCATCGTCAAACGTTCTCAGGATCGTAAACGTCCTTGACTGGGACCCGCCATTGTTTTTATTTTTTTGGCTAACTAAAAGTTGCTAATCCATAAAATAACTTTTTAAAAAATTATCATAATTTAATAAAAAAAACAGAAGACTGTACATAAAATCATGTCTCAAAAATAAAACTTTGTGAAGCCGGTTAATAAAATATTTATTTAATCGTACAATGCAATTAAATATTGTTTTGGGTAACTAATAATTCTTCTTTGTTTGAAGAGAACGGACCTAAGACGTACTTACCTTGCCGAAAGGAGCGACAGGTATTTTCACCATAACTTTAGAAGCCATTTCCACGATTTTGACGATTTCTTCGAAAAAATTTCTTGCTACAATCGACAAAAGTCCACCGAACAAAACACAGTCTAATGAATCACTGCCACTAAAATAATTTATTTTACAAGTTTACACTATTCTCGAGACTATTACTAACGGCGCAAAATACACTTCGATTATGCACCGGCGAAAATATACACAGTTTTCCGTCACACTTTTCCGAAACCACAACTATTAATTATTTTATATTACTGATAAATACAGTACAAATTCCTTCTTATTTATTTTATAGGAATTATTCAAAATGTGTATCTACATATGCTTTAAACCAGAGGAGTTTTCCGGCGATTTTCTCGACGGAGATTTAGGAAAAGCTCGGGTATTGATTGCTTTTATTCTCTGACATGCTCAAAGTGGGCTGATTTGTAAGTACCAAATACGAATAATAAAATGACCCTACGGATGGAGGTAAAGACACGAGGGGAAAAAGAGCTTTTCTTACTCATGGGTATCATGACGGTGGACTTTTTTATGTACATGAAACCTCAGAATGTATAATCAGTACAGAAAGAATATTTTCAGTTTTGGCTTACAGGCATAAAATGACAAAAATTGATGTATTTTAAATTTTTAAAATATTTCACTTTGTAAAAGTAGAGATCATTTAAGACTGAAAGTAGTATTTTTAGTGTAGTCCACGTATTTAGGACTACTTTTATTCGTATTAAAATAATTAAAGATAAATAGTTTTAAAAGCACGAGAAAAATAATAAAGAAAATTTTCCTATCGATACACAAATATATGTAATAATTTTTGATAATTTAAAATCAATACTTTTTTACGAGTTCTTCACAGCTACGAGGAAAGTTTTAAGGATTTGGTAACCTGTGCACAACACATCATAAATCTTTATTGGTAGAGGTTTTACAATTAATTTAACAACCAAATTATGTAGTAACGGGAAACATTTAAGCCACTTTCTTTTTCTAAATATTAACGACATATTTTTAAGAGTACCTACCGTCAGTAAAAAATATTTCAATGGCAAAAATTTTCGAGTGAACTATTTTTAAACTTTATTTTTTTTTGTTTACAATTTTTTTAATTAATATAAAATAAAGGTGTAAATACTATCAAACTAAAAATGATTTTTATTTTTACAATGATTTTTTTTAATTAATTTTTTTAATTTTTGGGTGACATGCACCACGTAGCAATTTCTTGATTTCGGACAAAAGGGTGACGTAAATGTGAAGTCACTGCTTAAGATTGGTAACGTGCACGTTGTAAAACAAATGACAAGGTTTTGGTTAGCGATTTTGATTTTCTAAAGGATTTTGTTTTTTTTTTGAGTTTAGATAGTGAGCTATTTAACAATAATTATTTAGGTTAAAGAAACAATATTGTGGTGTTATTATTGATTTTTAAAGATTAAACATTTTTATTTAAGTCTTAAAACGACTTTTAAAAAATCCAAAACATGTAAGTTTTAATTTTTAAAGACCCATCTCATGATATAAATGTAAGAGACGTTACGTCACCGGTGTTGGCGTAATGATATAACCGACGATTTTTTTATTTATAAACAGGGGACATGTGACACCTTATTTCAAAGGTCTACTAATTATCTATCCAACAGTATAATTATTCGAATATTTATTTATACTTCTTCTTCTTAAGATGCCCTGCACCTAACATGCGTCGGCAACCTTATTGTAAGTGTTCTTTCTTTGGCGGCATGACATAATTCGCCTGTGTTAGATATTCCTGTAATCGCTTAATATTGCGCAGCCAGGACATTTGTTTGCGTTATTTATACAGGGTAAACCAAAACTGTTAATAAAGCATTTATTTAGCATAATAGCTACATATGAGAACAATTTTCGACTTATTACAATATGACCAGGAAAATCCGGCTGAAATGTGTAAAAATTAAAATAAAATACAACCACTAACACTTATCTAAAACAAATTTTCTCAGGAGCCGTTTGAAATGGCTTAGGTTATCACAGTTTTTTGTTGTTACAGGTAACTTGTTGAATTCGGATAGACCCTTGTACAAAACCGAGTTAAACATTTGAGTTGAATTGCATCGTTCTGGCAAAATAAAATCGCTTCGATTTCTGGTGTGATAACTATGTATATCGCTGAAGACCTTTAATCTGTCACATAGATAGTTGGGTAACAAATTATGTTTAAGCTTAAAAATAAACAAATACACATTAAACATAACCCTTTGATTCACAGACAACATATTCAGAACACTCAACATATATTTAATTGGCGTATACCAGTTACATTTTAAAATCTGTCTCATTGCTCTGTTTTGTATTTTCTCCATCTGATTTATTTTATACTGTGGTAAATTAAATAATAAGGTTGAGCAAAATTGTAAATGTGGGAGAGCTATAATATTGTAAAGTTGTAATTTTGTGTGCAAGGATAAATTTTTACCTATTCGAGTTATAAAACCCACTTTTTTTGCAAATTTTCTCGTTACATAATCAACATGAGCCTGAAAGTTTAAATTACAATCCAATATAATGCCTAAGTATTTAATTTCATTATTATAAACAATATTTTCCCCATTTACCGTAATTTGCATATTTTGGATTTCAGCTTGACTAAGTTTTGATTTTTTTCTAAATACGCAAAATTGAGATTTTTCTGCATTTAGACTTAGTTTGTTAACACACAGCCAATTGAATATTCTCTCTAAATCATCATTTAAATCTTTTAACATTTGTTGTAAGTTTTTACCTATGATATAGAGCATTGTATCGTCAGCGAAGAGAATAATCTTGCACTTTAATGTTACTCCAACCATATCATTTATATAAAGCAAAAATAAGAGTGGCCCTAAAACAGTTCCTTGTGGTACACCATATTCAACATCTAAAAACTCGGACATATAATTTTTATAAGACACACGTTGTAATCTTTTAGACAGATATGACTTAAACCACTTTAAGACAGTATGCCTGATTCCTAGAATCTCTAATTTGCTTAATAAAGTATCCCGATCTACTGTTTCGAAAGCTCTCTTAAAATCTAAAAACACAGCTAAAACATAGTTATCACAGTCGATGGCCCTGAGAAAATCATCACAAATACCAACAACAACAGACTCGCATGAATGGTTTTCTCTAAACCCTGATTGGTTAGGAATAATTATTTTATTATTATCACAGAAATTCAACAACTGTTCTTTAACAGCAACTTCCAAAACCTTCTCATATATGGGCACCGTATTTATTGGACGAAATTCATAAATAGTTTTGTGTTATTTACTTTAGGGACAGGAAAAACAGGGTTCTGGAAAAACACCACTGCTAAGGGACGTGTTAATAACATCTAAAAGTCGATTACCAACCACATACACAACATCACACAGAACCTGTTTCGAAATGCCACTCTCACCCCCACCAACATTTTTAAGATTTTTTATTATTTCTTTCATTTTACTCATTGTTAATTTTTCAAAATTACTAAAAGCTCCATTATGCACTGTGGTTCCATTATAAAAGGGCATAACATTTTGAGGACGTGGTAAATTCCCGATTATGTTGTCAATGCTATAAACAAAATATTTATTAAATCTATCAGCTATGTCTGCCTCCTGTTTGATTATTTCCGTTTCAAACTTAATTTCATCTGGCAATAATTGTTTTTTCTCGGGTAAGAGAGTTTTAAGGTTTTTCCACAGTTCTTTTGGGTTGCTTTTATTTAAGTCTATTGTTTCTGCATAAAATGTCTGTTTATTAAATGTTTATTTATTAAAATACAATAAAATTATAATAAATATTCAAATTATTGCAATTTGAAAGCCTGGCAGTAAATTCTTCTCCCACGTTTTTGAAAACTTTAGGGGTTATTTGTGCAGTCTTCGTTCTGATGCGTTCCTTTATTTTTCCAAATTATTTGATAAACTTTGCTCTTTAAGTATCCCCATAAAAAAATTCTAACGTAGTCAGATCCGGGGACCTTGGTGGCCCTTTAATCGGTCCTCTTTTCCCTATCCACTTACCTCGGAAAACAATATTTAAGTAGGTTCGTACATCGACGGTGTAGTGTGGCGCGCCATTTCCTGCTGTAACTACAATTAATTTCTATTTGGAAATAGCTGATTCAGTTGTGGCACCAGATAACCCTAAAGAAATAAATTGTAGATACCAAGCACCAGTGACGCTTTCCTCAAAAAAGTATTGCCCCTTAACTTGGTTGTTTAAATTTCCGGCCCAAACATTCACCATTTGTGGATATTGTGTGCTATAATCCTCCATCCATTGTGGATTTTCTCTTGCCCAGTATAGATATGTCTGACGGTTTACTCGACCGTTTTGCATAAAAGTAGCTTCATCTGAGAAAAGTACCATTTGTATAAAACTCCGATATCTATTACAGCGATCTATCATGATTTCGAAGAATTCGACTTTTGTATCAAAGTCATCTTCTAACAGCTTTTGGACTAGATGAACTTTTTACAGATGCTACTTTTCTTTTTCTCCCTTAATCAGAACTTCATAGTTTGTTATGCTTTCTTCTCTTTTAAAAACCATTACTTTCGTTTTGCTAACATTTATTTTTATTCTTTTAATTTTTAGGGCATCATGCATAACATTAACTATCGCCTGCAACTCCTCTCCAGATGACGCTAACATTAATCATCTGCGTAAAGAAGGCATTTGACGATCAAATTATTCATTTTTAACCCATACGCACTCTCTTTCAAATCTTTTAAACAATCGTCTATGTATAAGTTAAACAGCCATGGCAAAGTCACACATCCCTGTCTCACACCCTTTTCGATGTTAAACCAGTCCGTTTATCTCCGTTTATCCTGACACAAGCAGTGAAATTCTCGTAAAGTGATTTCAGTGCTCGTATTAAATTACCACTCACCCCATACATAGACAATATCGACCTCAATTCACTCCTCACCACTCTGTCATTGGCCTTTTGCAAGTCTATAAAAGCGCAGTACACCTTCTGACTTCTAGCCAAGAATTTTTCTACTATACATCGTAATAAAAAGACCTGATCTATTCATCTCCTTTTTCTTCTAAATCCTGCTTGCACATCCCATATTATCTTCTTAGTTCTATTCGTCACTCTTTTAATCAATATCTTTGCATATCTTTGCCGACTATGCTGAGTAAACTAATACCTCGGTAGTTCTTACAGTCCTGCTGCGAACCTTTTCCCTTGTAAAGCGGCACGATAACGGCTTTGCACCGTCTGGTACGCTACAACTCCTCCAACAAAGTTTAAAGGCGGTAAAGCACAACCTAAACTATTACATGCTTTAAATTTAGTACAGTAGCCCGCAACCTTCTTGCACATTCTTTTAGGTATTCATGGACTATTTCGATTATAAAACTTTAAAATTCCTATAGTAGGGTGTGTTGATAAATTTTTAAAATTTATGACAGCAAAATGCGACATTTACAGCTTTTTGCGAGTTTTAAATTTATTAAAGTAGCCCACAACCTTTTATTACATGCTTTTAGGTGCTCAAGGACTATTTCAATTTTAAATTATTATTTCAATTATAAAAATCAACCTAAAAAAATACACCTAGGTATTATATTGGGTGACAAAATAATATTCTATTGGAGTACAAATTTCTTACACCACCATTCCCTCTATATATATATATATATATATATATATATATATATATATATATATATATATATATATATATATATATATATATATATATATATATATATATATATATTAGATATATCCATCTACTCCTGAATTTATTGCACTGCTCAACACAGCTGAAAATCATAATTTTTGGTCAAAACTCGCACTTTCTGAGTTTTAAAGGTAGTACGAAATTCTTACACCACCCCACACTATGAAAAATTACTTTTAGTGGAAAAATGAATCATATTTTAGATATCCTATCCACTCCCGAATTTATTACACTGCTCAACACAGTTGATAATTATTTTATTCGGTCAAACCACGTGATTTATGTGTTTCAATTCGATTATCAATTTCTTAAATATAATTTATTTTATAATTTAAAGTAATATTTCAGAGTGTGCGGTGGTGTAAGTAATTCGTACTCCAATAGAATATAATTTTGTCACTCAATATTATTTGTTTAGGTTGATTTTTACATAAAACGTTTGTAATTAATTTGTAAGTATTTCTGTTGCTAATGAGATGCTCATATTATTTCAGATGTGAAGGTGTGGTGTAGCATTAGTCCAAATATTGCACCACGCCCCATTTTTCAGAGTTTTGTTGTTATAAATTGTAATTTCAGTATCCATTAAGTTAGTTACTTCCGTTCAGTATTTTAATTTTGTTTCAATGCATTAAACCAAATAGTATTTATGCGAACCGTATTTGAACATCAATGAGGGTTGTTTCTTAAAAAATCATAACTGGACAAATATTTGTACTTGTCTGTGAAAAATTCCGCAAAGAGTCTGTCGTGACACAAATGTTTACTTAATAAAAATTTGAGATGTGATAAAGTGTTCAACCCTTTTAGAATTTGTGGTGTTTAACCCATTGGGAACCAACATTATGAAATTTCCACGATTGTTTGCAATGGATTCATAAGAACTTTTGTAGAACATTTTGTTACTGTTTACGTTTTGATATATATTTAAAAGAATTATTCAATATTTGGGGGCACTTAACCCCTTGGGATCAACATTTTGGAATTTAATACATTTTAATGATCTATAATAAATGTGTATGTAATTCTGGCACCTGTCCGATCATTATATGTAAAAAAATACAGAATGTGTGGTGTAACTTGAGTTTAAAGCTAGCCCACGCCCTTTTCCTGGAAAACGGGAACTGTTAAACATTTTTGGTTTGGGACGCAAATTTGTAATAAATGTGTACAAAAATCTGAACTAGTTTTTTTGGAATGTGACATAAATGCTGGCGTAGCTTTAAGGACATATTTATTTAAACATTTAAGCAACTCTTTCAAAAATTCACAAATTTGCAACATTCTCTGTTTCGAATATCAGAAATTTACCTTTAGCTTAGGTTTGGTTAGATTAAAACGGTGGTTCGGAGGGAACTCATTTAGGCCGTTTGGCCCGTTGTGTTACCGTAATGGATAGCGGTACCGTGAGAATCAGTTAGAGCTTTTCATGAAAAGCGTGAGGTTTCTAATGCTAACTGAGCTAAGATCAGATAAGTCATCAAAGTTCGGTTGCCCTAGTATAGAAAGCCGTTTTTTCTTTATAGGGCAGGGCAGTAGCAAAGAAGATGTACCATTGTTGCCTTTTCTTTCTCATCGTGACAGCTTCTGCAGAAGTCGTGTCGTAGCTCTGCGATTCTTATCCTACGTGCGAGGGATCCACCCACCCAGTGTCCTATTATGGCCACGATCGCGTTTTCAATGGACTCCCTGGATAGAGTTAAAGCATCACTAGTTCGAAGTAGATCCAGTTTAGACCAAATCTGCTTCATTGATGTGCATGTGGGTTTATTTTGGTTTTTTAAACTACCTTACTGTGTAGGAGGAGCCAGCAGTTCGCAATCGGTACTCCGGCTGAGATGAGACAGATACAGCTGGGAGGGTGGTGCCCTCTCTTGCTAGCTCGTCCCCCCTACAGTTGCCTGGTATGTCCCTGTGGCTGGGTATCCAGATAATGTGAACTCTGAACTTAGCTGCTAGCTCATTCAGGGTAGCTCGGCAATGCACGGCTGCCGTAGAGGTCAAGTAAACTAAGTTCAGTGATTTGATAACAGCCTGGCTGTCGCAAAGAATGAATATCTCGCTGAACTTTTGTTCATTGCGGAATGTCCAAACAGCTGTCTCGGTAATGGCTGCCATTTCGGCCTAATACACACTGCAGTAATCAGGCAAACGAAACGACAGACTAAGTGAGAAGAAGACACTACTATCTACTCTCCCTTTAGAGCTGTCAGTATAAAATTTTGCGTCCTGTGGTTTAACTATGTTCTTGGCCCAATATTTTCTGGTTACCTTTAGCTTGTTTAGCAATACTTTTAAATGAAAATAAGGGTAAAATATTAACGACGGAGATAGATAGATAAATACATACAATGCATAAAACAAAGTCATTTATGAGAGAAAATGGTTGGTACAATTTGTCCAAATTTAAGATTTAGTTTTATGTGAACACGGTACGATTAATTGGTATTTGCAATTTAATTGTTTTACTATTTTAAATACTGCATTATCTCAAAGCACTTTTTGTAATATGTTTTATGTTAAACTAAACATTTAAAAGCGTTTTTTGAATGTATTACCAAAAAATAGTAAAAAAATAGCTTGTGATAAAAATATATACGAGGTACTAACATAAAATAATAAATAATAAAATAAAATATTTATCAAATAATCAAAAATAATGGTGAATGGCTGAAAAACCTTTGTGACCAACATAATCTAAAGATTACGAATAACTTTTTCGCGCATAAGGACATCTACAAGTATACTTGGTACCAACACACGAGAGGTTAGAAGTCAATTATAGACTACTTGATTGTCAAACAGGGCGCAAAAATTAAGGTCCAGGATGTACGGGTCGTGAGAAGGCTGATTGCGGAAGCGATCACTGTCTAGTAAAGGCGAAGATCTATATACCTTATATAGCACAAAAACAAAATAAATAAATAAAATAAAGAATGTCACGAGTAACAACAAAAAGATGTAAAAAGATTTGACATGGAAAGTTTTGAACCCGACAATACAAAGTTTCTATACCAAAGACGATTAGAACAGAAATTAGTGCAACAACAAAGGAGTACAGAAGCCGAGTATGAACATATTTCACAATGTATAAAGGAAGCTGCGATGGAATCTTTAGGGACGACGGATCTGAGGAGCAAACCATATTGGTAGGATAAAGAAATAGAAGAACGAATAGCAGAAAAGAAACAAATATATCAAAAGCTTATCCAGACGGGAGACCCAGAGATAAAAAAGAGATACAAGCAACAAAATATAAACGTGAAACAAGAAGTCGTAAACAAGAAAAACCATCAAATCGGTGAGAACCACATCAAGAAAGAAATTCAAAATTAATAAAATCTCCAGGAAAAAATAGGTACATCATTTTACAAAATTGTTAACGGAAGCAAGGCCACAGTACGTAAAGGAAAATGAACCAAACCACATCGTAAAGGAAGCAATCGAAACGACTAAATTTAGAAGATCCCTAGGACCTGAAGGAATACACCCGGAATTTGTACGATTTGGCCCCAAAAAACTGAAGGTTATGTTAAATAATTTGTTTGAGCGGTATCTTAATAGTGCAGATATTTCTAAAGGCTGGCAAACTTCATATATCACAGCCATACATAAAAAGATAGAAGAAGAATAGAAGATCATATTAAAGATAAACAATCTGAAGAACAGGCTGGATTCCGAGCGGCTCGCTTAACATTCGACAACCTTTTCACCCTTAAAATAGCCTTAGAGAAGCGTATGCAAAGATGCAGAGAAACGCATATAGCCCCAATTGATCTAGAAAAGGCTTACGATAGCGTCCTGATATCACAACTATGGGGAAGAATGGAGCAACTATAGATCAGACCGACTCTACTACAGGCCATTAAAAACTACCAAATGGATAATTCTTCAAAAGTGAAGCTAGGAACAGGCCTGATAGAGAGTTTTAAGACCTCCAAGGGATTTAAACAGGGATGCTATCTATCCCCTACTCTTTTTAAACTTTACCTTGACCGATCCCTTAGAGGGTGGACAGGAAAGTGTGCACAAATGGGACTAAGAGTGGGAGATGACACACTCTATAGTTTATACTTTGCTGACGATCAAGTTGTGATAGCAAAAGTTAAATACGATTTGGGGTTTATGGTAAAAAAAAAGGGGAAAAGGAATACGAAAAAGCTGGTCTATCGATGAAGATGAGTTAATGCGATTACCTGGCAATAGGCACAAACAACCATAATAATCTTCTCGTAGAAAATGAATTCATAAAAGGAGTTGAAAAGTCCAAATACCTAGTGGTTATATTTAACAAAGAGGGCAATAGCAGGGATGAGATAACAGAAAGGAATAATAAAGGTAAAAAAAATATAGGAGCCCTAAATTAAATCCTTTGGAGAACAACAAAAAAACGAAGATATGAAAGTTTTGTTGAAAGAGTGATATCGTATGAAGCAGAAATATGGGATATAACAGAAACACTGAAGAGAAAACTAATTGCAACTGAAATGGATTTTTTTAATTAGAAGCTGTGAAGTGTCATGGAGGGATATAGTGAAAAACGAGAAGATCCGAAATAGAATGGGCATGGAAAAGAATATTTCAGACGTAGTTTAAAAAAAACAACTAACTTGGTTCGGTCACACGAAAATAATGGATAAAAATAGATGGCCTAGAAAAGTGTTGGAATGGATACTGCTAGAAGAAGCTGGTAGGATGGAATAGATGAAGCGATGGAAACAAGAAACCTAACCGAAGAACAATCTCTTGGTAGGAGAATATGGAAACTGGGGACGGAGCGGCGGCGACAGCCCTAGAAATCCGTGTATATATATACAGGGTGGGGCACCCCATACGACACAGTCTCTATAAACCAAACCATACATTTTTTCGGGAATTTGTTTATTTCATTAGATGTATATTGATTAAGGCTGCAAAAGGAAATTATTTTGAAATCTACAGGGTGGCTCAAAAGAGTGTGCTATATCAAAGTTGTGTTTTTTTAAATGGAACACCCTGTATTTCTTTGAAAAGCAGTCCTTATTGAGGGTTTTCTATGATTGATCTCATAATAAGAAATTCATTTTCCTCATTTCCAATGATAGGTTTTTGTCTATTTACCTTTTCCTAAGCTACGCTTTAAGTCCTACGAAATCGTTTGAGAACCAACTTGTTTGGATGATTCCAGTCTGGATATTTTTGGGCATACACACTTGACGCCAAAAGGTAATTCTCTAAACACTCACCAATCGCTAAAATCATATCTATCCGCTCTTAAATGGGATATATGGGATAATATATATATATATATATATATATATATATATATATATATATATATATATATATATATATATATATATATATATATATATATATATATATATATATATATATATATATTTATAAAACCTAAAACAAAACGTTGACAGTTCGTTCGATGTGTAAAAATCCCGGTTTTTTAAAAAAAATATAGAACATTAAACTAATATTTTTATTTATTGTGATATAGGAACACTGTAAATTTACAGAAAAACATTAGGTTTTGATTTAAGTTAAATTAGTAAAGTGCTTTGTGTTACGAAATAGTAAGTGTATTTTAAGAAAAAGATTTACTGGGTAGAGTAGTGTGTATTTTATCAAAATATTTGCTGGAATTTCTCGTAAGTACATTTAATACATTTATCTAGAAGATTTTAAAAATTTTTATATTGTTTGTGGACTTGGAATTTTTGACGTTTAATTTATTTCTGGCTTGATTAAATCTACTACATACATTTATTTTAATATAAAAGTCTACTTGAAGTATGTTTGGAGTGGAATCTTGTAGTAACAAACACAATGTTTAACCATAAAAGGATCTACTTGCACTGGGCATACCGCGGTGCAGGTATTGACAGACCACTTCTTAGTAATAAGCCGAATACGAGGTCTCTTTAAGCGGTGGTGGCATCGTGTACAGGAATGAAGTAGTGTACTAGAGTATATAAAAGTTGGGAATTTGCAAGAATAAGGTATAAAAGAGGAGTTCGTTAGTAAATTGACCGAAAAAATTTGACAGTTTAGATGAAGCATATGAGGTTGAAGAATTGTGGAAGCCATTCAAGCAAGGAATCGTAGATATTGCTATTGAAGTATGTGGTGTAAATAAAAGAAAGAAAATATGCAAGTTACAGAAAATGTACGTAGAGGTTTAAAAAGCAAGTTTAAAGAAGAAGAAAGCCTGGCTGGATTGACTAGCTACAAAAGCCAATCAAAAAATGCAAAAGGCAACGATTGAGGATGTAAACAAGGCAAAGAATGAGTATAAAAGGTTAAAAGTTTTGGCAAAAGAGGTTGTGGCAAGAAAGAAGGAGAGCGATGAATTTGATAGAAGGTTATCTAAAGATTTCCAAAACAATATTAAACTCTTCTGGAAGTCCATAAGAACAGCCAGAGGTAAAAATACTACCACGCAACTGGAAAGAATCAGAAACCAATAGGGTAGTATGGTAAAAGGAGAGGAATGCGTATTAAAAAAAAGGAAGGAATACTACGAAAATTTATTTGAGAGAGAGGATACACAAGTACAGGCCCCATTCGGAGACATGAGTGAAAGTTGCAATGAAAGTGAAATTAGTACTACAGAAATTGTGGAACCGTTGAACAATATGAAATTGGGTTAAGCTACTGGGTACCACATGATAACAGTTGAAATGCTAAAGACTGGACAAAATGTGGTAGCTAGTCTGCTGTGCCGCCTTTTTAACCTTTGTTGGAGGAGTGGTACTGTACCAGACGACTGGTGCAAGGCCATTATCGTGCCAAAAAGTTCGCAGCAGGACTTTAAGAACTACCCAGTTATTAGTTTACTCAGCATAGTCGGCAAACTGTATGCAAAGATATTAATTAAAAGAGTAACGAATGAAACTGAGATGATATGGGATGTGCAAGCAGGATTTAGAAAAGAAGGGAGATGTATGGATCGGGTCTTTTCATTACGAGGTATAGACAAAAATTCTTGGCTAGAAGTCAGAAGGTTTATTGCGTTTTATAGATTTGGAAAAGGCCTATGAGTAGTGAGGAGTGAATTGTGGTCGACATTGTCTATGAATGGGGTAAGCGGTAATTTAATACGAGCACTGAAATCACTTTACGAGGATTCCACTGCTTGTGTCAGGATAAACGGATCTTGCACGGACTGGTTTAACATCGAAAAAGGTGTGAGACAGGGATGTGTGGCTTCACCATTGCTGTTAAGCTTATACATAGACAATTTTTTAAAAGATTTAAAAGAGAGTGCGTATGGAATGAAAATGAATGATTTGATCGTCAAATGCCTTCTTTACGCCGATGATCAAGTCATATTAGCGTCATCTAAAGAGGAGTTGCAGGCGATGGTTAATGTTTTGCATGATGCCCTAAAAATCAAAGGGATGAAAATAAATGTAAGCAAAACGAAAGTAATGGTTTTTGAAAGAGAAGAAAGCATGACAAACTAAAGTTCTGATTAAGGGAGAAAGAGTGGAACAAGTAAATGAATTTGTGTACTTGGATTCAAAGTTTACGAGAGATGGAAAGTATGACAGTAGCATTGAGCGAAGGGTGTTGGCAGGAAAACAAATGAATGGGGCACTGTATAGCTTTATGAATAGCCAGAAAGTGTCAAAAAAGGTCCGTCTGGATTAATGCTGCGGGGAAGAAGTATAGCCGGAGTGACTTGGTTGGATAAAGTAAACGCTGTGGTGTAAAAGAAGATGTGGTTACAAAGATAGACAAAGAAATGCTTAGATGGTTTGGACTAGTAGAAAGAATGGATGAAGGAAGATTGACGAAACAAATTTATTAGGCGAGTGTGAATGGACGGAAGTCGGTAGAGGTTGACCTCGGCGAACATATCTTGATCAGATCAACATTGTGTTGAAGAAAGGCCAGGTCAAGAGTACCAACAACCGACGAGCATGTATGAGAGCACTGATGAACGTAGAGGAAGCAAAAGATTTGTGTAAGAACCATAGCAAGTGGAAGGAAGTGGTCTCTGCCTATCCCTACGGAAAAAGGCCTGACTATATGTATGTATATATATATATATATATATATATATATATATATATATATATATATATATATATATATATATAATATATACAAAGTGAACCAAAAGTCTGGAAACGGACAATTATCTCGTAAATTGCTAGTTGGAATGGTACAAAATTCGGGTTTAGGTTATTTTGAGATACGGAGATTCCAGATTTGACATTTGCAATGTTGTTAGATTTCCCGTTTATCTGATATTATTAGTCACTTTAGTTTTTTAAACACATCGCCCTGTATATTCAGTCATTATTGGAATCTGCTCTTTAATACGAGTTTAGCCATATGTAACACTTAATATTTTATGTACTCTAAAAGGTCTAGTCAAGGTCTAAACAATCATGTAGAAATATGATAGACGCATTCTACTGTCGATTAGGGTACTGTCAACTTACAAATGGAGCACATTTTGAACACTAGATTTAATAATCATTATGTTAAAAATCTTGCAATCTTTTAGTTGTTACGTTTTAATGTAGTTGAAAATTGTTTGTATTAAAAAATTATTAATACAATTAGGCATTGCCACACTTCCGTTTTATTTATTTAAGACCTTACAGACTACATAAAATAATAAGTGTTACATATGGCTGAACTCGTATTGAAGAAAATATTTCAATAATTATTCAGAGTGATGTATTTAAAAAACCAAAGTGACTAATAATATCAGAGAAACGGCAAATCTGACAACATTGCAAATGTCAAATCTGGAATCTCCGTATCTCAAAATAGGCTAATCTCAAATATAATATATATATATATATATATATATATATATATATATATATATATATATATATATTAAATAAACTACATAATATAAAAAATTAATTAGTATTTATGCAAAATTTTAATTAAATGCCTGTTAAGTAGAGAAGTGACAGTGTAAAGTAGTATTATTAGTGTTTTTTTAAAGATTTCATCATTAAAGAATTCTACTTACAGCTTTTAAAAAACTAAATAATATTTTTCTACTAACCATTGTTTTTCCAGTTTCTTCAAAAATTTCCTTAGGAACAGATGGTGAAATTGGTGGCAGTATAATACTGTTTAAAGGAACTTTTTTTGGCTCGAGTAATATTAAATGCCTTTTTTCATGTATCAAATGTTTCATCTTCTTTAAATATGAATGATAGTCTCTGAATTTAAAAGCCAAATGAGAAGGTTAAGCGTAAATATCAATCTAAAACTGTTATATTTAAATATATAATAGTGTCTAAAAGCTGTAAAGATGAATATAAAACCGTATAATGCTGTATGGATAACGAAAAATTTGTGGGCTGGTATATTGTCAACATTTGTTGTATTTTTTAAAAATATTTTTTCTTAAAATCAGTTTTTCTTTCTTTGTTGCACTCATTAAATATATATTATGTATCTATTATGTCAAGATAGTTTTCATTGAAACATTTGGTTGCGTGGCAACACACAGCAGGTGTGTAAATTCTACTAAAGGAAATGTAAGGGTTGCTAAGGCACAGGACAGTATTCTTTCTCATCTAACCTTTAAACCTTTAAAATATAATTTATAAAAAAACCCAAAAAATTAACGCATGTTAATATTTATGCAAATTTTTGTTGTAATATAAGTGTACATAAATGTGGTAGTAATTGAAAGAAAAAACAGAGATACTAATGAAAAGAAACGTCATTCGTCCCCACTGTATTTTCAAAAGAAACGGATTTAGATTGCCGATGCAGAAAATGTATTGGAATTAAAAGTAATATATAACAATTTGAATATTTGTAATACTTAAAGTTCGGGTTGAACCGCGTCTAGAAATTTGTTTATTTCCGCGTTTCGGCTTTCAAAATAGAATTATTAGGGATTGCTATAAAAAATAGGTACCAAAAATACTACTGTTCACAAATTCTAGTTTTATAAAACAATGAAAATACTATCGGTTAATATTATCAGGATATTAAGTGAAACCGGTAGAGTTAAGTAAGTTTAGTATTTTGTTAATTTACTTTATTTGCTACAGCTTGCCGCTCTCACGTTACAGCGCCTCAGTGAGAAATCTGCGTCATTTAAGAAATATGAAGAGAGTTCTTCTACATTTTGTTTGTCCGTGTGTAATGTTTCTATTTGTATGTAATCACTTTATTTTTAATACACACCTATAATTGTATTAATCCAATCGCAGAAATAATATAATAATCTTTTGTAAGTTGGTCATTTTTAATGACACGTCAACTGTCATTGGAAATTCGTTCCCAGAACACAAGGTGTCAAAGTAAAGATTCGTCTATAGTTTAGTGTACATTCTTAGCCGTTACACATAAAGGGTCAATATTGAAGTACGGCTCTGTAATTGATATAAAATAAACGACTCATCGTCGTTGCTAATGGACGCATTTTTTTGAAAGATAGCATCGCAGTCATTCGCGGCTTTTACGTCAATGATATTTTTTGTGACATTTTTACACATTTTATTTTAATATTAGTCTCGATGAGCTTCTAATATTTTAAAAAAGAGTCAATCTTTGATAAAATGAATACACTTTATGAATCTGAGGTAAGTTCATTTTCAAATATTCATAAAAAAACATTGTATGCTTTATCATAAACATCAAAAAATTTTAGTTCGTAAATAGAGATGTTATACACATAAGTTTGACTTTAATATTGTGGTTTTACTATAACTGTACAATCATTTTTTATTTTAATTATTTTATTTAAACATAACCTATACAGAAAAATAGTTCTAAAGCACGTGATAAAAGTAAATAAAATTTAAAATACGCACACCCAAATTTATATGGACCCACATATCCTATTCGAACACTTTAAAAGAAAAATAAGTTATTAAAAAATGAATAGTGGTTCATATAAATAAATTATATTACAAAAAATAATCAAATTCATTGAAACAAAATTTTACGGGGCATGCTTTTTATTAATTTCGGCTCATGGTAAATTATTTCATTTCTTCAAAACTGCTTTAATCAGTTAAACTGCATTATCTGAGTTATTCTGACGGGCTCTAATCTCTTTTCTTAATTATATTCGATAAGTGTTTTATTGGATTTAGATCAGGTCAACAGCTAGGCCACTTCCGTTTTTAAAAAATAAGTGGAAAATTTGCTTTTGGGAATGCAATATCATGCATACATAAAAAACTTCTACCAAAAGCGATTTTACTACCTTTACTACCTTTTACCTGTCAATGTTAACCTTATAGTAGTTTTTTCTCCAATCAGGATATTCCTTTCTATTTGGGGACAGGTCAAGAATAGTTTTTCTTCTATATCCTCTTAAAACTTAAATTCACCGTTCGTTTTAAAGACCAACTAATATGAAAATAAGTACATTTGTCTAATTTTGCATTGTCCAGTTTACATGATACAGACACCAATTTAAACGTTTAGTTTTACTCTGCCTTAATTGTTCAAGAACTCTTAATTGTCTCATGCTGAATAATTCTTGATGCGAAGTCTCTTTGGTAAGTTTATCTTGACTTCTTGGCCCATTTTTTAAGTGCCCAACTCAAAAAATCTTAAATGCGTTTTTGAAACAGCTCCTTGTATAACTCCCACGATTCTTGCAACCTCTCTTTGTAATATTCCTTCTCTACCAAAGTAATAATGTATTAATTATGTATTAATAATGTATTTCTCAGAAAGGCATTTTGTCAAATATCGTAAATAATCAATTTATCGACTTGACCACAATATTAAAACTGAATAGAAATATCAAGAATACAGCAAAAAATTACTTTTCTTGCTCGCCAAGCCGAAAGTACGGTCTTTTCGGTCGAATTTCATCCTCGAAAGAACGACTTTTGTGATCTGTTTACTTTTACGGACAGTTTGAAGTACAGAGCACTCACCGGAGTGGGCTACTTTGCATAGTTGGGTACGACGGCAGTCTACAGAGCTTGTGTATTCATTCGGCTAAACATAACCTTACATCCTAATGTAAAATCAACTATGTCTCACAGCTACATTGTTGTTAGCAAAAAATAAAACAATGTAATAAATATAAAAAAAAGATAAATGGATTAAAAATGGAGCGAGCTACACTTGGCGATATGGCCAGGTGGTGGCGAGCAAGTGAGATATACTCCATTTTAATATTAATTATTTAAATTTGATTTCGGCTTGGGGAGCAAGAAAAATAGTATACAAACCACGGAAAAAATGTTAGATTTCCTGACGGATGTGCCAGGAAATCCAACTTTCTGGCATAAGGTCGTAATGTACTATTGTTTGCATGTCATGTTTTTAATGTTTTTAACAAAAATTATGTTTCTCAAAAATACTTGGATCAAAAGCATTCCAACTATTACCAATGGAGCCAAGATTACCGTATTTTAAATTGAACTCACGGGTTGTTAGGACAATCCACAAGGATAAATGCATTGCAAGTGAAACAGAGACAACAGCATACGCGCCCGCATTGAAGCTAAAAAGTAGATGAAGAAATTGTCGACGGCAGACTAGTCAAATGCATGTTTTTGGGTACGCCACAACGGTTCGGCTAAAATTGATCACGTTTTTTAATTGTTTTTTCTTGTGATTCGGCAAAGTTTATATCATTATACCTGTTTTTGGGCACAAGAAATTGATTTTTATAATTGTTTTTTAAATTGGAATAGTATTTATTATTTTAGCTGCTCTATTTAAAAGTCAAAATCATAAAAAAATTATGAGTTAGTTTGTGCGTAGCATTTCAAATATTTATCGATTGCAAAACAATAACTCAGGATCCACGCCTGATGTGTGGATCGGTTCAAATGTAATAAATATAACTTACCTTATACGAGTATACTGCCCAAGTATACTTTATTAGATAAATCATAAAGAGCTTCATTTTTTCGGACATATTCAATAATAATTTCATCTTGTTCCGACGAAAAAGTGGGCCTCTGTTGGCGCTTCATCTTACTAATAAATTCAACTAAACAACGATTGCCGGTTGACTGCCGACCGAAAAGTATTTACACTTGTCGAAACGTGCACGCCACGTGTGAGGCAACTATTATTTCGGAAAAACATCGCTTGCAAATGCCGTCACTTGCCGAGACGTTGCGCGCAAGGTGTGCACTAAGTCCCGCAAAATTCATAACAGTCAATGAGCTGGTGCCTTGTTGTTTCTCTTCGCCCAGTATTCCTTCACTATCTCGCGTTTCATCTTACGTTCTTTTGTTCACTTGACTTTGTTCCTACTAAGAAGTGAATAACTCCTTTAATTTAGCTATTTTGCAACCTAAAGTATTTCATTTAGCACTGGGGGGTTTTCCTAGAGAGGTTGTTTTGTGCATGTTAAGACACTCGGATGCGTAATGAACCGATGTCGCACTACAGAGCTATAGCGCTGGAATTAAAGATTAAGAGAAAGAAAGCTGTATATTATTCAAAAATATTTTGAAAACACATCAATTGTCCATCATCCTCTTTCATCTGTAAAGCCTGGACGATGGACGCTGAATTAGTCATTTATTAGTTACAGAAAAGTGTCACGGATTTTTTTTTTTTATATGTCTGGCTGACCAAAAATTGATAAATTGTCATTTTAATAGGCAGCGTTAAACAAACATTTTGTTTTAATTTAAAATTTATTGAAATGTGATAACTTGCTACCGTATAATATGCGTAATATTCCTCTTATAATTTTTTAGGATACCCTATTGAACGACTTGAATTACTCGAGAAGATTAAAAACTACAAAACAAAAACTAGGAAAATCGCTTCATGTACCGTTTATGATACATTCAAGAACTAGCGAGCCTGGATTAACGTGTGATAGGAAATTTAGTTCGCATCCTAGAAATTGTTCGGAATCTGACACATCTTTCTCTACTTCACCCAGACAAAATCGATCTAATTACGATTTTGAGATAGAAAATCTAGAAAGAAATAAGGTTAGTAATATCCATATTATGTAACGCTTTTATACATATATTGCTTATCCTCATAAGTTGAGTGATTCTGTCTCTTATTGGGAAAATAATCTGTTTTGCACAGAAATGGTAAAAGAAATTTTTGGTAACTATACGGAAATTACCCACTTCTAAGACACTTTTGATTTGAGAAACTCTTTCTCCTTCAATCAGCACCTCGCAGTTTTCCATGCTCTCTTCTTTTTTAAAAACTATTACCTACAACTCCTACCCCATCGGTGTACAGGAGGCGATCAAATTATTCATTCTTCATCAATACGCATCTTCTTTCTAATATTTTTTAACAACCATCTATCCTGACACAAGCAGTGGAAACCTCGTAAAGTTATTTCAGCGCTCGTATAAAACTACCGCTCACCATATACATAGACAATGTCGACTACAACTCATTCCTCACCACTCTGTCATAGGCCTTTTCCAAGTCTTTAAAAGCGCAGTAGACCTTTTGACTTTTAGATATCAATTTTTTGACTATACATCGTAATTAAAAGACCTAATCCATACATCCCCTTTCTCCCCTAAATCCCGCTTGCAACATTGCTTGGACATCCCATATCTTCTCATCAGTTTCATTCATTAAACTTTTAATAAATACCTTTGTATACAGTTTGCTGACGATCTGAGTAAACTAATGCCTCGGTAGTTCTTGCAGTCCTGCTGCAAACCTTTTCCTTTGTAAAGGAACGATAACGGCCTTAAAAGCAGCAAAGCTTTAAAAGGAGGTACAGCAGACTAGCTACCATGCCCTGTCCAGCCTTCAGCATCTTAACCGTAATCCTGTCATACTCTGCAGCCTCACCCAATTTATGTGCGGTAAGACGAATTAAGTTGCGGTTTTTTGCATTTGTGTAAAAAATGCACTTTCTGAAGGCACACAGAAAAAGTTTATGACTTGGCGAATAACACCTGGAACGAGCCCTATTTGGGTTCACAGAGATTTTCAAGGTCGCTGGTTTCGAAATTGGTCTCCAAATTTGCCCATCGCCGACCTGAAGCTCAAAATGACTGGTCAACTCCGAGATTTTTTCTGAAATTGGAACTGTTTGAGCTTAGAGACCTTTGGAATCAAAATTCATATTTTAAAAGATTCATGCATTCATCATAGACACCATGTTTAGATTTCTAGAATAAAATGGTGAACAAAATGTAAATGCCGATTATTTCTTAATAAATCCGTCGAAGAAACAACTTCAGCTCCAGTTTATAGCAATATTAATGAAGAAATATTTTAAATCCAGTCTTAAACACTTAGAATTATTTTTACAGCACAAGTACTAACTATTCTGATTGTGACCCAAGCTATCTACGATGGTTAGCTGTTTAGGGCCAGATGAAGGTCCTTGGGGGCGCAGAATTAGTAGCTAAAGACGATGTTCGGTTCGTTTGGGCTAAAATACCAGCGAAACTCTCGGGAATGGCGTCGGTGCCCGGGTACGGAGTACCAAGTACCTGGTAGCAGGGAGCTGGTGCCAGATTCGAGATAAGCGCCCCAGAAAAAAATCCGAAAATAATTTTTGGTTCATTTGGGCAAAAGTTTCAGTGAAACTCCCGGGGATAACGTCGATGTCCAGTTCTGTAGCCCAATCCGAGGCACCTTTCGGAAGGAGGTTACCGATGTCAGATTTAAAATAAGCAACTTAAAAAAAACCCCGGATGAAAAGTCCATATTTATTAATGTTTTTCAAATTGTACTTAGAACCGATTACTTTAAACTCCGTGCCTACAAGTTTGCGGTCGCATTTGAAGTTTCCACATATTTTAAAATATTAAAAGTATGTACTTTTGTAGAATGTAATTATGACAATGTAATTGTAATTGTAACAAAACGAGTATTGAGTTAAAAATTAATAATAATTGGAGAGCAAGTAATTACTGCTTTAATTGCAATGAAAGTAATTTAAATACTTTTTCCATTAATTGTAATTAATTAACAACACTATCTAAATTAAACCTTTAAAAAACCTCGAGTAAATTATTATTTAAATGCTTGACTCTTTTGAAACCCTTGTCTTCCGCGGTCAAAATATACATGCATACATACATATAGTCACGCCTTTTTCCCGTAGGGGTAGGCAGAGACCACTTCCTTCCACTTGCTACGGTTCTTACACGCATCTTTTGGGCTCTCATACATGCTCGTCGGTTGTTGGTACTCTTGACCTGGATTTTCTTTAAAACAACGCCGAGGTCAACCTCTACCGACTTGTCCATTCACACTCGCATTATAAATTTGTTTCGTCAATCTTCCTTCATCCATCCTTTCTACGTGTCCAAACCATCAAAGCATTACTTTATCTATCTTTGTAACCACATCTTCTTTTACACCACATCGTTCTCTTATCTCACTATTTTTTACTTTATCCAACCGAGTCACTCCGGCTATACTTCTCAAACTACTTATCTCCACAGCATTAATCCTATTTTCATGCTTTGTTTGCCAAACCCAACATTTACTACCATACATAAGTGTAGGAACGAACACACCTCTATGCACAGCCAGACGTGCCTTTTTTGACACTTTCTGGCTGTTCATAAAGCTATGCAGTGCCCCATTCATCTGTTTTCCTGCCAACACCCTTCGCTTAATGTCACTGTCATACTTTCCATCTCTCGTAAACTTTGAACCCAAGTAAACAAATTCATTTACTTGTTCCAGTCTTTCTCCCTCAATCGAAACCTCACAGTTTGTTATGCTTTCTTCTCTTTCAAAAAACGATTACTTTCTTTTTGCTTACATTTATTTTTATCCCTTTGATTTTCAGGGCATCATGCATAACATAAACCATCGCTTGCAACTCCTCTTCAGATGACGCTAATATGACTTGATCATCGGCGTAAAGAAGGCATTTGACGATCAAATCATCCATTTTCAATCTTTTAAACAATCGTCCATATATAAGTTAAACAGCCATGGCGAAGCCACACATCCCTGTCTCACACAAAATATAAGTAAAGGTATTTAATATTCCTACTGTCATTGCATTGGGGTCACACTTAAAGTATCGGTCCAGTAATTTTTGCGTATTAATCGAACAAACAAACAAACAAGATGACAATCAAACAGACAAAACCCAGAAATCGTTGATTTGGAGACACCTAAACAGCATACCGTAACCTTTTTTTTAAATATCTTTATTAAGAAAGCAATAAATTTATTGTGATTTATGTTGTTTTTTCAGGAAAAAATAAAGAATGCCCGGAAGAAGTTGCACGAAAAATTTACCAATATATACCCAGTCGAAGAACCATTGTTTGATATTAATATAGGCGATTCTTTCGACCGTACTCGCGAGAACAGCTTCTCTAACATATTCGACAGAACTGCAAATTATGACAGAAACGGTATGCGAGGTACCTCGGAAATTAAAGAAACTTACTTATATAAAAGAAAAAGTAGCGCTCCCACACCGGTGATAAAATATAAAACGGAACGTCAAGAAGAAAAATCAGCCGCTTCGAAATTTTTTACCGCACAACCGCAACTAAAATTGATATCCGAAAATGTTTTTGAAAAGAAATTTAAGAGTTTCGTTGAAAAAAGTTTGCAGACTTTAGGAGATATAAGGTAATAAAAACAATTGAGTTTTTTTGCTACGGATAATTAAAATAAATTTGACAAATTCATTAACTTCATTGGTAAGACCGTAACCGGCTTTGTTAATCCTTAATGGAGTAGCTATAAAAACCATATGGTAGACCCAACTGCAAGTAAACTCGTATCCATCGAGCTTTGCGAACTGTGACAATTTTCGATTCGGTGACTAGTTAACACGTTGACCACCGGCACAATCCAGAGAGAGCCTATGGACCGCACGACGTAATTTATTTTAAACCTTCTCCAAAGCCCAAGGGACCGCATTTTCTTGGGTTTTACAGTTGGGTTGAACCGCCCTGGGTCCTTGAAACTTTAACTTTCACTTCGGCCATTTGATTTTTTTTCCTGATTTTCTACTCCATCGTAAACCCAAAAAGCTTACTTTCATATTTTGATTAGGTTTTTTCGACATTATTCAAATAAACTTGGATTATAACATTAAATATGTGCCATGTTTACATTACCTGTACATATTTTCATAATTTTTTTTTTATAGTTGGGTATAAAAAAAATGACAACATTTTAAAAACAGAACTTTTATTATATATTTGACTCATACAATATTAAACTTGTAATTTTTTATTACATTTTTATTTTTTAACATAAGCTCCCAAATAATGCAACCAACTTTTATAAGAAATTTGTTCTACTGATTTTATTGCAAGTTTTTTTCCGTAGGGGTAGATAGAGACTACTTCTTTCCACTTGCTACGGTTCTTACACAAGTCTTTCGCTTGTTTTACTTTCATCAGCAGTTTCGTACATGCTCGTCGGTTGCTGGCACCCTTGACTTGGCCTTTCTTTAAAACAATTTCGATCTGATCTAGATACGTTCGCCTGGGTCAACCTCTACCGACTTGTCCATTCACACTGGCTTTATAAATCTACTTTATTAATATTTTTTTCCAACCTCTCCACGTTTTTAAACCATCTAAGCATTCCTTTATCTATCTTTGTTACCACATCTTTTACACCACAGCGTTCCCTTTTCTCACTATTTCTTACTTTATCCATCAGAGTCACTTTGGCTATACAATTCTCAGACTACTCATCTCCGCAGCGTTGATCCTACTTTCATGATTCTTTGCCAAACATAACCAAACTACCATACATAAGTGTAGGAACCAACACACCTTTATGCACAGCCAGACGTGCCTTTTTTGACACTTTCTGGCCGCCTTATTAACAAGCTATTATTTATGTATATCTATTTACTTTATGATTTAATTTATTTATTTTATTACTTGCTCATCTTTCTTATTTTACCATCTGTTTTGGGGTATGTAATACTTTATAGGGGGCGTTAGTAAATAAGTGCGACACACTTCAGGGAGTGATTCTGCATGAAAAAATAATAAATAAATATCCGCAAATACTTCGTTTCAGAGATACGGAGTGTTAAAGTTTTTATTAAAAACTGACGATTTATTTATTACTCTGAAAACGGTCGAGATATGCAAATGAAATTTGGTAGGTTTTAAGAGGTAGTGATTGCGCATTTTTTAACATGAAATTAAGAATTTTATGTTTATCATTGGCGCGCATACGGGTAATAATCCCAATTTTTTTAAAGAAAAAAATGGTACGCCACTGAGATATTTTAAATTAAAAAGCATGCTTGAATTTCTTAGTAAACTTGTGATAAAAAATCTTTCCTGCCTTTTTTATGCAAAACGCGTATTTTTTATTTCTTCAATACATTATCAAGAACTATCTAATGCAATAACATTAAACCAGAACCCGTATCTCCGAATACGTATCATTTGGGGTCATACGTTTATATAGCAAACTGTCATTATTTTTTTACGCAGAATCACCCTCTAAAGTTTGTCGCACTTATTTACTAACACCCTGTATATATCTTTAAAATGTGTGTCGCATTAGTTTTTTTCTACACTTATTTCCACGTCCCAAAAATACTCATTATTTCGAGGCAAATGATTTATACTTTATGTTTCTTAAAATAATATATAAAATAAACAAATTGTTTTTTAAAAATGAATCATTAACTCTGCTATTTGATGATTTTAGAAATCTTCTGGATAAAGGTATAGAGCCACCTGATGGCGATGAAGACATCTCAAGAAGAAAACTGAGAGTTAAGGAATTTTCAAATAGATTTTCCAGAAATTATCTTTATCCTATTGTCAGACAGGTATTTTCAACATATTAAATAAAATTTAAAAAACGATTTAAGAGAATAATTGAAATTTATGTAACTTTAAATTGTGATATAAAAGATTTCTCTGGCTAAATTAGAACGCTTTTTACTGTTACTCTACTCGTCACAAAAAGTATCGCATAATTATTATTGTTTTCAGCTTTTATTTTTTTAATGATATCTAATACATTTTTATAAAGTTTAGGAAAGGTTTGATTATTGAAAATAAAAAACTCAGAAAGAAATTGCAAAAATAATGTATTTACCAAAAAATTAAAAATCTTGAGTAACAAAAACAAATCTTAAAAAAATTAAAACGATTTTTAGTAGGTATACGGTATGGCCATCTCTGGCTCTAATATCAGATCTAACTAATTCTGGAAGGCTCTTATCAAATTAATAATAAACTCCACATAAAGATGCTGTGTTGTAAGTGTACAGAACATTACAGCTGTCAAATGAAATAAAAGATTTTATTTTATTTTATTACAGCTGCTATTTTACTGGGATCTTCTGGTCTGTCAGTTGTTCTATGATGACATCTAGTTGACATTAGGCATTTTTACAGTTGTTTTTCCAAGTCCTTCATATTTGTTTTTACCCATTGTCAATATTACAATAGAAATAAATAGCCCCGGCTATTTCCTGTTTTATTTGCAATAACTACACATAGTGGCAGTGTAGCTGATACAGGTGTTTTTCTTTGTTCAATCGAAAACTAAAGTGAAGAAAAATATGCCGGATAACCTTCCTGATACCAGCTCCAGAGCAGGTTTTGTTGAATACTTTAGACTGGAAACTATGGGAGTTAAGATATAAAAGGTTTAGAAATGCTTCAGGGCTAGATGCTAAGCCAGAAGCTGACCAGGTTAATTCATTGATATACATGATAGGACCACAGGCACAGTAAATATTCACTTTCTTTAAGCTATCGAATGAAGAAGTGAAAGATTTTTTAATCTTGTATTGACCGAATTCATACCCGAAAACAGGAAGTAGAGAGTGTAAAAAATCTTGTAATAGACTTACACAGTAAAGCTTTGAACTGTGATTTTTTAGCTGGATTTTAGGATCAAGCTATTAGAGACCAAGTGGTAGTGGGAATTCTTGATAAAGCAAAAAGCTGTAACTTCTGCCGGAAAGTCGGAGGCTGTGAAGAAACAACAAGACATGTTTTGAAGTCTTGGTTGATGCAGTTGGTGCAAAAAGTTTGATAAAGAATTAAATGTAGCTGGTTCTTCAAATAAGGGGACCAGTATCTAAGGCAGCACCTAAAGAAGCAGTAAATTAATGCTATTAGTCATACAAATTCAAATAATAAATTGAAATGTTCTGCTAAAAATGCAGTAATGGTAATTGTCAGATCAAGGGACATTATGTCGTGGAAAAAAACAGGCAAAGGGAGTGGAGGTGAAAAATTTCAAATACCATTTTAAAAAGAGTAAAAACCTATATCAAGCTTTGCAAACAACTCCCGTTTAAAATGGGCTAAGTCCCTTAGAATTATTGATAAGAAAAAAATTAGAAATAGTACCTATGTAATCCAATAAGTTGTATTCCGTCACCCCCGATCGCCTTATTACCCTTCAAAAGAAGGACAAAAAAAGAAGTAACCAGAAACAAGAGTTTTATTCAGCTCAAAGATCCAGGGATCTACCAAAACTCAAAGAGGATCAGCATGTTTGGATATCAGATTTACGTCAATCAGATACTGATACTGTTAAGTCTAAACATCATTCGCCTCGTTCATAATATATAGTTCGCAGTCCTAAAGATACCCACCGAAGAAATCGCAAATTTCTTCATTCTATTCCAAGATTTTTTGAGGTTATACAATTACCAATAATGTCCATAGTGAAACTTGTCCAGGTGAAGATTCGACAAACTTTATTCCAGAGGTTAACGTACAATAACCCTTTTGGTAAGAAACTGAGCAGCCGACGGCAATAAAATTTTCTCCTGCTGTAGTTATTCGTCGGAGTCAAAGAAGTGTTAAAACCCCTGCCCGGCTTGTTCTTTTGCTAGAGAGCTAGAACACTATAGCTGTCGGTTCGTCGAGATCTTCTGGTCTGTCAGTATAAAGTTAACATTAGGCATTCTGACAGTTGTTTTTATAAGTTAATTACAGCCATTATTATCATGATAAACAAACCTTTTTATTTGTATTTACCTATTATTAATATTACACTGGAAATAAATAGCTCTAGCTATTTCATGTTTTATTTGTAATAACAACACAGATACTCCGTTGTTATTCTAGCAACATGTGGACAGACGAGTGTTTTCATATATGAGAACAAAGTTCACATCAATAATAGTAACAAACGGTGCCACATTTTCTTTAAAAACCTTTTTAATATATTTATCAGTAGGTCAAGGAACCCCTACGAAAAATGGTCGACTCTGTGTGACCTTCAAAACAGATGGAGCCACTCTTAAAATTGCTCACGTTCGCGTCTGTAGACTGGGATACATCTATCGGATAGGAAAAGTGGAAAAATTTGAACTTACTGTAAAAGCCCAGTCATTCGCATTACAATTAGCATGTTCGCTTGCGAATCTTAAACGCGCTACACGGTGTGCTCTGGTTAACATAGGTAAATGAACTCGGACATTACGAACACTGGAGAAATTATTTTACAGTTGCCATGCTATTATATGACGTTCCCGGGTGCCTGCAGACTTAAATAACGGTCATCTACAGGGATAGTACACCTTCGACGTCCTAAAACTAGTTTTCTATTATAACCTCAGCTTCTTTGTACCTTCTTACATATTTTGTTCGCTTGAAACCTATAACTTTAGCTACACACTGCTGCAATATTCCATCTTCACTTAAGGCTATCATTATGGCAGCCTGTTATAGCGTCAAATTACTCATTTTTATCCAAATTAACTTTTTTAATGACACCATCAACAAACACGCCAACTGACTTTTAAACAAATTTAGGCAACAGAACGAAAATGTATTGCATTTTTCCTCTTTTGGGTCTTTTTTGTTTTGTTCGACAAAGAATTAAGTTAAGCACGTGCATTAATATTTTATGCTGAGATTTTTTCCACAATTTTAAACTTTGTGTAATTTGTAATTTTTAAAATTATGCAATATATTTTGTGCTATATGTTTTACAAAATAAATAAACTTTTTTTAGGTTGATGATTTAAGTAAATATAAACAACCGCATCCTAGTATCAATCAAAAAATGTTAAGTGCGTACCATGTGATATTTAACGGTCTTGTTGCCTATCAAAATCATCTTCCGACATCAATTGGAGCATGTTCTTCTGATAAACTGAAGCTGTTACTCAAACATTTAGTCGATCTATGTGATATTCATTTTAAGATAGTACCAAAAGGTGATGAAAATGGCTACTTTGATTTTATACAAGTAAGTTTACTTGTAACTTGTTAATTTTTAGGTGCTTTGATTTTTAATACTAAAATTGTCATTTTCTGATGTTAATTTATATACGTATCATAAGCATAAGAAAAACTTAATGCTTAAATAAATTAAAATTTTTAAATACTCACAAAGTGGATCACTTTATTATTTCTCCAGAAAAAATTTCAGAATGTCATCATTGTTTTTATTTGTATAGGCAAGCTTCATTCACTTTTTCAGGAGTTTTGATTACGTGATACTACTAGTCTAGGTACTTAAAATGTAGTTCTTCAATATTTTTGTGTAATAAAATAGAATCATTATAAAATTTCTTTAAGATGATTCACTGAAATTCTCCACCAAAGTCATGTTATAGTAATTGCTTATTTTTTTTATAAACAGATTGCATATTATAAAGGAAAAATAAAAAAAAACTTCCTGTGTTGGGTGTAATTAATTTGAGCTATTGTAGCATATAAAAAACGTTTTACTTTTACAGTGTAATAAAACAAACAAATAACAATTTTAGTTCTTAATTTTAATGATAAAATTAAAAAAACTATTAAAAAAAATTTTGATTATGTGCACGTTTTATTTTTTGTAAAAGCTTAAAAAAATTTTGGTAAACTTTTTTACGTAGCAATAGTTCTATATTCGTCTATATTCTATAAATATAAATTCTATGTATATTGGTTTATATATTATATAGTATATTTCATAGATCGTTTATTCGTCTATATTCGTTGGTTTTATTATTCTTTTTTGTTTTGCAGTCAAATATATAACAAAAAATTGGCAACAAAACTGTAACAATAATTTAAAAAACCTACGCAATAGAAAGAAACAATGGCAAAATAAAATAATAAACGAGCATTAAGTTAAAAATGTGTTTTTAAATGTTCTTTTTAGATTATGTCTGAAAATATCCTTTAATTATATGTTAATGGGAATTATACATAATTTTTCATTTTGATACTACAGTCGTCTATTAATAATTATACAGGGTGTGGCACGATAAGTTTTGATTAAAAGTAATGGCAGATACAGTTATGTTAAAAATCTGAAATTACAAAGCTGAAGGTTATGGATGACGCTAAATTCAAATATAATGTTGTCCTTAATGTGGTACTTCCTGTTATACCGGAAGTAGACGTCAACTTTGTTATTTTAATAGAACCTAATATTTTTCATTTTATTTTCGAATTCTACATGAAATTTAAGATCAAATTTGTGCGCAATGTCCTATACCAAAAATAAAGTATTTTCGTAATATTTCGATATTTTTAAAAAATTTAAAAAAATCCTAGTCCACATTGAATAACGATATCTCCATTAACAACGAAGCTAGTGACGTGAAATTGTAACCAATCAACAACAAGCGCTTGTCCGTTAACTCTATATGTCCATCTCATTAATATTTCATACAGGGTGTTTTAAACTTTACCGCCAACATGCACAATTTAAATCATTTATAAGTTGCTTACTTTAAATGGAACACCCTGTATTTTATTACATTTTTCGTTGGATTTCCATTATTTAAAGTAATAAGGGAACGCAGTTGTGTAAAAGAAGATGTAGTAACAAAGATAGATTAAGGAATACTTAGATGATTCGGACTTGTAAAGAGGATGAATGAAAGAAGATTGACGAAACAGGTTTATACGGCGAGTGTGAATGGGCAACTCGGTAAAGGTCAAATTAGGCAGACGAATCTCAATCAGATCAAAATTGTTTGAAGGTCAAGACTACCAGTAACCGACGAGAATGTTGCAAGTTGATAAAAACAGAAAAAGCGAAAGACGTGTGTGAAACCGTGGCAAGTCGAAAGAAGTGGTCTCTGCCCACCACTATATGTTTATAAACATATATATATATATATATATATATATACATAACTACATACATAAAGTCACGCCTTTTTCCCATAGGGGTAGGCAGAGACCACTTCCTTTCACTTGCTACGGTTCTTACACACATCTTTTGCTTTATCTACTTTCATCAGTGCTCTCATACATGCTCGTCGGTTGTTGGTACTCTTGACCTGTCCTTTCTGCAAAACAATGGTGATCTGATCGAGATATGTTCGCCGAGGTCGACCTCTACCGGCTTATCCATTCACACTCGCCCTATAAATTTGTTTCTAAGTGTCCAAACCATGAAAGCATTCCTTTATCTATCCTTGTAACCACATCTTCTTTTACACCAAAGCGTTCTCTTATCTCACTATTTTTTACTTTATTCAACCGAGTCACTCTGGCTATACTTCTCAGACTACTTATCTCCGCTGCATTTATCATATTTTTATGCTTCTTCTGCCAAACATTCACTACCATACCTAAGTGTAGGTACCAACACACCTCTATGCACAGCCAGACGTTCCTTTTTTGACAATTTCTGGCTGCACATAAAACTATGCAGTGTCCCATTCATTTGTTTTTCTGCCAACACCTTTCGATCAATGTCACTGTCATACTTTCCATCTCTTGTAAACTTTGAACCCAAGCACAAAAATTCATTTACTTGTTCCACTCTTTCTTCCTAAATCAGAACTTCACAGTTTTTCATGTTTTCTTCTCTTTCAAAAACCATTACTTTCGTTTTGCTTACATTTATTTAATCCCTTTGATTTTCAGGGCATCATGCATAACATTAACCATCGCCTGCAACTCCTCTTCAGATGACGGTAATATGACTTGATCATCGGCGTAAAAAAGGCATTTGACGATCAAATGATTTATTTTTTATCCATACGTACCCTCATTCAAATCTTTTAAACAATCGTCTATGTATAAGTTAAACAGCCATGGCGAAGCCACACATCCCTGTCTCACACCCTTTTCGATGTTAAACCATTTCGTGCAAGCTCCGTTTATCCTGACACAAGCAGTGGAATCCTCGTAAAGTGATTTTAGTGCTCGTATTAAACTACCGTTCACCCCATACATAGACAATGTTGACCACAATTCACTCCTCACCACTCACCACCTATAAAAGCGCAATAGACCTTCTGTCTTCTAGCCAAGAATTTTTCGACTATACCTCGTTATGAAAAGACCTGACCCTTCCTCTTCTTCCTTCCTCTTCTAAATCCTGCTTGCACATCCCATATCATCTTCTCAGTTTTATTCGTTACTCTTTTAATCAATATTTTTGCGTACAGTTTGCAGACTTACCCAATTTCATACTGTTCAACGCTTTCACACTCTCTGTCTACGAGTGGGGGGCCTGTGCTTGCGTATGTTTTTTCTCAAATAATATTTCGAAGTATTCCTTTCATCTTTTTAATACGCATTCCTCTCCTTTTACCATACTACCAACTTAGTTTCTGTTTTTTTCCAATTGCGAGGTAGTATTTATTTCTCTGGCTGATCTTAATGACTTTCAAAAGAGTTTAATATTGTTTCGGAAATTTTTAGATAACCTATCAAATTAATCTTTATTACTTTTTTTCTTCCTTGCTACAATCCCTTTTGCCACACCTTTTAACCTTTTATACTCATTCCTTGCCTTGTTTACATCCTCAATCGTTGCTTTTTGCGTTTTTTGATTGGCTTTTGTAGCTAGCCAATTCAGCCAGACTTTCTTCTATTTTGACACCGCTTTTTGAACCTTTACGCACATTTTCTGCAACTTGCATAATTTTATTCTTTTTTTTACCACACTAAACAACATTCACGATTCCTTTCTTGAATGGCCTCCACAATTCTTTAGCCTTACATGCTTCATCTAATCTGTCAAATTTCTTGATCAATTTACTTACGAACTCCTCTAGTATTCTACTTGAAACAATTTACCTTGTATTTATTGTCATAGAAAATGATGGCAAGTTTTGATGTTTTTAAATTCTCAGGGTGAATTTTATGTTATTCGTAAATTAAAAGTTTTTCACCTCAAAAGCTTATTTTATAATTCAACATAAATACAACATGGTGGCAGCTAGGCGAGCCTGAAATTGCCTCATTCTGTTATAAAGGATAAGTGTAATGCCGCAGCGTAGAAGCGACAACGTGGAGAGTCCATCGACTCTCACTACTTCAGTTAAGAATACACATCAGCTCACTCCAAATGTTAACGTTGCATTATACCAAATTTCTGCACCTGAGCAGTTCCTCTTTAAACATACCAATTGGAATCAATGGGAACTTCGATTTAAAAGAATTTAATCAGCAAGCGGACTAAACTTTAAGCCAGATAAAAATCAGATAAATTCATTGATCTACCTTATGGGCAAATTTTTGCGTTGTTTAATTTTTTAAATACGAAAGATATTGATTTTGATGCGGTCCTAAGAAGATTTCGTATACACTACTTACCAACCAAAAATATTGTCGATTTTCCTTTCATACTCGCTTTCAAGAAGATGGTGAATCTGTTGACGAATATGTCATAGATCTTCATCTTCTTCTTCTTACAGTGTCTTGCTTTCTCAAGCGTTGATACTCCCATATTGACTGTTCTTTGTATCTATCTCTATCTTGAGCTTCGTGGAGAAGTTCCTCAGCAGCTAAACCTGTCCATTGTCGGAGATTTCGAAGCCAGGATAGCTTTTTGCGGCCTATCCATTTTTTCCCCTCGATCTTGCCATTCAGAATAAGCCGAAGCAGACTATAACGTGGTCTATCACATGTCCCAAGTATTCCAGTTTGCGGTGCTTGATGGTAGTTAAGAGCTCTCTATCGTGCCCTATTCTGATGAGTACATTCTCGTTGGTAGTTCGGCTTGTCCACGGAATTTTGAGCATCCTTCTGTACAGCCACTTCTCGAATGCACCAATGCGGACAATAATTTTTTGGTGGAGCGTCCATGTTTCGCAAGAGTACAACAGAATAGACCATACCTAACACTTGGTAAACCTTTTCCGCAGATGAATGTTAAGTTACTTGGCACAGAGTAGTGGCTTGAGATTCAGAAATGCTCTTCTAGCTATTTCTATTCTAGCCTTGATTTCTTCGTCTGGATCCATCAACTGATTGATCCAGCTTCCAAGATATTTAAAGTGCTGAACTCTTTCTATATTCTCGCCATCAAGTGTTATTTTTTTCGGGCCAACATTCTAACAACCATAAATTTAGTTTTTTTGACATTGATTTTTAGTCCCCATCTATTACTTTCTTTGTTTATCTTGTCTAACATACATTGTAATTCTTTCAATGATTCAGCTAGGAGCACAGTATCATCTGCGTATCGAATGTTACTAATGGTTTCGCCTCCAATCTTTATTGCTTCACCAGATTGTGTTGCCCCTTTAAATATATTCTCCGTGTAGAGGTTAAAAAGTGTAGGAGACAAAATACAACCCTGTCTCACACCTCTTTTTATAGGTATCTTAGTAGTTTCCTCTCCATCTAGTGTTACCGTGGCAGATTGATTCCAGTAGAGAGAAAATAACAAACGTATATCATTATTATCGAGGGGTATATTCTGCAGAGTTGTAAGAGTTTGTTATGCTGTACGCGATTAAAAGCCTTTTCGTAATCGATAAAACATAGGTACACCGGCTTTCTTACCTCCCAACATCTTTGAAGTAGCGTGTTCATGCAAAATAGCGCTTCTCTGGTACCTAAGCCGCCTCCAAAACCGAATTGTTCTTCACTCATGCTTTCTTCGCATTTGTTGTGTATACGGTTTTGGACAACACGAAGTTGAACTTTTAGAGGGTGGCTCATAAGACTTATCAGTCGAAAATCATTAAAAGACGTGGCATTACTTTTCTTTGGCAAGGAGATGAACGTGGATTTCTGCTAGCTCTTGAAAGTTGACTGGTTTCATAAATATTATTGAAGATACGAGTTAGTACTGTAATGTTTTCATCGTCCAGTAATTTGAGCCACTCTCCTGGTATTTGATCTGGTCCCGGAGTTTTTCTGGATTTTAGTTGCCTGATTGCTTGTTCAACTTCGGACCGTATGATGCTTGGGCCCTGTTTTCGTAGATTATGTTATCCTCCCGATTATCTTCAAATAGTTGACAGATGTATTAAGTCCATTCCTCTTTAATTTCATCTGGGTTTAGAATAAGTTTATCATCAGCTTTCCTTAGAATGTAGGGTATCTTCTTGCGTTGTATGCCAGTGATTCCTTTGGCTTTTTTGTGAATATTAAATTCATCATGTTTCTGTTGTAGCTCTTCCATTTCTTTACATCGAGCTTTCATCCAATTTTCCTTAGCCTTCTTGACCTTTCTTCGGATCAGCTGATGTGTTGCTTTGTATTCATTCTGGTTCTTGTTCTTTAGCTGTCTTGGCTTGCCCATTAGGTCTAATATATCGTCAGTCATCCATTCGTGCTTTTTTACTTCATACTAAAGCTAATAATTGTGATTTCCCGCCAACCTATCATGATGAAGCTATTAGAGACCAAATGGTAGTTGGTATAAAGGACAGAAATATTTCAGAAAGATTCCAAATGAATGAGAAACTTACTTTAGAAGTTGCCATTATTACTGCTAGACAAGTGGGAGCAGTAGAAGGTCAGCATAAGATATTTTTTAATCCGAATATTACATTTAACTCTATAGGGTCGAGCAGGATTGACCGTTTTTTAAAGAAAATGTAAGATTATAATACAAAATCTTGTAGATAGAACTTTTGAAATACATGGAAAATAAAAATGTCCAGCAAAAAATGCAGTTTGTGGATATTGCCAGTTGAAAGGACATTTTGTAAAAGTTTGTTTGTGTAAAAAGAACAAATTAGTTAACAACATTGATGAAGAGCCTGACGCTGAAAATGAAAATAATAATAAACAAACGTGATAATCTTTGTGTTGGTGAAATTTCCTCTAAACTTTGTTCAAATTGGCAAACAAGACTCAATATTTATAATCATAATTTACTAGTTAAAGTAGTTACTGACGCGGATGTTAATGTTATGCCAGAAAACGTATTTGTCAATCATTTTGGAACCGAAACACTTTAAGAATCAAATAAAATAATTTTGGGCCCAGGTGGAAACATTTTAGATATTAAAGGTATTTTTGAAGCTTCTATCAATATTAAAAACAAAATAATTCCAGAGAAATTCTTTATAACTCCTGGTGTCAAAACAAATTTTACTGCATCAGAACAACTTGGTCTTTTACAAAAGCTTTTTCAATGTGGAAGTCTTTTTGATCCATTCCAAACATTACGGAAGTTGTTTTCAGGCCTCGGCAATACCAATCAAGCTTACCTTATCAATTTAAAGCCAATTTCTGTTCCCTATGCTCTATGTACCAAGACGGGTACCTTTTCCATTGCGAGTTGCTGTTAAAGAGGAATTGGAAAACGTGCCAAAAAGATGTCATAGATTGAGTTAAAGGTCCATCACAATGGTGTGCTCCAATCGTTATTGTGCCAAAACCTACTAGGAAAATAAGACTTTGTGTTGATTTCACTAAGCTGAACAAGAATATTAAAATGGAAGCATATCCAATTCCTGACGTAGAAATGACGTTAGTACAATTTAACGGTGCCCAATTATTTAGTTAAATTGATGCTAATAGCGGATTTTGACAATTTCCACTCGATAAAAAGTACAGGCAACTGACATCTTTCATCACTCCTTTTGGAAGATTTCGCTTCAAAAGTCTTTCATTTGGCCTTACAACAGCACCCGAAATATTTCAAAAACAAATTGGGCAACTACTGGAAGACTTTGATGGTAATGTCATATGGATGATGTCGTAATTCATGGGAAAAATATAGATAAACATGACAGGCGATTGGTTGTTGTATTACAAAGACTTTAATCTACTGGTTGGACTCTTAATACAAAAAAATGTAGCTTTAGAAATACGTTCATAAAAATTTTGGGCCACATTGTATCAGAGAAAGGAATTTTAGCCCCTCAAGCAAAATTTGATGGTGCTTTGAATATGTCGCCGCCTCAAAATATTCCTGGGTATGGTAAATTTCATGAGCAAATTCATAACCAATTTGTCTACATTAGCCAACCCATTATACGATCTTATGCGGGCCAAAAACGAATGGAGCTGCAAGAACCTTAAATGTCTGCTTTCAAGAAAATCAAAGAAATGATTAATTACTTCACCTCCTGTTCTGGTTTTGTATGATGTGTTAAAATAAATCAAGTTATCTGTCGGTTCTTCTTCGTATGGACTAGGCGCAGTCATGTAACAAAACATTATGAAGAATTCAAGCCTGTAGCTTACGCCTCCAGAACTTTAATAAATGCCAAAAATAATTACTCTTTAATAGAAAAAAAAGCAAGTGCTGTAGCATTTTGGTCAGAAAGATTTAGATAGTTTATCGTCAAGACTACAACGATTAAGAATTCGAATAATGAAATATAATTATGAAATCTACTTAACAACAGGAAAACATTTAGTCATTGCGGACACACTTTCTGGAAGTCCTATGAAAATAAATAGTAGTCCACCAAAACTACAAGAAGAACTTTCAGCATACGTTCAATTTGTACTTGAGAATTATCCTGCTACTGATAAAAGGATAGCTAAAATAGTGAGCTATTCCTCCTCTGGAGTGTGGTTACTCACCAGCAGAACTTTTAATAGGTCGGAAATTAAAGGACTTGTTCCTATATCAGCGATTCAGTTGAAACCTTGTCTTCCAGATGCAGACAAACTCCAGAAAAAGAAGAGAAGGAGAAAAGTACGCCAGAAGACAAACTTTAATGCATTTTACAGTGTTACAAAATAAGAAAAGTTGTTAGTAGGAAGTAGAGTAGAAGTGTTTTGTGTCAAACCCAACATTCATTACCATACATAAGTGTAGGGACCAGCACTTCTCTATGCACAGCCAAACGTGTCTTTTTTGACACGTTCTGGCTGCTCATAAAGTTATGCAGGGCCCCATTGATTTGTTTTCCAGCCAACACCCTTCGCTCAATGTCACAGTTATACTTTCCGTCTCTTGTAAACTTTGAACCCAAGTATACAAACTCATTCACTTGTTCCACTCTTTCTTCCTTAATTTGCACATCGCAGTTTGTCAAGCTGTCTTCTCTTTTAAAAACCATTATTTTTGTCTTGCTTACATTTACTTTTATCCCTCAAATTAAAGTATCTTCTGAAATTCGCATTTGTATCCTAATTTTCGTTGTTTCCAATAATTGTTTTGGTTATATGTTTTTGATCTTGTTTTTGCTGTATGTATCCTAATAGGTCTTATTGTAATATTGAGAAGTATAGCCGCATAGATAAAGGAATGCTTAGATGGTTTGGACACTTAGAAAGGATGGATGAAAAAGATTAACAAAACAAATTTATAAGGCGAATGTGAATGGACAAGCCGGTAGAGGTCGACCTCGGCGAGCATATCTCGATCAGATCAGAAGAAAAGCCAGGTCAAGAGTACCAACAACCGACGAGCATGTATGAACTGATAAAAGTAGATAAAACAAAGGATATCTGTAAGAACCGTAGCAAGTAAAAGGAAGTGGTCTCTACCTACCCCTACGGGAAAAATGTATGAAACCCAAATATTTTAACTTCATTTCCTGTTTGATCTATCCCGAGTGGTTCTCCTGATGTCATATATTTAGTTTTGTCCATTGAAATTGTCATGTTGTATTGTCTTCCTGTTGTGTAAAACTTGTGAGTGATCTCTGCAGATCGTTCTCATTTTCTGCAAGTATTATGGCGTCGTCCGCCAGCAGACAGTTTTAATTTCCGTATCGCCTAGACAATATCCTTTAACAAGTTTGATCTTTTTTATTTTCTTTTAGACTCGCTGATTTTAATTTAGGTGTATTTGTAGAAAAAATATGGATACAAAAACCGTTATCTGATTTTATTTCAGAGTTATAAACAAAATGCAGAAGTGACCATTCAAAAAATAGAAGACCAATTTACGAATGCTTGTCAAACTGTTACTGCCTTACAATTAAGTGCTCCGCATATTCGTTCAGAACATCGAAGCACCAAGCTGATTAAAAAACAAAAGAATAATCTGGAAGATAGATTGTACATGTATTCGAATGCGGCGGTACCTAAGAAAGATTCTTTATGGAAAAGAGCGGCTGAAGCTTTAGGAAAAAAGAAGTAAGCTATTTTTTTTTATTTTTTGTGTTTTTACAGTTAACGGAGAGAAAGGTTTTTTCATCCTCGCTTTACCATAGAGGTTTTCATATCTCCACTGATTTAGCTGGTTCACTGTGTAGAGAGTTTTTGCACTTTTCTTATTTTATATTACAATCCCAATGAAAACTTATTTTTATTACTTTTTTCATGTAACAGAAACAAAACCACTGATAACAGAAATGAGTCTAAGTCAATTATTATTACTTTGAGTCCAAAGACAGCATTTTTTGGTATGCGGGAGAAATATTTTTATTTAACACTTATTACCACTAACGAGAATCATTTAATTAAGATTACAAGATTTTTATACCTAATTTTTATACAATAGTGTTTTTAATATTAACATTAAAAGTATGTACTTTATTTCTTAAGTTTTGAGACAACTTAACATTTACCTTCGAGTGTGAAATATTAACAACTTCTTTCGAGCGAGTACTATTCACGACTTTAAAATGTTCACCTTCGAGAGTAAAACATTAACGACTAGTCTCAAAGGAATACTACTAACGAATTCTTTTAAAAGAGAACTATTAGCGACTGACTTTTTCCAAAAATGATTGCTTCCAATAAGGCACATGTTTTATTAATATTAGCCAAAAGTCCGTGCTGTTTAGTGATATTACATGCATATCATTTTAAGATGTCGGGACGACAACGAGTTTTACAACAACCCATCTTGATAGCGTAGTTGTGTCTTATGCCAACATAGGGCTGCAGCATCCTAATATTAAACACATGTCCGTGGTACTTCACGACACTGTCTATAATTTAAGATACCTACTGGCGCCGTTTAGCAATTTTTATTCCTATAAACAAGTTTTACAACAATAACAATTTTCCCGAATTCATATCATATTGTAACGTTTTTACACACTCGGGGTTCGAATTTATTTACACATCTATTTATAACTTTACAATTTATGTCAACTAGCGAACACAATCATAAACTTTGGCAAACTGCCTGACTACCCTCCGCCAACGGAGGCCAATTTATATACTTAACGTTGAATCGGGAAAAGACGAGAATCTTCTAGACGTATCCAAACAGTTCTATCGAATATTCAGTATCGAATATCGAATATACAGTGTTTGTCACAACGAGTTTAAACGATCTGTTTATTAGAAAAAACTACTTCCACCATATTTATAAAAATTTGTAAACATGCATCACAAATTTAAACAATATATTTTGACAGACATGTTACTTTCGAAAATAACAGAAGTGGATAGCAACTTTGTAACTTTAAATAGAACAGGGTATATATTATTACGGATTGTGGTCAAAAAGTAAGCCCCTGTAACTATGGCGCCTGAAGCGATGTTGCGGCTTTCCAATATCATCAAACACGCCAGATTGCCTCGCTTAAAATTCATATTCGTCGTTACAAGGTTGCCACATCGAAGATTTCAGTAAAACCACTAACTTTCGATGGACAGTCACCTTGGTCCATGTATCGCAGACAGTTCGAAGCTGCAGCTTCGTCTAATGCATGAAACGATGAAGATAAGGTTACTGCTTTCATAGTGCCTTGAAAGGACAAGTTTTGGGAATGCTGCAGACAATCCCTGTCGACCAACAAACCCAATATGGAGATCTAGTGGCTACACTTAAGTTAAGGTATAGCGATCAACATAGAGAACAGCTATACCGGGCGCAAATGAAAACCCGGGTGCAGAATTCTGGCAAAAGTCTGCAAGAGTTCGAAGCAGATGTGAGGAGTCTGATCCAGTTAGCTTACCAACAGGCACCGGAAAACTTCAGAAAGCAACTGTCCATCTATTTATTGATAAACTTGGAGTTTCAGAGATTGAGAGGACTCTTCAACTAGCGAACTTCAATAGAAGTGGTGAAGCTTTGGTGCGATCCCTGGAAGTGGAGGTGGCCTTAAATACTTTAAGGCCGAAAGTTTATGCAGTGTCAATCGAAGAAGCAGACCATTAAAGCGACACAACCACTGAGCTTTTATATACAAGTAGGCAACCGGCACTACATAAAAAAGTGTTCAATTTGAAGAGTATTGTTAATCATGTAAAAAGTAGGTATTAAATTCTGAAAATTGCATTGTTTGTCAGGCAACATTTCATACCAGTGGTGCATTACAATCAAAGTTGAGGCGCTGCAGGAGACAAATTATTTGCTGCAGACAGCGTGATAAAAGTAAGGTTAAGACACCAAAAATGTGCGAAATGTTTTTCGGCCAGGAAAATACAATTAAAAATATAATGAAAACAGTGCTAAAAGAGTTTTTTGAACCCATAAAACGTGACTGGGAAAACACAATTGCGTGAACTCAAAGCATCTCTTCAAGATTTGAAAAATGGTCTTGAGCGATAAAACAAGAAAAGTGAAGAAATAAATAATCATCTCGACTCTAAGTGATAACAGAGAAGGGTTACTTAGAATAAGCGCTAGTATCAATCCAAAATAAGGGTTTGGTTGGTAGAATTAAAACGAAACTGGCAAACCATTATTTTTTCCTTGCATTATCCACCAAGAAGCGTTATGTTCCAAAGTCGTATCATGTAAAGAAGTACAGTGCAACAGAAGTATCTTGGCGGGTGTAGAAACACAAAATCTGCGCACAACGAAAACATTCGAATAACGATTTGATCGGCGACGACGAAATTTTCAGTAATCGTGAGTCTCAAGTACAATCGGAGGAAGAAGTTTACGAATGTGAAGTATATTCAGCCGAATATTTCTTATTTTAGAGGCTAGTTGCCCGCCAAGCTACTTCTGTTGCACTGTAATGAACATCGTGGTATCGATTGTAAACTACATCTGAAAAACTCATCGTCAATTCCAGCAGTTTCTGTCAGATACGAAAGCAGTCTATCGAGATGTTGTTTATTATTCTAAAGTGAGATGGTTAAGTAGAGGTGCAGTACTGAAAAAAATTTTAATCTCAGAAAAGAAATCAACACTTTTATGAATGAAAATGGCAAATCTATTCCAGAGCGACAGGTACTCAATGGTTAATAGACCTTGGATTTTTGACAGATGTAACTCATGAATTAAATACGCTGAATGTAATGCTTCAAGGAAAAAAAATACTAATCTCTGATATGCACACAGACGTAAAGGCAGTCCAAATGTAAATCAAACTCTTTATAAAACAAATTGATGAAAAAAAAATGGATCATTTTCCGAATTGTAAAAAGGCTGTTGGGGAAGCTGGAATTTATTTTCATTCAAAAAGTGATAAAATGAAGGATATTTTAATACAACTGCAAACTCAATTTAGCGACAGATTTGGTGATTTAAAAAAAGCAAACTGAAGATTTTTGCAAGCACTTTTTGGTGTGATATTGAGGAATTACCGAGTCATTTACAAATGAAATGAAATCAATGATCTAGTTAAATTTTATGGCAGCTTGCCATCTGATTTTAACGAATTAAAAAGGTTTGCTCAGCAGTTCATTACAATTTTTGGTAGCACTTATTTATGCAACAAAATTTTTCAATTGTCAATTATAGGAAAAATAAATATGGTTCTCGTCTCTCAGATGAGCATTTGAGATTCATTTTACGAATTGCAACTACAAATATGACAATTAACATACAAGAAATAGCCTTTCAAATGCAACCTCAGACATCACACTGAATTTTTATATAAAATCAGTTACTTGGTAGTATTTTCTTTGTAGTTTTGTAATGTTAAATTAATAAATAAAAAGGTAAATTTTTTTCTTTTCAAAATTTTTTCAGAAAATGAGCTCTTTTTAAATATGCCAAAATATAGGTATTTTTCTGTAATGAAATTCTTGACGTCATTACTTCAGTTTGCAAATATGGAGAAATATGTAAATTAGTCTTAAAATGGACCTTACTTAATCTTTTCTGATTTTTTCTATCGTCTTTCCTTTTGTTTTAATAGAGCTGAGACATCTAGTTTCGCTCACCCTGTACATTATTTGTTCATGTGGCAATTGTATGTTGAGTTGACATGTTTTCCATAAGACTACAGTTTTTAAATTTATAAATTAATCAGCTTCCTAATCACCTTAAATATTTTAAGGATAATTTTATTCAAAAATTTTAATGAACAAAAATTAATTTAAATTGTTTTCATTATTTTTGCCTAACCCTTCAACCTCCTTAAAAATTTCGCACGTACTTCTTTGTTTACCTTCAACAAGGTATATTGGCAACCGTCGCCGTCGTGTGTTTTGACGTTTCATCCTACTCCGACTAATTTCACCGGAAGCTGTCCCTAACAATAAAAATTCATCTCTACAAGTATACAACGCCACGACGCCATGGCGATACCATTTGTAGCGCGCGATAAATGGTCGTAATATTGCTTTATACCAAATGTGTGTGTGTTTTTAAATCACATAGACGATACCCTTACAGCTATGGTAACGCCAAGGCTATGTGGCGTGAACACACGATTTGTTATACTAATATCGCGCATTTTTTATCGCCACTCTTAACCTAAACTTACTTCAAAACTATTTTAATCAGGTCGAGATACGTTCGCTTAGGTCGACGTCTACCGACATTTACACTCACACTCACCTTTAAATCTGTTTCGTCAATCTTCTTGTATCTATCATTTCTACGTGTCCAAACCAACCAGGCATTTCTTTATCTATCCTTATTGCCACATCTTCTTTCACATCACAGCATTCCCTTATTACACTATGCCTCACTTAATCCTCTTACTTAAATGCTTGTGCTAAATCCAACATTCACTACCATACATAAGTGTAGGGTTCAGCACTCTAAGCACAGCCAGTCGTGCCTTTTTTATACGATCTGGCTGCTCACAAAGGGGACCATTCATTTGTTTTTCTGCCAACACCCATCGCTCAATGTCACAGTCATACTTTCCGTCTTCGTTAACTTTAAACGCAAGTATACATACTCATTCACTTGTTCCTCTCTTTTTCCTTCAATCAGCACGTCGCAGTTTATCATGCATTTTTTTCTTTCAAATACCATCGTCTTGCTTACATTTACTTTTATAGCTTTGATTTTTAGCCATTGACATCGCCTGCAAATCCTCTTCAGATGATGCTAACATGACCTGTACATTGGCGTAAAGGAGGCATTTGACGATCAAATTATTAATTTTCAGTCCATACGCACTCTCTTTTAAATATTTTAAACAACCGTGTATGTACCTATAAGTTACCCAGCAATGGTAAAGTCACACATCCCTGTCTAACCCTTTTCTCGATATTAAACCAGCCCGTGTAAGGTTTGTATATCCGAAAAGTAATATACGGGTATTTTGTTTAAATTGAATAATTTGTGATCTATGTCTACAAATTTTCATAAATA
Organism: Agelastica alni; assembly: GCA_950111635.1. NCBI lineage: Eukaryota > Metazoa > Arthropoda > Insecta > Coleoptera > Chrysomelidae > Agelastica > Agelastica alni. The sequence continues at coordinate 38,074,706 of OX467715.1, forward strand.
CCATGTCAGTAGTTTCCATTTCCAGATAGTTTAAGCTGGTCAAGACACACACTGTATAGTTTTTCTATTTCTATGCATAGGGTTAAATTATTTGTTTATTTAAGGTATAATGCACCAGATGGCATAACAAGATGTTAATTTTCTTTTACTAAGTATATGACTTTTCTCCTAAATTATTAAAAATTTTAGATTAAATATTAAATCTCGTTACAAAACGGCGCAATTCAAACATCGACCACCAATGGAACGTTTAAAAACTGAAATGATAACAACCCCTTCAGTACCTGCTGTTACAAGTAATTGTAAAATGGTTAGTCGAAAATCTACAACGGAATTTAAGAAAACTCCTTTTCCTTCACCGATTAACGAAGATAATATTTCTACCATGATTCAAATAGAAAATAAAGATAGTAAAGATGATAGGGATAACGGAGAAAAGAAAGACGAACTCAAGACCGAGGTAAGAGATTTATTTTCACAGGGGAATGGAATATCTCTTGGACATTTAGCTTACAACACCGAGCGCTTCTAATTAACTAGTTCAGTCAATCCAGACTTCGGTGAACACAAAAATTCTGCGTCGAATGATCTATTGGAACATCAAAATCGGTTTGTCCGTCCGGGAGCAATCGCTCGTTGAAAAACGGCTATTTTTTCCAACTTTTTCAAAAAATCCATTTCCGGCACTTTGAAAAGCTGTAACTCAAAAACAGTCACTCCAATCTAAAAAAGTCATAAAATAAAAGTTATAAAGCATGAAATTTTGCGTTTGGGAATATTGAGGTACATACCTTTAAAAAGTCAATAGGCTAATATTAAGTATTTCAACAGACAATGATTCTACCCTCTTACTTAACTGTTTAAAAACATTTCTAGGTTCAACAACCACTGTCAAAATAACTTAATAGTAGTGGGAAGGGGAGTTTAGGCCAGCAAAAATAAAAAATGTTCACAAAAAGTGTAATTTGGTATTAAAAATTATTTACAAGTTCATAAGTAATTACAAATTTATGTACAGTTGTTACTAAATGTTTAGTACAGCTTATTTTTATTTTAGCCTGTCAGCTGTTCTAGATTCGGTGGTTTTTTCCAATTTTTTCAAAAAATTCATTTCCGGCACTTTGAAGAGCTTTAACTCCAAAACAATCACTCCAATCTAAAAAAGTCATGGAATGAAAGTTGTAAATCATAAAATGTTGCGTTTAGGAAGCATCAGAATAATCAAATTTAAAATTGACCCAATGTTTACTTACATACCGAAAAATTTTCCATTTTCCCTCAAAAAAGTCAATAGGCTAATATAAAGTATTTCAACAGACAACGATTCTACGCTCTTTCTTAACCGTTTAAAACCCTTTTTAGGTTCATCAACAACTGTAAGAATAACTCAATGAGGTGGGAAGGGGTATTTAGGCCAGCAACAATAAAAAATGTTTAAAAAATTTGTAATTTGGTATTTAAAATTATTTACAAGTTTATAAGTAATTAAAAATTTATGTACAGTCGAGAATTATACTAATATACTAATACTATACTAAAACTACTTTTCCTACCCTCGAAAAATCAATAATGATCAAAATGAATACAGAGAAAGGCGTTTAAAAAATGTTTAAAAAACGTTTAAAAATGTTATCTTGAGTTCCTGTTCGGTATGGATGTAGTCTAAAGAACTGAGTAGTTGAACTCTCATACTGGACATCAAAGTCTATTAGAGTTGCTGGAAATACCTGTTACCCAGGTACCTTAATTCTCGAGAATTAGAGTTGGAGTAAGTGTCATCTCTTTATTTGGGATCGAAAGAAACTCAAAGTTTAAGACAAGCCATAGGTCGTTGACCCCATTTGTCATTGGTTATAATTAAATTGCTTATTATAAATTATTTTGTAAATTCACTGTAAATCATAACAATAGTTGTAAATATATATCACTCTTCATATGTTCTGCTAAAATTCCCTCTGTAAATATTTCATTATAATTAAATTGTTCATTGAGAATTATTTTGTAAATTCACTGTTAATCATAACAATAGTTGTAAATATATATCACTCTTAATTTGTTCTGGTTTTTGACAATACTCTGTAAACATTTATACTTAAAAAATTGTAACAAGTAGTTTTACTGTTCAAATTTTTTCATAGATCCAAGGTTTCTTGTATTTTAACATGAATAAAATACATGGCACTCAAACTTTGATGAACATTTGTGTTTTCTCTCAAAATAAAGAAATTCAACAATTTTTCCTGACTCACGACCCACCGAATGTAGAACAGCTGACAGGCTAAAATAAAAATAAGCTGTACTAAACATTGTTTAGTAACAACTGTACATATATTTTTAATTACTTATGAACTTGTAAATAATTTTTAATAACAAATTAAACATTTTTATTGTTGCTGGCCTAAACACCCCTTCCCACTATTATTAAGTTATTTTTACTGTGGTTCTTGAACCTAGAAAGGGTTAAGTTAAGTTAAGTAAGAGGGTAGAATTGTTGTCTGTTGAAATACTTGATATTAGCTTATTGATTTTTTGAGGGAAAATGAAAGAATTGTCGGTATGTACCTTAATATTCCTAAACGCAAAATTTCATGCTCTACAACTTTCATTTGACGACATTTTTAAATTGAAGTGACTGTTTTGGAGTTACAGCTCTTCAAAGTTCCAATAAGTCATTCGACGCAGAATTCAATGAGCTTTAATTTAGGAAAATATATTTTTTTCTGTCGAAGGCTTCCTTAGCGAGTTAAAAGCGAAAAACTGAAAAAAGTCCGAAAATTTCGAGGTTTTTAGGCCCCCAAAAGTAGTCCCGATAAAATTTTGTTGGATTCGCTTAGTTTCCCACTATTGGGGTGCCAAAACACCAATTAAAATTTAGAAACATAACATCCGACCTTTTGTGGGCAAACACCCCTTTTAATGTCTAGATTGACTGGACTAAACCGCCTACGTTACAAAATTTGATACCGAAAACATCGGTTTTTATCTATGCTGTAGAATAAGTGCTGGTAGTCCAAGCAAGTTAATTCATATTTGCGAAATTGAGATTGCAATTAATAATATATGTTAGGTATATTTTTAAAATTTTAGTTGTAATGTTTAATATAATGATGTAGGTTTCTACTTAATTTCGCCAGCAGTTTCGCAGTTATAACATGAAACAATATTCGACATAAAACATTTAAAATGAAGTGTTATAATTAATATATTATGCTTACCACCATTACCAAATAATAAAAAAGGACTTACATAAGAGCTCCAAGTTGATTAGTATTTCAATATCTATTAATGTTCTGTTCCATACAAATCTATTCTGTGATACAACTTTAGTTTAATACAGTAAAAGCTCCTTGTTGGGGTAAAGCAGTTTTGTTAGTAGGTAAAAATATCACCTTTATATTTGGATGCATAGTTTCAAGCTCACGAGGATGACCTGATGCGTTGTCCAAAACTGGAACGGCCTTAAAGTTTGAATAATTTTTTTTCAACCAAGTCAAAACCAAGATCAAAACAATTTCGGAACCAGTCAGAAAAAATAGCACTTTTAACCCACGCTTTCTTATTTGCACGCCAAAACACTGGCAGGTTGTCCGAATCCGAATTCTTTCAAGATACCGACTGGAACCGTGAATAAAGAAATTTTCAGTAGCGGATTCAGTCACAATTTTTTTACCCGCGAATAGTGAAAACGCGAATAAGGATACCGTAAATAAAGATATTTTACAGTATGTATCTTTTTAACATGTTTTTAATAATATTTATTTTTTCTACATGGCCAAGCCAACCACATTCTTATAGCTTGTCTTTTCTATACAATACTTTTTTTGAGTCTATCTCTCTCCAAATGTTACAAACTCATAAAATTAATCCTATTTTCTATGGATGAAAATGAAAAGTGTTAAATACTTATATTGAAACGTTTTATATTTAAATAAATGCCTTCTTTACGCCGATGATCAAGTCATATTAGCGTTATCTGAAGAGGAGTTGCAGGCGATGGTTAATGTTATGCATGATGCCTTGAAAATCAAAGGGATGAAAATAAATGTAAGCAAAACGAAAGTAATGGTTTTTGAAAGAAAAGAAAGCATGACAAACTGTGGAGTTTCGATTGAGGGAGTAAGAGTGAAACAAGTAAATGAGTTTGTGTACTTGGGTTCAAAGTTTACGAGAGATGAAAAGTATGACAGTGACATTGAGCGAAGGGTGTTGGCAGGAAAACAAATTAATAGGGCACTGCATAGCTTTATGAATAGCCAGAAAGTTTTAAAAAAGGCACGTCTGGCGGTGTATAGAGGTGTGTTGCTTCCTTCACTTATGTTTGGCAGAAAAAGCATAAAAATAGGATTAATGCTGCGTAGTCTAAGAAGTATAGCCGGAGTGACTTGGTTGGATAAAGTAAAGAATAGTGAGATAAAATAATGCTGTTCTGTAAAAGATGTGGTTACAAAAATAGATAAAGGAATGCTTGGATGGTTTGGACACGTAGAAAAGATGGATGAAGGAAGATTGACGAAACAAATTTATAAGGCGAGTGTGAATGGACAAATCGGTAGAGGTCGATCTATGAGAACATATCTCGATCAGATCAACATTGTTTTGAAGAAAGGCCAGGTCAAGAGTACCAACAATCGACGAGCATATGTGAGAGCACTGATGAAAGTAGAGAAAGCAAAAGATGTGTGTAAGAACCGTAGCAAGTGAAAGGAAGTGGTCTCTGCCTACCCCTATGGGAAAAAGGCGTGACTTTATGTATGTATGTATAATTTACCTTCAGCTTTACACATGTCAACTGACATCGTGGCAAAATTTTATACCTATTGAAAACTTTGTTTATGCCGTGTAGTAGACATATTTTGATAAAATATTTTCAAATTTTGTCCTACTTTTACCATACACAGAGTGGCATCTGATAAAAATATTAAAAACTTTTCAGTTTAAATTTAGTTTGGCAAAGAAAAAGCTGCGAGAATTTGCTGAATGAAACGACTTGCAGTCATATTATTGGTTCTTCTCACATAAAACCTGTAGGAGAAAAAAATTTTCAAACATAAAAAACAATCAATTTTTATATGAGGAGCCAAAGAAGAAAAGCGGAATTGTCTACAATTTGACGAATTTTGAGTTTTGGTGCTTTTGGACTCTAAATGACCCAACCGCATTATGTTAAATTCAGCAGCATCAAGTAAAAGCGAATTTGTCCAATAAAAATACTCTTTCCTGAAAAATTTCTTTTGTGGGACAAGACGCTTTTGTTCGCCATTTCCTCACATTAAAAAAAATTTACTTACCAGCAATTTTTTAAGTCCATACACAGTCAGATATTATTAAAAAAAAAACGTGCAAAAATGTAACATACTTAAACTTTATTTCTGGAATTGCTCTGATGGGAAGAGGCATATTAAAATTTAAAATTTACAAAACATTTCAAAAGCACTATACACAATACTAAGTTAACTTAAAACAAATGTTTACAGAAAACTGACAAAATAATATTATTCCCTTAAAAGCAGGTAGGTACCTACTTTATTTTTATAAATTGTTTTTAGGTAAAGAATGTTTACCAATACGTATTTTTAATGACTTACCTACTAAGCTAATAATCTTTTTCTTGGAAAACCCCTTAATTTCTGAAACAAATTCAATGACATTGTAATGTAATCTTTTGTTGCATTGCTATTCAGGTAAAAAAGGGGAAAGTCCAGATAGATAATGAGTTCGTTCATATCGTTTTAAGTCATAAAGTTTAGACAAAGACACAGAAATTTTAAAATTTTACGTAATTTATTTTTAGAATATACAAATTAAGTCATTTTTAACTCAAATATGCAATGTTGTTTGAAATAAGCAAAATATTCAATATATGCATCTATATGCACTTTGCATTTATTCCGGTCTCTATTTATGATAATCCAATCAATTATTTCATTTCTCACCTTTACCACCGCGATTAGTTTTTATCTGGAAGACCCTACAAATTTATATACCCATAAGAAACCTGGAGGATGAATATATTTAGGGGATTTTTAAAATTATTTCAATAAATTTAGGAGTAAATTATTTTGGACATCACTCTTTTTTATATATATAATCAATGTGTTCGTAATAAAACTATATATTTCTATTTTACAAAAAAATATTGTGCAGAAAGTTTATTTTAAATGTGGTTGATTTGTAACTGTTAATTTACTTTTTAAATAAAATTTTACTCTTTCACTAATTATAAATTAATTTAAATAATCGACCGTTTATTGTTGAGTTCAAACGTTGTATTTATACGATGGTTAAAATAACTATGCTTATTTAAAAGTGGTGCCTACGAACACTGGTACTGTCTACACGTCGTGCAACAGTTTCGCGAAAATTTTTCGCTAGTCGCTGTCCGGTCTTAACTGTTAACATGGAGCGAAACGTTTTGGGTTGACAAGCGAAAACAAGGTGAGCCGCCAGTTTACACGAGACAAGCATGCCAGTTACTACGATTGTAGCATTTACAACTGTGATAATGTTTTTGATTAATAAAACTAAAAAAAAATAAAAAAGACATCGATGGTGGGCAAAAGAAATATTTCGTCGTAGATTTCAATATGGAAGCAAACTCCTAAGGGATATGACAGATGAACATACAATTCGATACTTTACTCGGATGACCACAAAAGACTGTAAACACCTTATATTACTGCTTGGTTCTAAAATTAAAAAAATGGATACCATCATGAGATAACTCCTATATAAATCGGTACTTTGCATACAATTCCACAAGGCGGATGCTGTCTTGATTCATTTTCGGCGCAAAAACACTTGAACTTGCACATGAAACACGGAAAGCGTTTTTAAAAACCGACTGACGAGTGGCTCACTACAAAATATCCTCGCGCAACATGTTTCTGAGTGAGTATCAGGTATATACATATAATGTCACTTAATTCTAATCTTTGGGATTTCTTATAATAAATAAAGTAATATGTGTTGCTCTGTAAAACGAAGTTAATTTTATTCATAAATACAAGCACTTTATTTACACTATTTACACTTTCTTACCTGTAAAACGAAAAAACGACAATTAAAGTTTATTACACTATATTCTTCTATTTTAATCAGTTTGTTGTTACTGTTTTTACAATCGTGCACTCTCTCTACTTTGCCTACATAAAGCGCGGGAATATTTAAAGTTAAAGAAATATTTTTCTTTACATTTCCTCCATTTTGAAGAAAAACACCATAGTGTTTTCTTGTGTTAATCTGAATTACTTTCTTGAATTTATATTGTAGATCTTGGAATCATTTTTGTGATGTGAAATAGATTTGATTCTGATTTCTTGAATCCAGTATCTATTCTGTAAATTGAGCCCGACATTTTCTCTGTTATTTTGAAGGGTCCTATTTTTAATTCATCCAATTTTTTTCTGTTTAGTTTATTTCCATTTTCTACATAGACGAACTCTCCTACTTGCAATTCATATGGTTTTCTGTTTTTATCAAATACCGTTTTGTTATAGTTATGGTTTTTTATTGTGTTTTGCACTACTATTCTTTTGTCATTTATTAGACTTTACATTTGTTGTTTATTTTTTAGTTCATTTGGTACAATTCAAACATCTGTGTCATTCAGTAGGTAGTTTGGTGCAAAGGTTGTTACCGAGTGTTCAGTATTATTATACTTATCTACACATTCTTGTGCTATTGTTGCCCATGCTCTTTTCTCTTCTTTATTATTTATTTTACATCTTATTTTATTCACCAATGTTTAATTTAATCTCTTATTCAGTCCATTTGAAAATGGCGCTTTAAACGCTGTGAATATTATTGGTAATTGCTGTTTTTCTAAAAACTTTTTAAATTCTTTTGAGTTAATGCGTGGGTATTGATCCGTTAGGAGCATATTGATTTTGCTTGTTTCCGGTATTTTTTTATTAATTTTATGAAATCACTTGCAGTTTGAGTTTTTGAGCACAGAGTATATGCATATCTTGTAAAATGGTCTACTAGTAAGTGTAGATATTTTTTTGTTAATCTTGATCCACCAAAACCACCTATAGTATCTATGGAGATTATGTCAAACGGTTTTGTTGCTGGGCCTAGGTTAGGTTAGGTTTTATGTGAGTGGGGCGTGGTCGCCCCTCCACCGCGACCCTTAGTAGGTCTATTGTGGCTCACCCCTAGAGGCTACAGTTCACCGTACAATCCAGCCCTTCTTACGAAGTTCCTGGTTGTATAGGGTGAGATTTTTTTAAAATCGGTAGGTTCTAGGTTAGTGTAACCAAATATGTTAAACCTTATTCTTCCCAGGCCGGGGCATGAACATAGTATATGTTCAGCAGTTTCGTCTTCCACGCAGCAGAACCGACAGTCCGTTTGTTGGTTCAGATCTATCTTTCTGAGGTGGTATCTCAGACGACAGTGTCCCGTAAGCAGTCCTGTTAGAATACGCAGGTCATTTCTGCTCCATTCTAGGATCTGCTTTGTTGTGTTTCTCGAGGGTTGTAACGGTAAAAACGCCTTCGAGTGGGTTAGCCCTGGTAAGTCGGACCAGTACGTGAGTATTTTCCTCTCCGCCCAGTCCGAAATAATTGTTTTGGCGGCACTTGTGGTGACTCCAAAAACCGGTTCTGGTCCAGTGAACGCAGATTCGGCCCCCTGTTTTGCAAGGGTGTCGGCTTTTTTGTTTCCTTCCACCCCCTGGTGCCCAGGTACCCACAGTAGGGTCACCCTGTTGTTCGCACCGAGGTACTCTAAGGATTCGATGCAATTCCATACAAGTTTAGAATTTATCTTGTTGGAGCTCAGTGCTTTTAAAGCGGCCTGGCTGTCTGATATTATATTTATATTTTTGTTTGCTAGAGGTCTGTTGGTCAACTCTCTTGCACACAATTCGATAGCGAATACTTCAGCCTGAAAGATTGTGGCATACCTGCCAAGACTGGTAGATATTTCAATCTTTGGTTTCCTGCTGAAAACACCGGCCCCAACTCCATCTGGGGTTTTTGAGCCGTCTGTGTACATTACGTATTCAGTCTCTGGGAAGAGGATTTGTCCCCTTATCCATTCGTCTCTCTTCGGAAAGAGGACTTTAAACGACTTTTCTACGTGTATTTTTGTGGCTAGCAAGTCAGGAACCATTCCGAGAATTTGGTGGTTTTTTGTTTCACTCAGTATCCCGGAGTGATCTCCGAGTTGCTCTCCATTTATTTGCTTTTCCAAAGACAGGAATCTATAGGAAGCTATCCTGGCCTCCCTCTCTAAGAGAATATCTAGGGGAGGGAGATGTAGGAGGTGTTCCATCGCTGCCGTTGGTGTGCTGGACATAGCTCCAGTTATGGCCAGGCATGCCAGCCGCTGAAGGCCAGCAAGCTTTGCTCTAGCTGTCTGTTGTAACCCTTTGGTCCACCAGACTACTGAACCATACGTGACCATAGATATTATCATTGTTTGATAAATCCAGTAAATCTGTTTGGGGTTCATTCCCCAAGATTTGCCACATACTCTTCTGAGATTCCAGAGAGAAAACCTGGCTTTGTTTATTGTTTTTTCCAAGTGGGCGTTCCAGGTGAGTCGTTTATCCAGAACTACACCCAGGTATTTCACTTCCGTCGCAAATGGAATGCTCTCTCCGTATAGGACAGGCTGCCGAAGCTTATCTAGCTTTTTCCTTTTCGTAAAAGGAATAATTACAGTTTTTCGGGGGTTTACAGACATCTGTTCCCTCTCGCACCATCTGTATACTGTGTTAAGAGCTTCTTGAAGGACGTTTGAGATCGTCGCTTCAAATTTACCTCTAACTATTATAACCAGATCATCCGCATAGCATTGAAAATCTACTCCCTGCATGGAAAGCTCGCTCAGCAGAGAGTCGACTAGAAGTGACCACATTAGGGGGGAAAGTACCCCGCCTTGTGGACACCCCTTCGCCGCCCTGAACCTAACCGACTCTCCATGCAGTGATGATATTATATATCTGTTTTCAATCATGTTTTTGATCCAGTTACAGATTTTACCGTCTATCCCTCTATCCCTAATTGATGTATAGAGTGACTGTGGTAAGGCGTTATTAAACGCTCCTTCTATATCTAGAAAGGCTGCCAGCGCAATTTCCTTATGTTTAAGGGAATGGCCGATCTTTCCTACTAGATTGTTTAGAGCTAAATCCGTAGATTTGCCTGTTTGGTAGGCATATTGGTGGGGGTTTAAGTGATGTTCCCTAAGATTCCCCTCTCTAATGTGTCTATCAATAATTCTTTCCAGAGTTTTCATTAAGAATGAGGTAAGGCTGATCGGCCGGAAGGATTTGGGTAGGGAATGATTCACCGTACCCGTTTTACGTATGTATACAACTCTCGCCGTTGACCAGCCCAGCGGAATATAACTCCACGCCAAACTTGCTCTGAATAGTTTAACCAAAAGAGGTAGTAAAATTTCGCTGCCCTTCTGAATGAGGGCAGGGAAAACACCATCCTCCCCTGGAGACTTAAATGGGGAGAAATAATTCACCGCCCATTGTACAGATGTTGGGGTGACCACTTTTGAAACCTCCCTTTTGGGTCGTGATGTCGATCCCATTGAGAGTGGAATTTGCTCCTGGTCCCTCAGAAGCAGACTGCCGGGAAAGTGGGTCTGCAAGAGAGTCTCTAACGTTTGCCTACCAGAGTCCGTAAAAGAGCCATCTGGTCGTTTTATCGATCCAATCTCTTGCCTCGGATCTCTGGCGAGAGCCTTGTGGATTCTTGTGCTGGCAAGTAGATCTGATATACTCTGACAGAACCTCCTCCAGGATTCTCTTTTGGCTTTCCTTATTTCTTTGTTATAAGTCGTTAGAGCTGTACGATAGATTTCCCAGCAACCTGTTTCTTTAGCTCGATTGAAGAGACGTCGAACTTCTTTTCTTTGCTTGTCTAAGCTTCTGCTCCACCATGGTGTACCTCTATGGTCCCTCTTCTCCTTTAATGGGCAGTTTTCCTTATAGGCCGTTAGAAGGGCGGATGTGATATGCTCATTCGCCGCTTCTATTTCAGCTCTATTATGTATAGTGCTATTACCGTTACCTAGGTGCTGTTGGAGGGATTCAAAATACCCTTTCCAATCTGTGCATTTTGGATCTCGAAATTGCACTATGGGACGTTGTCCTATTCTCACGTCAAAACGTATGTGTCTATGATCTGAGCATGAGGGCTCGGTAGATACCTGCCAGTTAACTATTTTGGTACTCATAAACTGTGTACTAATAGTTATGTCTAGAACTTCTCCGCGAATTCTGTTCACGAAGGTTGGTTCCGAGCCTACGTTGTTGACTGCTAGCCCTTCCCCTATTATATAATTATATAAGTACTCACCTCTTTCATTGATGTCGCTGCTGCCCCAATCCAAATGGTGGGAATTTGCGTTGCATCCAATGATCAGTTGCCTGTTGTTCCTCTTGCAGAAGGCGACTAGATCTCGCACTGCTGCTGGAGGAGGGTGTTCTTTTCGGTCTCCAGGGAAGTAAGCAGAGCAGACGACTACATCTACACTACTGTCTCCTCCTGAGATCGAAAGCTGTGCTGCAACCACATCAGGGGTGCAAAACTCTGTTAACATAAAATAGTTTATGTTTTTCCTGATTAGTATGCATGCTCTTGGCTTACCACCTAGAGTACACGCTATTAACTTACCGGAGCAGTTTCCTAGGCCGCTTATTCTGCCTGTATTGGAAGTCCAGGGTTCCTGGATTAGTGCCACATCGAGTTGCTCCTTGGCGAACCTCCTGCTGAGGACATATGAAGCCGCTCTAGCATGTTGGATGTTCGCCTGGAGAAATTGAATGTGGTTAGCCATTTCTACTTAAAGGTAGAGTGGGAAGGTTTACTTTCCTTCCCCGTATTGTTTCCTGGTGTAGGTCGTTTTGTCGGCGCTTTACCATGAAGGGGTTTTTTCCCTTTTCCGGCTTTTTTGCTGGTTTTGGCCGGCCTCTTCAGTCCCGCTGTCGCCGCCGAGGTAGATTTACCTCCCTCTTTGGTTCTAACGGTTACCTCCGAAGACTTTGGAATTTCCACCGATGATGGATCTTTCTTGGCTTCCTTGGACCGGAATTGCACCTGTCCAAAGCCAAAATATGGGCGGAAATTTAGCCGCTCCAAATCTTTAATGGATACCTCATCCATTGAGAACGTCCACATTTGACGAGGTCCTGCGTTTTCCCTGTGTAGAATGGTCCACTCCTGGGTATGCAGGGTACGGTTCATCTTCCGCAGACGGTTGGTTACCTGTTCTCCCGTCAGTCTGGGTAGTCCCTCATCGTCTGGGATGAAAGCCACACAGATGTGGGGTTTCGGTATGTCTTCCTTCTGAACTAATTTCAGCTGGGCGTTTTCCCAGGGTTGAAGGTAGCATATCACTTCCTCCATCCACTTGACCGTCTCAGCGTCCGTACAGGACAGAAGGAGGATTCCAGGTCGAATGGTGCAGCTCTGGAATCGCACTTGTGGACCATCGTCCGGTAGTTTGTCTACAGTGTCCATAATGGATCGCTGTAGCAGCCGTAGCTGTTCGTTTGACAGCTGAGCATTTGGGTGTTCTGGGTGGATTATGCCCACCTTGATGCCCTGAGCTACAGTTGCAAAGGAGCGTTTTTGCTCGTTTGAGTCCTCCATAGTGCGTGGCTTTTTCACCGCCGCTTCTGAAGTGCTACCATCCGAGCGTATTCGCTTGCTGGTGAGAGCAGGGGGGGATTGATCCCCGCTCCTTTTCTCATCCCGTTCTTTTAGTATTTGATCTAAGGCGGTTTTGTAAGGTACCCCGCTCTTGATCAATCGGCTAAGTCGTTTTCTCGTCGCGCCGGCAAGTTTGACCTTTTTGTCCAGGTTTATGCTGGCCGTTTGCTTAGCCTCGCCCCCTGTTGTCAGGTCCGTTTTCTCGGGAGTGGGGGATTTTAAAAGTACCCTCTCAGCTTCCTGCGAGATTTGGTTGCTAGGAGGGTCTGTAGTAGACACCTCCATTTGCATTTGTTCGTCTGCGAGAAGATTGCCTTCGTCGCAGATAGTTTTAATGTTTTTAGAATTTAGGTTACTCATATAGTTCCCACGAGTAGCTAGAGAAAAAATGGTCGACTACGGCAGAGCTCTGCATTACCGTAGCAAGGCAAAAATACTACCGGGAGGTTGCCTGGTATCCCAGAGGCTCCGTTTGCGATATCTGTTTGGGGCAGGCACAGATATCATACATATAGTACGCCCCTTGGCACGGGTCGCATGACACCTTGAGCAAAGCCTGATGATCGCGGTAAGCTTGGCTGGCTTAAAACAAACCAACCGCACCTGTCTAGTTTGAATACAAGGAAGTGAACTCCCTTGTACTCAAAGGTAGTAATGATATAGCCGCTGCCCTATATCATGTCCTTAGTTGATCCGCGGGTGTTTATTCTTTAATATTAGACACCTTTCCTGTAAGCCAGGAAATTCCCTATCAGCCATTGGGACGCGCCGTGTTGGGGTTAAGGACATCCCCGCACGGTTGCTGGGCCTAAGTGCGACATTAGTCTCAATTTTTCTTGACCATAGATTTATTTTTTATACATATCTCACAGTTTTTGCATAAATGTCATATTTTTTATGAGGTTTTTTTGCTGTTTTTTTTATCAGTTTTAGGCTTAGTTCCTATGACAGTATGATTTTCTTTTTTTTTATTACGTTTGAAAAAAATATTATTCTCAAATATTAGTGTATCCTTTTTTTGCATTTCTTGATTTTTTATTTAGTCTTTTTGAATCTGTTAATTTGATTATGTTTACAAAATTTAATTCATCTGATAAATTGACATCTGGTTCTAAAACAGGATTTCTGCTGAGGCAATTCGCCTCGACGTTTGTTTTCCCAGGATTATTTATTACTTTTAGGTCAAATATTTTATGTATGTATGTAAATTGTGCTAAGTAGTCTGTTTTGGATTTAATGTTTAAATTTTCTAGTGGCTTATGATCCGTATAAACTTTAAAAAGCTTTCATAATGACCAATATTTCCAGTAGCTTACCGCTTCTTTTATTGCCAAGCATTCCAGATATATGGCTTTTTTCTTTTGAGCTTCGTTGTTTTTTTGAAAAATACGCAACTGGCTTTATTGATCCATCTTCCTGAATTTACTTGAGAATTGCTCCTATACCTTCTAGAGATGCATCTGTATATACAATAGTTGGTAAGTCTGGATCAAAGATTGCTAGTATTGGTTCTAAGCATAGTAATGACTTCATAGTTTCGAATGCTGTTTGACACTCGTCTGACCATATAAATTCTTTTATTTACAACCATATGTGTAATGCTGTCATTATTAACGTCATTGAAGGTTGGGAAGTGTCATTTTACACACCTCTACTTCGCAACCTCACTTACCGCCCTTATTTCCCACCCCCCCCCATTTCATCTATTCCAATTGAATATTTGTATATTTAAAAAAATACACATTTTTTTGACAAATTTTATAATACCTATTTAATGGCAAACAATAAAAAACAACAATGAAATAAAATACAACAAACTACTTATTGATATTAATCGTTAAATTTGAATTATTGTAAGCGTTTATTGAAATATTTAGGCCTGTACCAGCGCTGGACCCTCCAAAAGTTGTCTCTTTGAGCGACAAATTAATTTCATGTGTTTGTGAGGTTTGTGAACTACTTGCAATAGCTACAGAAGACGTGGCACATTGAGACAGCATAGTGGCAGTTTTCGTTTTATACTCTATTGAACCATCCACATAACCTTCTGCCACAGTACTAGATTTCCATCACCACTGTTGGCAAATAACGTAGCGGCGTGTCCTGTGAAGCCTTTCCAGTTCTCTAAATTCAAAAAAGTATCAATTTTTTGGGAAAATTAGCTATTGTATTGTGTCCAATTGGTTAATTTCTTGCTATTCCTTCTCTAAGCTGAACAAAAAATCTATCGATTTCTATGTTTTTTTCTCAAATTTAATATCCGACTTTATCTGACATTTATTTATAATGGTGACAATTGTATACCCCTTAGTCACGGTAACAATATATCTACTTGATTATTCTGAGAAAACCGCGTTCTTGGTAATTTGTCGTTAAATGTAATATTTTAGGTATGTTCAGAACGAAACAGAAATTTATTAATTTTGAATGTAATAATTTGATGGTTGTAAATAAAATAGTATACAAACCTCGGTAGTATACAAGCCTCGGTGTGTAATATACTATTTCTTTTCGCAGCAGACTGTTTTATGTACCTAAAAATGATTTGATATTCTTGCAGATTCTAGGAACCGCAAACTCCCGTATTGATTGCAAATTATTTTTTATTGGTTTTATCGTGTTGTCTTGAATTATATGTCCTAAATATTTCGCCATGTTATCAGCAAATTTACATTTCGAAAAATTTAAATCTGAAGCCCTCTTTGTGAATGGCATCCAGGAGTTTAATGAGGTTTAGCATGTGCTTCTCAAAAGTTTTCGAAAATATGAGGTTGTCATCTATGTAATTTACAGCGAATTTTGTTAAATTGTATTTCCTTAAGATGTTGCTTAATGTTCTTTGGAATATAGCTGATGCGGTTTTTAATCCATATAACAAGTATGTCCATTGAAGATGTCTTTCCTCCGTCACAAACGCTGTTTTACTTCGGTCTTCAATCCTTAGAGGGATCGACCAGAAAGCTGAATTTATATTCAATGTCGAGAAATATTTGCAGTTTTTAGATTTTGCTGTCAGATTATCTATGCGAGGAAAGGGCTGCGGCTGTGGCACTACAATCTTGTATAGTTCTCTAAAGTCCATACATAATCTTGTTTTTTCATTCTCATCTCTTTTAAATGCTAGCGTAACTGGGGCGGCAAATGGACTGTAGGATTCTTCAACTTACTTTGCGTCTAGCAATTTTGTTATTTTTTTTTCTATTTCTGCCTTGTCCTTCATGGTACATCTATATGGCCTCTTACTACAATACTTGTCTACTATTAAATATATTCGTGCTTCGTAATTTTTTACTGTACCAATATCGTACTTATCTTTGGCAAATGATGATTTATATGTATCTACCTCTTTGTCTTTTTGTTATAGTGTTAAGTGATTTCTTTCAATTACGAAGTTGTTCGTATCTATATGTTTATTGAAGTTAATCTCAATTTTCTCTGTATCATTTTCTTTTACTTTGTTACATGTATAACTTTTTTGTGCTTGATTTTCTTTGACATGTGAAATTTCAAGGTTTTCATCTAGCCTTAGTTTAAATTTTTGTATTATATCTAGGCCTACTAGGAAATCATATTAAAATTTTTTTTCGGTTATAATATACACATCAGTATTTTGTTCTATTTCAAATATCTTTATTTTTAAATATGTTAGACCTTCGTCTTTTCTTACACTATTAATTGTTTTTAAATTTGCTTCATTTAGGTTCATATCATTTTCTTTTATTTTTAGCAATTTTATTTTATTGAATTATTAACATGCCTAGTATTTTCTTTTTTTACCTTGTTATCCTCCTTCACTTTGAACCAACACTTTTCTTCTAAGATAACGCGCTCCTTTGTTTAGAGAATCACATTTCTTGCATGGACTTTTCATTTCTGTTTTATTCTTTGATTTTGGATCAACTTTTTTTGTTGTTGTTGTAATTCCTATTATTTTCTATCATATGTTCATATTTATATCAAACAGTTCAATTGTATTGTGTACTGACTCTCTATCTGAGCATAATTTGTCCATGAACAACCTCAGACATTCTATCTTCTTTTCGTCTGATTGGACATTGCAACGAATGCATTCTTTTTCAAAATTATCTATCCACTGGTTTGCATTTGGAGTCTGAGTCGAGGACTTTTTAAGTACAAACTCTTCTGTTATTTGTTTTAGACTTCCACATATTGCTCTAGTAATTTTTCTAAAATCTTTTCAAAAGAGTTTGTTAGTCTTTGCTTGCAATTTTTTGTGTTGGATCCATTTTTTCCAAAAACTAATCGTTCAATTGCAAGATTTCATCTTAATCTATATATATATATATATATATATATATATATATATATATATTTTTTTTTTTTTTTTTTCGCAAGTCATCTGTTAGAGATATCCATACTCTTCCTACCTGATGTCTTCTCTTTTTTTATTTTGCTGTACGCGCTTGTTTTCATTCGATCTATATGTAATGCTGCTAAAAATTGTCGTTTTTTAATGTCAATTAATTCTAATCTTGGGATTTCTTATAATGAATAAACTCAAGTGTGTTGCTCCGTAAAAACAAAGTTTATTTTATTCAAAAGTACAAGCATTTTATTTACACTATTAACACGTTTCTCACCTGTAAAACGAAGAAACGTCAATTAAAGTTTATTACACTATATTCTTCCATTTTAATCAGCTTGTTACTGTTTTTACAATCGTGCACTTGTTTACAACTCTCGCGCTCGCTTTCTCTCACTCTCTCTACTTTACCTACACAAAGCGCGGGAATATTTAAAGTTAAAGAAATATTTTTCTTTACATACATATCGAAACATTTTCGCGAAACTGTTGCGCAGCTTTAAAAACGGTAATCAACGTACTGTAGGAAATATTTTTTAAGTCAAGATGAATAGTTAATAAACCATTTAACTGTAAAAGAATATACTGAACTCATGACAATACGTTAACTATTTATTAATTATTCTGACATCTCTAGCCTCGCCGCCTTTGTCATCATATACAGGACGATCAACGACTATTTTCCAACAGTACTAGTGTTTTTTTTTGTTCTATTTGATTAAAGCAATAAAATTGCAAAAAAACTTTATTAACATCATAAAAAGCATGTTTTATAATTAAAATAAAAATAATACAGTATAGAACATTTTTATAAAGAAAATGATCGTAGTGTCAAATTATTATAGTTTTGCGTGTACGTTTAAATGGAAATGATGATCATTTGATCTTTGTGACTAAAAGATACCGAAAACGATCATTTCTTCGTAGCTCTGATATTTAACATTTGACACAATGGGGCTTGCCATTTTCTACTTGGAATGACTGATCTTTCATTATCGGTTTGGAGCATTTCTGAAACAAAAGTAAAATCTTTTAAATGAAAACAAAAACTCAACGTTCTTTTAAAAATATTTAAAAAAGTAAATAAACTTAATTTTTTTGTACTTCTGTTTAATTTAAACCAAAAAAGAGATAACATAAATATAATTAGACCAGACATCATTGTTTTATTTTTTAAGTTAGATTCCTTAGAGGTAATGCAATGTCTTATACAAAGTTTGGGGTAGTAAAACAAGCTCGATCTGGGGATAAAAATCTTAATATAAATAATCACTTTAAATTCATAAGTATCTGAAACTCTGCGTTGCAAAGAACTTCTTGTGATTGTAGTAGCAACCAAAGCAAATACTGTGGGAGAAAGTGCTTCTGAAAGACATGGAATGATTTATACTAGTGCTTAAGCAACAAAGTACACGTGGAAAGAATCTCCTTTTTTACAAAGAATTTAAGTCATTCTTCATATTCCATTTTTTATTCCCTTAAACCTACAATTTTTCCAGATCCGTATTAACAAACCAATACAATATACAAAAAATCGTTAAATTCAAAAATTATTGTTAACATAACTTTTCGTGAATTTGCCATGAAATATAAGTAGTATGAAGTAGATTTTCAAAAAAAGTCTTAAAAATTAGATATGATAAAATGGCACTTGGCATAACTTAAGCGCTCTGTATCAAATTATCATCAAATTATTTGTCAAATTTACGTTGGCTCTCAACAGACCGCAGACATGCAAACTAAATTTGTCAAATCTTAATCCATTTTACATTTTTCGCTGGTGAAGTACCATAGTGAAGGAACATAATCTGTCCCAGAACCAGACAGTCATTACTTCTTAATTTTATTACTGTCGCTCTTGTATGTTGTACGTAGAACGTTAATTTTCTTTTTCACACCCTCTTCAGTGGACGACATAATTTAAATAAATTGGCCATTTTTTTCACAGCAATGCTCCTTTTATTCTTGTCCATATAATCCGTTGACTTAATCTTCCATAAGTCTCTATATATGAAGATAAAAAAAACTATTTTTCGTTCATATTTTGAATGTTACAATTGCCATGATGTTAACGGAAAACTAATGTTTTGTTTGACAAACAGTTGCGTACAAGTGTAAACATGTTTATCAAACGCGCTTTAAACAAGCCTTCAATCAAAATGTTCGACCAACACGTCAAACACGTAGTTTTTTGACAAACACGTCAAACAAAGCCGCAGGCTATCAAATAAGTTTGACCAACACGTAAAATTTGACAAATAATTTGTTGGCCTACAGTATGTTTGTATATTATTTTGTTGTACGGAATCTCCAGCTGTAAAACTCACAAGCTGTTTTTTAATTCAATTTGCATAAATACATTAATAAATAAAATCTATTCAGTAACTTTGTTTTTGTTTTAAAACATTTTTGCTATTCAGAAAATTATCGGTGAATCATTTTTCTAAGAAAAAATACTATTCATATAATCAGTGAATAAGCCAAGTATCTTAGAAAAGTATTTAATATTACTTTGTTGCATATATGATTTTAACAAGATTCAAATTTATTGAAAAATAGATAATTTATTAAAAATACAAATGTAGTATTTGGATTTTTTTAACTTTCACGAGGGATGACTTTAAAAATATTAACATTTGGATCTCATGAAGAAGCTGCGTTTTTAGAACAATGATATTAGTTGCATTCAAGTTATTAATATTTTTGAGTTTATCTACTACATATTTGTGAAGAAACTAAAATTGCAAGAAGTATAGATAAATATAGAAGCAGTAGTAGCATTTTACTGGATGTAAAAAAGTGAAACATACTTAGTGTAATTTAGAAATTTGTAGTTCATTAAATTTGCTAATACTTAGTACCTAATGACCAAGCCACAGGAAAAATAATAAGAGGTGATCAGTCTTTTGGGATTTTTTAATGGCAAACTTGATTTAATTATAAAACAGTTGGTAAATAAAAAGTTTCTTTTTTCACCTCAGTACTTAAATCGAGCACAAAATTTAACTTGAGAGTTGGCCAGTTACATAATAGTTCAAAATAAATAACTTATTTTATGAAAAGTTTTATTACACAGTTAGTTACGGTAAATCGTTTAAAAAAATGTAATATTTTTGATTCATTAAAAATTTTATTTAAACTTGCACAAAATGTTTTAAGTGCCAACCAATTTCTGATAGAAAAAAACGTTTATTTTTTATTTAAAAATATGTGTCATCTTTTAAAATACCACTTGCTTGTTGTGAAACTCGTCTGTAATCCATCTCGAGAGGCACTAACTTAAAAATGTGGTGTTGCAAAAAGGTATAAAACAATCTAGAAAGCGTTACATAAAAATGATAAGTAGTGCAGTGTATCTTTGAAAATAAGAAACGTGTAAACCTCGTTTATCGTAAACACATGTGCACTATTGAAAAGCAAGCTTTTTGGTTGTTGTAATGCTCCTTGCAACCCATGTCAAGTTGAATGAAAGGGCGACCCATTGTTCCTATATCTGAAAATGAAGTACTTGTACATGTAATATTGCTGAACAGCACAGACATATTGTTCATATTAAGAAAACATGTGCCTTATTGGAAGCAACCTTTTCTAGAAAAAAGACAGTCGCTAATAGTTTATCTTTTGAAAGCAGTAGCTAAAAGTACCCGTTCGAAGTAAGTCGATAATGTTCACTCCCGAAGGTAAACATTTAAAGTAGCGAATAACCCTAGTTTGAAAATAGTCGTTTTATAGGACTTACTCGAAAGAAGTTGTTAATGTTACTAGCCGTAATAAGTGTTAATATTTCACACTCGAAAGTGGATATTAAGCTGTCTCGAAACTTAAGAAATAAAGTTTATACTCTTAGTCTTACTATAAAAAAGTATAAAAGTAAAGTATAGAAATCTCGTAATCTCGATCAATTGATTCTCGTTAGAATTAATTGAAAATATTTTCTCTCGTATAGGTACAAAAGTGGACTTAAAAATAATGTAAAATAATGTTACGATTTTTGAATCCGTCTCTGTCGATCTACCCAGACACGACGGCACCGACCGAATTTGCTTTGTGCTTTGTTATGCTGGCCCGCGATTTGCCTGGAAACTTCTCGCCGCCTAGATGGGCGACGTCCAGATGGGTCTATGGATCATTCGCGAAAAAGGTCGTAGTAAGATTTACATGTATAAAAAGGACAGCAGCCAGGGACAGTTTAGTTAAGTTTTAAAGTGTTTATGATTTATGAAATTTAAATTCTTATAAAAAGTTGCAAAAGTTGTATATCTAAGTGATTTAAAAAAAAGTAAAATTTATTGTATTGGAATAAACATTGTTTTGTTACTGTATCGAGAGTTTTAAATCGCCGAACCCAAGAAAGAACGTTGTTGTTTCGTTGTTTTGTTTTTTGTTACAATTAAAAAAAGTGATAAAAAGAAGTTGTTTTCATTGGAACTGTGAACCAGAATATAAAATAAATAAAGTGCAAAAACTCTCTACACAGTAAACCAGCAAAACCTATGGTGATATGAAAACCCCTATGGTTGAGCGAGCATAGAAACACCCCCTTACTCCATCACTTTCTTATTGTAATAAATCAAAATGACAGTTAAAAAATGAATAGAATAATATTGATAAGAATTTAAATAAACTTGAAAATGTTTTTGTCTTTAAACAAATTGAAAACATTTAAAGGGGAAATAAATACGTTTTTTATGCAACTTTTTAACAATTTTTTTTTTAAATGGAGATACATTTAACATTTTTTGGTTTGTAATATTTAACTTTGTCTAGTGCATATCGGTATTAGTTTATTTATTATTATTATTGTTTCTTATATTATGAATAAATATTTAACCAGTATAGGAAGGCATGACATACAATATTTCTTATTAGAGTGGCATTTGTATATTAACAATTTGCACTCGTATGTCGCCGTATAGTCACCACAATACGTTTACCCTTTGCACTTGTATGTCGCCGTATAGGCGGCACACCATGTCTTATCATTACTGCGGGTTGACCGGTCTGTCATCCCCTAAGCCCATTTCTAATATTTCTAAATTGCTTTCCTAAACCTTCGTTGAGTGTTTTTGTAAAAATAAAAGATAACATGATATTTATTTTAGACTTGCTATCGTAAGCTGTTTATTTTATATCTGCTGATGTATATATTACAACCATTGGGTAAAGTTCGGTGTGTTTTTTCGTTATATTTTGTAAAAAAATATTTGAAATGCCCAAGAGATTTTTACTAGATGAAATTGAAAATGATGCAACGTAGTGACGATGAATTTTATATTGACTCGCCTGAAAATGATAAATTGGATAGTGGTAATATCAGTGAAGAAAGTGACTCTAGTAGTGGTAGTGATGTTATAATTACTAAAGGACAGAGAACTATACCTTTACTACAAATTCGACATACATACATTGTCGTTTTTAAAAGATTTCATCCCCTTTCGTAGGGGTGCTTACAACATTGGAGATATCACAATAAAATTTAGCGACTTCAGGAAATGTCACTATCAAACTTAGAATTGCCGAAGACTACGAATTCGACACTAATATCAGCCGTTTTTAATAGTTTTTACATTCCATCTTCTTTTCATCACCCATCGTAGTGGTGCCAACAACACTAAAACCACCCCTGGTATGTATAAAACAACTTCTGAAAATTTTATCCCAATCGATCCAGCTGTTTGGGAGTTTTTTTAGGACATACATACAAACATTTTTTTATTTATATATATATATATATATATATATATATATATATATATATATATATATAAGATAATGGTAATAATTATGATATTATTTGTGTTTCTTTCTCCTCAAGATTTATTATTTTTGTATACTTTTATTTTTTTATTTAGTTATTTTTCATGTTATAATGGTAATAAATTATTGTGTTTAATTTGAATAAACTTCCGTGCAAAAAATATTATTTTTTAGAAAACATTCCATAGTTTTTGACATTGAGCGATTTTTGCTTTTTTTTCTAAAACATTAAAAAAAAATGCACATTTTTATTTTGTTTTACACTAAGTGTATCTAATATGCAACTTTACCGCATTTTTAAAAAATTCCGAATATATAGATAAGTAAATAAAATAATAGTCCGAGTACAGTGTAATCACAAAAGAACATATACACGAGTGCAAAGGGTTAAAATTTAAATTAACATCATAGTAAAATCATTTATTTACCCCCTTCAAGACCAACACATAAAATAATAAATAATTTTACTGACCCTAGGGATTCGATAATCCCATTATTGTTTTTAAATATATTGCAAACATTAACATTAAAAACGTATAATTATCGAATTGACGAAATTTGCTACAACACACTAAAAACTACATTACATAACTCTCTCCAAGAAAATCATAGCTCTAATATCAGTGGGTATATTTAAGAATAAAATTAAGAGTTTTTATAATTGCATACTCAACGAATGATCGGCATAAATATGTTCCTTTTTTTTCTTTTTCTGTATTACAAAACTAAATAAGACTGGTATATTACAGTAATGTTTTTGTCATATAGGAAATAAGTGTTTTGTATTATTCTTAAATTATATTTTAAATTTGTGAATTTTTAACGGTATTATTATGTTGTAGTGTATATAGATTAATTGTATTGTTGTTTAGCTAGTTTCCCGAGACCAGCATGTCTGTGCTGCATTAAATAACTTTTTTTGGATAGTGCTGCTATTTTAAATTCAATTTAAAATTAGGACAAGTTTTGTAACTGTTAAATTTTTTGAATAAAGTTCTTAAAAAAAAGATAATCCTTGCTAGATGAGAAAAGAAGAGATTTTTTAAATAATTTATCACAAGCCCCTACTTTCTATTTAAAAATTTGGGGGTAATACTATCATTCGAAGGAAGTTAAATGCAGGGATGAAATGTTTTCATTGCAGGATGTTATTTCAAAATCATAAATTGACGTGTATCGAAAGTTTTTATAAATATGCACAATAATTGAAATAATGATTTTATTTCATTTGGCTGTTATCTTCATGTTCATATATATATATATATATATATATATATATATATATATATATATATATATATGTATATATATATTTATATATATGAGTTTTTTTTTTATTGAATTGGTCACTTCTAACTGCTACCCAAATAAATTAAAAAATATAAAATATAAAGTGGTATAACCTAACAGGTAAAATGAGTCAAATTAACGAATATAACATATATTGACATAACTTGAAAAAAAAAATTTTCACAATAATAGACATTTTATTTTCATGAGCATGATGGATATTATTTTATTGGCATGTACAGGAAAATTTTATAAATATTTATTTAGTATAAAAATTAATTTTGTAAGTAGGTAAGAGTAAATTTTGATGAGATGGCGGATGTCAGATCTCTTATTAATATTATTGTTATCACTGTTAATTGCAACCATGATAAAGACAATAAATTTGTCGAAAGCTTGGCAAAGTAAAAAAGAGTTTTTATTTCTGACTTGGACTGAATACCCGTGAATTTTACATAATACTATAGGCCTGTTCGTTTGTCATGCTCAAGCTGCTCAAAACTGATTTGAGCAAAATTCGACTGTTTGTTTGTTATAAGCAATTGATCAGAGACCGTTCGTTTGACAGGAGCAAGTTGCTGTATACCAGATAAAGCAGAATTTATTTGCTCCACCAATTTAGGTAGAGCAGAAAAATCATATCAGTTTGATCTAGCAGAATTTTAAAAATGAATAGAAAATTCAGTATAATTAATGGTGAAGTGACTAATGCAAATTCTGAGTTGAAAAATTATTTACTTAACGAATGAAAATTTGATGGGCAATTTGTTTGTTTTTTGTTGGTATCAAATATCAAATTGTTTTGGTGTGGGTTTTGTGAATTCAGCATTTGGTAAATGCTCTTCGTGGATTTGTATCACGAAAATCATATCAATCTGCACATTTATGTAATTTATTGAGTAACGTGAGCATGACAAACGAACAGGCCTTATAAGTACAGTCGAGAAAAGCAACCTTCTTCTGGACAGAATCTAGCAGCTTAAGCGATGATAGAGTCGCAGCTATATTTTATTTTAGCTTTCATTTCCGATTCCAGTTTAGCATAGAAACATTTGGAATAATTATTTTGAAAATAATATACTTACCGAACATCTAAAGCACATTTGATGCCATTTGGCGTCCAAAGCTACAATAGCCTTATCGGGGATTGGTTTGCCGCAACCTTTGCATTTATCGGCATGTTTGGAAACGTAGCATTTTTGACAGCGCGGAGTTCCGGCAACGTCCATGAACTGTTGGCCGATCAATTTAGTTTTGCAGTCTTCGCATACGAAATGATCTTCGTGCCAGTTGACTCCCATCGCTTGGACGCATTTCTAAAAATATAAAAAAATGATAAACAAACTTTTTTAACATACATTTTCGTTTACAAACATAAACACGCGATAAAACCCTCCATTCTAATCAGATTTTAAATAGTCGAACTTTTGTTTATTAACTTATTTTATTACATTCATTAACACTGTTTACATTCAATAAAACTGTCGTTAATTAACAAGTATAGACAGCGAAGTTTTGAATGCTAATAAATGAGTTTTTGAAAATTGAGATCGATCATTTGAAACAATTCTGACACGTACGTATAATTATTTATTATTAGTTGTCTTTTATTAAGTCTAAAAAAACTTTCGTTCTGAATTATAATTCTTATTTGTAACATTCTTGTAACGTTCTTTTATGCATTTAATATCATGAAATCAGTTTTTACTATGCAAATTCATTTTATATTTATGTTTGATCCGCTTGCAAAAAATATGCCTATTATACCTTGTGCATTGCAAGATAATAAATATTTGTTTACCTTTCTCTTAAAGAGTTGCAAGTTAAATTTTTTTTGGAAGATTTTACTTCCAATGGTTGGGTACTCGCCCAAAGAAATAATACTTCCAAACCGATGTTTTGGTTGTGTTGAGCTGAACAACAAATGGATGGGCCGCGAGAATCTGTCGGCATTTTCTGTGATAGTAACGTTAGAACAAAGACAAATACCCAACATTTCTTCTATGACTCAGCGATGGTAGAGCTCCAGTCAGCCGCCTTTAAACTGAATCCAGCAATGCCAACGTATGTTTTGGCGTCGAGCTCAAGTGAAGGTCTAACCTGAGCTATGTTGATAACACGAAACATGCACGTTAAAAAATTTTTGTGTTAATGTGCGGTTGCTTTTTAAACTTTATTCTCTTGACTAGGTATATTGTACAATTTACATTGTTTCACCTCTTGTTTACTAATAGTTTTTATGAGACAATTGTGGTTTCTGCTTTTTTTTTTTATAAATATCCATACAAATTTACACTTCCAATATTTATATGCAGCATGTTTTAATATAATATTACAAACATGTTGTTAAAGCTTACGGAATCATTTTCACTTTGTGTTTTAAGCAAGTAAAGATCTCCTGACCATATCATCGAAATGGCTCAGCTGGGATCGTCTACTGTGAACACGAAAAGGGTGAATCAGCAGGCAGTAGCTTCTCAGTTAAACAAAAATCGTGGACTGGTAGAATTTTCATTAATCATCAAATAACTCTGAAAGAAGGTTTCTTCCTTTCGCTTTATCAGTATTTTATGCACCCAGAACTTCCGGCTATTCTAGTCTATTCTTCCCCTCTTCTTTCGCAATTAGAAAATGTAATTACTACTACTTTACTAATTTTTTGACGCTACTGTGAAGCTACTAAGATATACTGAATGGGACCCAGCTATCGTATGCACGTATAGTGTAGGTACATCGGCCTTGATCGATCTAGGCTCAGAACATGACTTGCTCAGAACCACATGGCACATCTAGTGTGAGTCGGGCTTAACATACAAAACTGTCTTTACTAACAAGAAAACTGAAAACATTTTCATACTTCTATACCAAAATTACTGACCGACCAATCACAAATCTAAGAACCAACACTTTAGAAGCCATTCTTCACATTTAAATAAAGCCAGTTTTCATAGTTAAAAACTACGTACTAAAGATATGTCAAAATTAAAAAAAAAAGTTTTACATATTTTTGAACGTAAAATTTATAAAGCACTTACGTCCAAAATAGGTTGATCGCAGGCGTGGCACATAGGCGCGAAAAGCTTAACATGGCAAGGCGTACAATAAGGCATATCATCTTTGGTATGAAATTTTTCTTCGGTAATTGGATTTTTGCATTCATTGCAACAAAAATGATCGGGATGCCATGTCTTTCCTAAAGCTGTTAGTATCTGCAAGAGAGTGTTAGTGGTTGCAAAAAGAAACAAACGAAACTCTATGGAATATTAGTGTTAAAAATATATGCTTACTGTTAATTGCTGGGTAATATATCTTATGCAATATTGTTTTAAAACTTTACAAGTAGGAGAAATATCTATTAATTTAAATAAGTTTAAACCCCTATTTTTTTATTGTCACAACAAAAAATGTACAATACTGGTTTTTAAAGAACCAGCTAATTTAGTATTAACCTATACTATACTTTTTTACTGGGTGATGTTTGTCAAAAGGTATAGATGTCCTGACTAGCGCTCTTCGTGCGGTCCTTCATGTGTACCTGGTAAGAGTTGGAATTCTTGATTTGTCTTTTCTAAGGGCAAACATGAGTTTGCCAAGACCCACCCTATGCTGATGAGGGGCACCACCCCGAAACCGGTCCATAGTTGGTTACTCCGAACGGATAAATTTAATAATATTTTCTTTTACTTAACAAAAGCATCTATCTGCATATCACCCGAAAAAAGAATTTTTTTATTCTTTTCTATATTATTTATATGTTTAATATTTTTATTCGGTAAATTATATTTGATTTTATTGTTAAAACCTTTAAACTGTTGAGTACTTTCCTTTTAAATAAAAGTCTGATTGAAATTATTCCTGCACAATTAAACTACATTAAATTTTTTTGTCTATATTTCAGTTAGTTTTTTAAAATACACGATTTAGAAATATGTACAACTTAATAAGTTAAGAAGTTTTTAAAGAACAGAAAAATCGCCTATATTTTAACCAGTTCCAAAAATTGCAAATTTTATACTATTAATATCTTTCTTTTCTTTCTTATGTTAAACTATGGAAAACTATCATTTATGTTACAAATGACATCAATAAATAAATTATAATAATTATATATTTTTTATAAAATCATTAAGTTAATCCATTTTAATTCTTTTAAAACTATCATTACATTTTATTAATACAGATGTAGAAAAATATTTGCGGAACATGGAAATTTTAATGTGAAACGCTGAGGTGAACGAAAACCAGTCGACCAGCATAAAATATAATAAACACGACTCCAATTTAAACTGTCCCCACCTAGTCGACATGTGTCTGCTGTCTGCGGCGCTAGAAATCAGTTTAAAACTTTTAGCGGCGCTGTGCACGTTTGACCTATCAAGAAAGAGACTACGACGCATGCAAGAAAAATAATTTCTCTTCTAAAAATGTGTTGACCTCACCACATTGGCCCCGTAAATGAAATAAGTATTCTTTATTTTAAAAAACATTAACTTTTAAAAAATAATTTAAAAATTTTAACCCCAAAAAAAACATTAACAAATCAAACGCAATAAAGGTTAAACCACTCAAGAGGTCCGACGGCACAACAGCCGTATCTTCCAAAAAAAAAACGGATCTGCTGGCCGGAATGTTCAGCTCTAACTCAACCCTCGATACCAATGGTAAACAACCCCCAACGATACCTAGAATAAACGCATCAATTTCTGAGGTCATTTCGGAAAATCCTACAAAATCTTGACTCTAATAAGGCAGTAAGACAATTGTCCTGAAGACCTGTTCAAGAGCTCACCCCAGTTATCTGTAGACTCTTCAAGTTATCATACAGCAAAGAAGTATTTCCGTCCATGTTTTGAGATAACCAGACAATATGGATTTCGACAACTTCGGTCTACTGGAGATTTGCTGGCTTATGTCACTCAGCTTTGGAAAAACACCATTGAGAAGTTTGGTGAATCCCGTGCAATAGCCTTGGATATATCTAAAGCCTTTGACCGCGTTTGGCACCAGGCATTGTTAAGTAAATTATCTGCCTACGGTCTCTCAACCAAACTGCGCCAATGGCTCTTGAGCTTCATGCAAGATCGCTCCTTATATGTGGCAGTTGACGGTATTTCTTCTGATGCGTTTAAAACCAATGCTGGGGTCCCCCAGGGTTCCATCCTGTCCCCCACCTTATTTCTTTTACACATCAACGACCTCTTGAAAACTACCACGAACCCCATTTACAGTTTCGCAGACGATAGCAACTTTTACATCCTATCGATCACTTTCGGTGAATGATACAAATAGACTTAGGCAGGAACAGGAAATACCCCCGGAAATACCCTTGAATCAAGTCCCTCCATCTTGATTTTGGGAGTCATGGTGTCCAATAATATGTCTTTGCATGACCATGTTGCTAACATCGCAAAGTCAGCAAGCCAGAGGCTAGGTTTTCTGTGAAAAACTAGAAAGTTTTTTACTCCTGATTAACTGTTGACGACGTACAAGGCTCAAATCCGACCTATAATGGAGTATTGCTCGCACATTTAGGGTTCAGCACCAAAGCATTCTCTTCGTCTTCTAGATTCCATTCAGAAAAGGGCCATTCGGTTGATAAACAGCTCAACTCTCAAAGATACCCTTCACCCTCTAGAACATATAAGAAGAGTTGCAGACCAGTCATTACTCTACAGATATTTCCATGGCAGATGCTCCAGAGAAATAAAAACTCTTGTACCACCATTGGCCACAGTCGGCCGAAGAACTCGGCACGCTGATCAGTCTCACCCATTTACTCTCAAGATTGACACTACAAGGACCAATCTCCATCAAGAATCCTTCTTTTCCAGGGCTGCTACAGAATGAAACATTCCAAAATCAGTTTTTTCAGAGAACTATGACCTGCAACTTTTCAAAAAGCGGGTCCACAATCATTTCCTTTCTATAATCCCTTTCCCTTCTAATTATCGCAGTGCGGGCCGTCCGCGGCCCACACGATAGGTCTACCTTTTTTGCGACTATTTTTATTAAAAAAAAAAACCTTGTTGGAAAAGCATGATAGAAAAGCAAAATAAAAATAATGTTTTTACAAAACATATTATTTATACGAGTCATCGTTTTGAACTTTTTGTTCCTGATAGGTCAGGCGTGCACAGCACTGCTAGCTTCATATCGATTTCTAGCGTCGCAGAAACATGTTGACGAGGTGAAACAGTTCAAATTTGATCGAGTAATTAATTACTTGATTGTTTAACGCAAATATTTATTATATTTTGTGCTGGTCGTCTGGTTTTCGTGCATCTCAGCATTTTAAATTGAAATGTCCGAGGGGCTTGCCACGGGGGAAATTCTCGTACGTTCAAGGGGAAATACGAGGATATATCGGGCAATGCGAGGCAATATCAGGAAATATGGGGCAATGCCGGGCAATATGAGGAAATATTAAGAAATACGAGGCAATGCGGGGAAATATTTGGAAATATAATTTAACTGCTGTTTAAAAATTATTCATAGTAGGTATATATACATTCCGAAACGCAGAGTTAGTTTAAAAATGTCATACAAAGCACCCCACGCTTTTAGAACAGTGACATTAATTTTCTCGTCAGAATTTTATTCCTATGTTAAAAATTATTTTTTACTTTTTAGTTTGATTAACTTTAAAAGCGTGTTTTTTAGTTTTTTTAAACTATAATTTATTTTTTGCTTTTTGGTTCGATTTGTTTTACTCACTAATGTATAATGTATTAAATGGTAAAAGCACAAAAAGAATGCATCGGCCGGGAATCGAACCCGGGCCACTCGCGTGACAGGCGAGCATTCTACCACTGAACCACCGATGCGATGAACTGTTTTAATATTTGTTCTGCGCGCAAGCGTAGTTCATGCACTAGATCTATCTCTCTTACTCTCATGCAAAGGATCCCCAAAGAAATTTAAGAATCCTGGCGAAAGTAATCAGGATAATCGGATATTTTGATCGAATTATTGCATTGTCGTCGGTCTTTGACAAGTGTGCAAAGTTTAAATGAAATCTGATCGCTTAAATTAGAGTAAAATCGAGGCCAAAGATACAGGTAAAGCTAATATAAGCGTGTTAATAATAATTGAATCATATGTCTACACACAATATGATCAAATGATCATGTACATAAAAAATAGTAGCACAATAACTGCAATACCGGGAAAGACAGGAAATAAGTAAAAATGCAAGCAATACCAGGATAATTACAGGAAATGAGCGGTAATGCCACGAATATGTGGGGGAACCAAGGGGGGAACATTAAGAAATGCGAGGCATGACCAGGAAACATTGGGAAATGCAGTGCAATACGAGGCAATACGAGGAAATACGGGGAAATGCGGAGCAATATTAGGAAATTCGAGGCAATACCAGGAAATATGGGGCAATACCAGGAAATGTTGGGAAATGCGGGGCAATACAGGGAAATAAAGGGAAAATGGCAATATTTCGTACGTTGATTTCGCTCGTGGCAAGCCCCTCGGAAATGTCTATGTTTTGCAAATATTTTTTCCAACAGATTCGGCCTTTCCAACAGCGAATTTGGTTGGAGTTTCACGTATACAAAATCTGGCAGATCTTGCCAATAGCCGTGAATACGACTATATTTATTAAAATAATTATACTCTAATTACTCTTAATTAGATTGTTTAAATTGTGCAATATAGAAATTTAAGAGTATTCCTCCACACCTGATTTATTTGGATTAGTATTGCAAATATAAAAAAAAATAGCAAATCAAGAAAAAAAATTTAAATTAACTTACACCTCCTTTAATTTGTTCCTTGCACTTGTTGCAGGTTTTTGGTTCAGTGGCTGCGGAACTCTGTAAATAAATAAAGAATAATAAATTCTTACTGCCTTATTCCTTATTTTTTAATGCAGCAGGTCATTAAAAATACCAACATTCAAGTTACATGGTGATAAATCATCGATAAGACCAGTATTCTAAATAAAGTTTGGAATTTTTTATAATATAGAAACCATGTGCAAACTTTCCACTTTGTTTTAGAGACTGTATTTTTTTATTATTTAATTAAAAAAAAATCCTATAGGTTTGTTGATCCAATAACATTTTCCCTAAAAGGTTAGTTGAGATTTGGCTCAGTATGAATTTGAAGAAATAACTATCTTGTTTTAGCCAACGTTTTGATTTTTATTAAATTTATCCTTAGGGCTTCATAAAAATGGATTTTCAAATAAAAATAATATTTTGTACTTGCCACAAAGAAAAAGAGTTAAAATTTTGAGTTATTTCCGAGTAAAAACTTTTAAAATTTGGTGATAACAAATAATAATACTTTTTCATATATCTTTCTCATGCCTGATATCCTTTTCATTAAATATCTTCCTGTTTGCCCCACATAGCATTTATTACAATTGTTATAATTAATTTTGTAGATAACATTGGGTAACTTGTCTCTTATCGTAAGAAAAACTATTTTCCCAATTAAGTATAAATTGATCCTTATTTAAAACTATAGAAAGTCTAAGAAGACCCATACAGCAAAACCCACCAATTAGAAATACAGACGATAACTGGGCACGTAATATTGAGCAAAAGGCATACATATATGCAAAATATCTATAGATGACGTTTTAATCAAACAATGGAAAAAATCCTCAAAAATGAAATGTCCTAAATTCGATTTAATTACTAAAGAAATTCTAAAGCAGCTCCCGAGAAAAACCGTAATGAAATATAGCCAATATCTGAATACTTCACTCAAACTGAGATATGTCCCCTAGCTTTGGAAAATATCAGAAGTGAAAACCAGGAAAATCTCCCCATGATGTAAATTCGTCCAGACCTATATCACTACTATGTACTAGTGATATCGAAACTGTTCGAAAAGTTGCTTCTAAAAAGATTAAAAGTAATAAAGGAAGAAAACCAGTTTGGTTTCAGCCACTCGACAAATGACATTTTCATAGGATCACTGACATTAAAGGAAAAGAAAGTGTGTTCTACCTTCTTTCTGGACGTCGTACAAAGGACTTTTTTACAAATTAAAATTATTCTTCCCTAAACAACATTCACAACTACTGTAAAAGAAATTAAAGCAGGAGTGCCACAAGGTAGTGTATTAGGTCCAGTACTATATCTGCAATATACTTTTGACATTCCAAAACTTGAACAATGGACAATAGTGACATTTGTAGACGACACAGCAGTTATTTCAGTATATATACTAAATAATTTATCAAACGCCATTTTTAACGTTTACATATACATATTAAATCTTGTATGGTATTGTAGATATAATACTTGAGAGCAAAAATTGACGCCGTCCACTTTCGGAGGTTGGCGATCCAAATGGATAACGTGGTTCTAGATACAGCCATGCGGAATATGTCAAGCGATGAGCAAACAAACCATCTTCGGATGTCCTTCAGCCAAAAATTTTGGCGCCCGCTGACAGACCCCTTGCCTTGGACCTTGTCTTCTATAATCAGTCGCAGAAGTTTATACTTTTCTCCTCGCAATATGTGACCTATATAGCGCGTTTTTCTCTCCTTGATGGTAAGCATGAGTTCTTTTAGTTTTCTCATGCGATTAGCAAGAAATTGTTTGGAAAGAAGGAACAGCAGCCACTGCAAAGGATTATCAACACAGAGAGAACAAAAATTAAAACTCCCACATAAGATATAAAATCTTTCCTATAAATTCGAATAGAAATGTTAAAGCTAGATAAATAATTCTAAAATATTTTGAAAACAAATACAATAAAACTCATAAAGTGACGTTGAAGAGGCCACTAAGAATAAGCCCCATCTAATATTTTATAATGAGCATTCCAGGAAGCAATAATGTACCGTGACTGTTTAAAAGAAGTTTTAGGTATCTAAAGCTAAAGTGTAAGTTAGGAAGGTAGAGCTTTTTCTGGTCCAGCTAAAGAGGGAACTACGGAGAACAATAAAGCAAAATATTTTTACAAAGGACAACTCAAGGAAATATTCTTTGCTATAACTAAGTTGTTAATTAGTGTAAGAACTTTCTGTATTTTAAAACGACTGCTATGGCTACAATGCGAACATACTGGTGTTATCCTAATTCCTATGTAAAATATAAGCCAAATTAAAGGAACCGCTATTAAAAAGAGTCTGATCGTTCATATAAATGCAAAAATAATTTATAAATATTTTATAGAATAACAGATATGCCCATGTTATAATGGCACAACAACAGACTGGTTTTCTGGGTTATTATTGGGATATTTTGGGTCATAAGAATAAACAATTGTTTATTAAGTTCTTTACTTTTGGTCAATACAACATTTAAAACATTGTTTAAGAAAAAATCACAATAATTCGTGATTATAGTTATTACAAGGTATTTTTTGTATTTAAATAATTGTTTAAAATTAAAGTATGTAACTAAACAAAGCTTATAAAACATCTTTGTAGATTTTTTTACCAACACAAAGGGTATATTCAATTATACGACGGCATTTCAAAACCACTATTACAATTGGTTTTTAAACAAATGAAATTTATTCATCTAATAAAATTGTAACTGATAAATGATATTTATAAAAAAGTGGATAGGTATCGGTTTTTTTTGTATATGAAATAATTAAAAAAATGCTCTTTTAAAATATACTCTGTAATCAAATTATGTAGATACATTTTGTTAATCTAATTTTATCTTCTTGTCACGATGACACATTTTTTTTCGGAGACAGTTTCGTTAGAAGAAAAGTAAAAAAACCAAAAGCAAAACGCTTAATACTTATTTTTGAATTTCTCCTAGAGTTGTATATTAATATTATAGCTTCGAATTATAATTGTTGTAAATTAGTTCCATGGGAAACATTTTTTTTAATTAAAATAAGCTAATCACTATAGTTACATTTTTAGCTAACTTACTATTAAACAATATTTAATTTTCTACAAGATACATATAAGTACAAATATCACGTACCATCTTACAAATGTTATCAATTGATTTCACTTTTAACTGTTAAAATTTCGAATTATTTTTTATCGAAAACTTTGACAACTTTTTTGACGTTTCGTAAATACATAAAACAGAGACTAACCGACTAACAAGAAACAATGAAACTGAGCCCATTTCACTCTATTACCATATTTACTGTATTATATCAGGCTTTTAGGGGGTGCGGCGCACATTAGAGTAAAATCATTTATTAATTCAAACCACGCACACATCACGTTAATATTAAATGTGTGCATCGATTGTTAAAATAAAATAATAATAATGAAATATAATTAATTTTTGATGATTTTATCAAGTTTTTTCGGTTACAGAAAAAATCATTCTGGATTTAAATTTTTTTAAGAAAATAGTAATTTCAGTTTTTTCTTCTACGTATCTAGAGAGTTTGTAGTAGTATTTCGTATCCAATATGGTTATCGTTTGCAAATATGTACTAAGTTTTTTATTTTTTGTGATAAACGATACACGAAGGTTTTATGGGAGTTACTAAATGAAATTTGGCATAAGTGGCTTATTTTATATTATTAGTACATCCTATTGGTAAGGTATTTTTATATTCTCTGTTCAGCAATATTAAGTTTTTCAAATTTGGTGCAAAAATATGGAAGCAGATTTGCAGTTCATAAACAAAATAGTTTTTTCTACTGAAGCTACGTTTCAATGGTTAATATACAAAACTGTAGAGATTGGAGCAGAAAAAATCTTCACTGGATGTGTGAGGCTCACACACAATTTCTTAAAAAGTGAAGGTTTGGGTAGGTATCATTAACGACAAATTATTGGCCATTATTTTTTTCAAGACACAATTAATAATGTGGTTTATCTAGATTCTTTGATGAAAAAATCCTCACTGGATGTGTGAGGCTCACACACAATTTCTTAAAAAGTGAAGGTTTGGGTAGGTATCATTAACGACAAATTATTGGCCATTATTTTTTTCAAGACACAATTAATAATGTGGTTTATCTAGATTCTTTGATGAACTTTTTAAAGCTACATTAAAAAGACTTTATTGAACGATTGAATGACCGCCCAGATCCCCTGATTTGACTACTCTTGATTACTCCTTATGAGGTTATTTAAAATCAAAAGTATATTTAAATAGACCAGATAATATTGCAGATTTTAAAGTTAGGCAAACAAAAGAAATTAACAATATAACCTCTGAGATCCTACCAAATGTTCTACGAGAATTCCAAGATCCCTTTGCTTATTGTCAAGAAGTGAATGGTAATCATTTTAAACATTTAATTTAACTGTAAAATAAATTGACACATACTTTTTAAACATTATGTCACATTATTTGCTTCATTCTACGTAAAGTATCAAAATTTGACATTTTCAAAATAAATTTTCTCAGTTATGATTGCACAACATTTAAAAATTTTAATATTGCTGAACAAAGAATGAAAATCCATTTCGAACAAGGTGCCACACGACACCCCTTCTTATTTAAATACTTTGAGGAAGTGCTCATAATTCAGAGAGGGTGCAAGAAAGGGTAATATTTTCAAACTGTAAATTGTCAATAGAAATCGCCCTTTTACAATTTTTTTTTCAACAAATTCATAATAACGTTAAAAATGCATTTATTCCATACATATGGACCGCACAGTATATTTATATTTATTTAAATATCTGGTAAATCACAATTTGTTTAAACTGGCAATTATTCAAGGCAGATAAATTTGTTGTAAACAATGTGTAGCGATGCCCCATAGGGCATATAGAGGTATATTTTTTATTATTACAGTAGGTATATATTAATATTTAAATTTTGGTAAATCAAAATTGGTTTAGTCTGGCAATTATCCTGGGCAGATATATCTATTATAAACAATGTATAGGGATAAAAAAGCTCATTTTTTGTTTTTATATATTACTCTCTGAAAGATTTGTTATTAAATAATAAAAAAGTGCTTATTAAACGCTTAAATAAATACAGAATTGTACAGAATAATGTTGTACAGAATAATAAATTTAAATTAAATTATCAACTTTTAAAAATGTTAAAAATTATTTTATTTTTTGATTTAATTTTTGCACAAAATTCACATTTATATTATGTTTTCGTATTTATTTTTATCTATGAATTAAAATTTAGATTGTTTTAAATAGTTATAAAAAAAATCGCAATCACAAAGACATATTTAATAATCTATTTCAAATGTTTGTAGAATTATCTAATTTTAAAAACATAGTAATAAAACAAAAAATTGTTTAGTTTCCCATAAAAAAATTATTTTGTTCTCTTTTCTTAATCATTCTACGAACATACCTGGCAATGTTAACGTAATTAATTTTTGTTGTTTTGTTGGCAATTATTTGATATCATGGCCATTTGCTCATCGTCAGCTCATTTAACACGGTAAATATTTCAAAAAGAAATTAAATTTATATATTTTAATAATACTTTGCGCATTAAAAGTATATAGTCAATGCACATATTGACTTGTAATATATTTTCTTGTGAAGTTAGTGAGCACATGGCTTGATAATAATTAAGATTATTAAATAATTTAAAAAAGTAAGTACAATTAAAGAATTTGGACATTACTGAAATATTTATAATGGTTTTCAGTTTTTCATTTTAAAAAAATCTTTTGATAAGGAGCTAAATCTGAGCTAATCATTGCTAAGTAAAGATAAATAATGTATAAGCAAAGCTGTAAATTGAATTCGTACATTGATAAAATAAATATGAAGATCGAAAAGCGTGTTTGCAAACTTTGACGTTGATATGGTAGATAAAACAGTTTTTATAAATTAAAACTAACGTGTTAATATTTTCTACAAATTTTTCTGAAATTCAGTTGGTGCAAAATCTAACCAAGCTATAAACCGAAATTTCGTAACAACACCATTAATAAATAGAAAAATGGAAAAAAAGGGTTGGGAAGTCATGGGGACTGTCGACAGAAGTAAAAACTTAAAACTACGATATTACTCTATATTCTTTCCATATGGTTTATTAATATATATTTTATAAACTATATACATAGTATCTGTATTCAATTCACTTTATTCTCTGCATCAATATCACTGACTTTAACAATATTCAAGCTATTTATACTGTCAATCATTTAATTATATTTTAAAAACGATACAATGGGCTTATGGTAACTAAAATAAGAAACAAAAATTTGCCTATACAATTTTTCGCAGATCACTCGTGAAAAACTCCCTTGATAAAAAATAGGTTAGCTTGAAGTCCTTAAAAAATGTATACACTTTTTCGCGAACAAAATTACACTGTCTCTTTGACAGATAAACCCAAAAATATACAAATACACTAACAAATATTCCGTAAACAAGTCACTAATCTGCAGAATAATACAATGTAGCTTATTTATCTTATTTTAATATTATTTTGACCACTAATGACAGCCGCTGTCATCTTCCACATCTTAAATACCCACCTGTGAGTGACGTCACCGGATGCTTTAAAATTAAAAATGAAATTAACGTTTACCACAAAAGGATTTTTTGTGATGCAATATGATTTCGTAATACTAGTAGTAGCTTCACTTAAATATATGTTAGATTTTTTTAACTGCTTTAAAACAAAATCCAAGTACCTAATTTCAAGCAAGTTTTGTTGTCCTACACCGGCTCTGTGCTTTAATCGATTCGTTTCTATTTTTAGCTGATGAATCACGAGAAAATAGTGGTGAAATTGCTCCAGTTGGTACTGGAAATGAAGGAGAAGAAAAAAGATAACTGCGATGAAAACGTCCAAAGGTGAGAAATATGAGAAATTTACTACGGCGGATTCCGTCATAAAATAGAAACTACTTGACTAGCTTTAATTTTAACAGTAAAAAATCACGGTCATTATTCATACAAAAATAAACTTTATTAGGTAACTCTCTATCTTACTAAATTTGATCCAATCAATATTAAATTAATTAATTAGGTAGGTAAATTCTAATAAAAAAATGTTTACGTAATTTCCATTTTATGTTAATGTTAATGCATTTGATAAAATGGTGAGTATATTTGATTTTTAATTGGTAAATACTAAAGTAAAACGATTTATATTTTTTAAAGATCCATCGACGAGAAAATATCCAATATTCTAGAAAAAGTCAAAATGGGCTGTGACTACGAAGTATTAAAAGAAACATTAAACGAATTGCAGCAAAGTCAAAATCCATATAATGGAGAATTGGAGCTTAAAATTATCGGAAGTACCGAATCATTTTTGCCCAAATCGTCCAGAAGTAAGAAAGAGTAAGTACGTTTTATTTATGTAGGTAGTTATTATTTTAACATTTTTAATATAATAAGTATTTGATAGATATCAAATGCAGATATATCTGGAATATGTTTTTAAAAAAATATTCGTTGGAGACCAAAAGTAGAAATCATATCCATCAATGTAAATTAATAAATAAAATCTAAAGAGAAATTAAAAGTATTAGTGGTACTCGGTTCAATATTGTGCGTATTGTCACACGTACAGTGCAACAGAAGTAGCTTGGCGGGCGACTAGCCTCTAAAAGAACAAATATTCGGCTGAATATACTTCGCCATGGCTGTTTAACTTATACATAGACAATTGTTTAAAAGATCTGAAAGAGAGTGCGTATGGATTAAAAATGAATGATTTGATCGTCAAATGCCTTCTTTACGCCGATGATCAAGTCATATTAGCGTTATCTGAAGAGTTGCAGGCGATGGTTAATGTTATGCATGATGTGAAAACAAATGTGAGCAAAACGAAAGTAATGGTTTTTGAAAGAGAAGAAAGCATGACAAACTGTTGGGTTTCGATTGAGGGAGAAAGAGTGGAACAAGTTAATGAATTTGTGTACTAGTGTTCAAAATTTACTAGAGATGGAAAGTATGACAGTGACATTGAGCGAAGGGTGTTGGCAGGAAAACAAATGAATGGGACAATACATAGCTTTATGAATAGCCAGAAAGTGTCAAAAAAGGCACGTCTGGCGGTGCATAGAGGTGTGTTGGTTCCTACACTTATGTATGGTAGTGATTGTTGGGTTTGGCAGAAGAAGCATGAAAATAGGATTAATGCTGCGGAGATGAGTAGTCTGAGAAGTATAGCCGGAGTGACTCGGTTGGATAAAGTTAAGAATAGTGAGATAAGAAAACGCTGTGGTGTAAAAGAAGATGTGGTCACAAAGATAGATAAAGGAATGCTTAGATGGTT
Organism: Agelastica alni; assembly: GCA_950111635.1. Classification (NCBI taxonomy): domain Eukaryota; kingdom Metazoa; phylum Arthropoda; class Insecta; order Coleoptera; family Chrysomelidae; genus Agelastica; species Agelastica alni. The sequence goes on from OX467715.1 coordinate 38,114,894, forward strand.
TGGACACGTAGAAAGGATGGATAAAGGAAGATTGACGAAACAAATTTATAAGGCGAGGAATGGGCAAATCGGTAGAGGTCGACCGAGAGGTCTAGCGACTGTAATGCAAATCAGGGCCTGCAGCAGTGGCAAATGAAAATACAACGGGTTCTAATAGTAACATTTCCATAGTGAAAAATTATTCCAGCCAACATTATAAAATTGTAGAACACCATATTGTTACGATAAAGACGTCCCTGTTGTATTATCTGGCCGAGACGATATAAGAAATCTCGAGGTTGTAGTTTTAGTTTTCAAGTTTAATTTGAAGTAAATTAAGTTTGTGAATTGTCAAGTAAGAATTTATTGTTTGGATGGATTAAAATAAATTGTTTATTTTTTTTTACTGAGTTTTAAAATCATCGAACCCAAGGGTAAATATCGCAACAATATGGAACAATATGTTTCAGTTCTTTTCTTCAATTAGGGTAGAGACAAAACCTGCCTTTATCTGTTAATAACACAGTTCTCCATTCTTGTAAGTCCCAATGCACATTTTGTAGTGCTCACCTTAATTTTAGTCCACAATTTCCTCAATGCACGCCTGGCGTGTAATCAAGCATAATGTAGTCTATTCCTCAAAGTACGGCCAGTATCTACCCATGCTCTTATTTAATATAATCCTCCTGCCTACCTACATAACGTTGCTTGCGTTTAGTAACTGCATCGGTTTTTTAAGTACTAAAATTGAGTATTTTTTAAATATTTTCTTTTCTTGGTAACATTGTGTCTTGTGTCAACATTTGTTGGTATTCAAGCGGTTTTTATAAAGTTTTACTAGGAATTTTAAATGGACTAACTTTTTAATTTTTCACTCGGCCTTTTTTGTCGAAAAAAAATTTGCTATGATTTACTAAACACAACCAAGTGTAACTAGCACCCTCTATTAGCAATGCTAAACTAGACTCTAAATTGGCAATCCTTATGCCAAAAAACGTAAAATTGCCAAATTTCAAATAGAAATTGTGAAAACATAAAAAATTATTGCGAAAATCAAAATCCATATTTAAACTTTAAACACCCGGTATCTTGAAAACTAGCAATATTTATATAAAGCATGTTGGGCAGAATCATCATATTTTGAGGTCTAGAATCTACAATTCAGAGGTTGGATATTCTTAATGAATCACCCTGTATACAGTGCCTCTATAAAGTAACGCATAAATTTATTATTAGTTTAATAAACAATAATATGAAAAAATCCCGAAACATGTCGACTTTTGATTTTAATTTGGTGTGTTATAAAAGAATAATCTGTCATGCTGGGTAAATAACTTTTGAGTAACGACGTAAGCATTAGTTTGTTAAAATTAAACACCTCATTTTTTCAATTTGCGGATTTCTCTTGCTGAGCTGATTCCAAAAATGTATCACAAGTTAATTCAAATTGGTACAGAGTGGACAAAAATGCAAAAGTTGTTTATGACAATTTATTATTTACAAAATAATTAATGAAGACTTAACGTACACTGTAACAAAAATAAACCCAGAAAAATGTACAGTAAATGTACAAATTGTTATCCATTGACCACTAAACAATGACTTAACCTGGTAATACATTCGTTTATAGCATTTTGTAGCATAGTGGGTGTTAGTCCTGCATTTTCTGCCTGATCCAGGCTTTTAGTTCACGGATATTTTTAGGTTTGTTAGTGTACATTTTAGATTTTAAATAACTCCATAAAAATAAGTCTAATGAGGTAAGATTGGGTGATCTAGCGGGCCAACCCTTTATTCCAAAGTGTTGGCAATTTGGTTGCAAAGAAAAAGCTGAATCAGGAATTAATGTCTTTTGCAGAAAAGCCAGATATAACTCTCCTGTTAAATTTTCAACAAAAAATGGACCAATCATTGTATTTCTCACAATACCAGCCAACATGCCCGTTCAAATAAAACGTTGCCTTATTCGAAAATAAAAAGTTATCAATGAAAGTGTTTTCTTTTATTATTTTGTTGTTTTCAAGTTAATAGGGATATGTAAAAATACTGATTTAAAAATTATTTTATCTTTTTAAGTGTTAGCTACCTAACATAAGTATGATACATTTTTGAAATCGCCTGCAAATTGAAAATGAAAAAATAGATGCAGTGTGTACTATTAAAATTTTTTTTTGATGATATTGATACTCATAAATAGTTTACCTGAATGTTTAATAATTATGTAAAAATACAGTAAATTAATATCAAATATTAACCTGTCTCAGGATTTGTTTTTACAATTTTTTGTTTCTGTTATAATTTATTTTTATTAAAACAACAACAATTAATTTTACTGCGAAAATGTATCTTTATTGAAACATGGAGAAAAAATTTGTTTTTTGTTTGTTCTTAGCCCCTCTTATTTTGGAAAGTATTTTAGGGCAATAATTAAAGTGCGTTTGAAAAGGGTAAAGCTAAATCCAAGCGGTCAAAAAAAATTCTTTGTTTTGATTCATTAAAGATTCGAACCTTGCGTATATCTGAATGAGATTCGTCGGAAACTGTATCGTTTTATTTCCTAACCCCAAAACTAGCAAAAATGGGGAAAAGAAGTATGTAATTATTGCCAGTAGATCCAAAACGTTCCCATAATGTAAGTAAAATACATACACTTGCAGCGGTAATAAATTAAAGAGAAATCATAATAGATAAAAATAAACACGTATCATCTTATTACTTGCTAGATTAAGATTTTCATGTAACAAACGCGTACATTTGCAATTATATTTGGCCGCTGTCCAAATTATACCAACAGCATCCTAGACACACAAATACCGCCTACCACAAAAACCAATTTATTGAAATGTGGGAGTGATATTTTCACGATAATGAGGTATATCAGCATAACGTCTTGAGTGAGTAAAAATAAACACTCGAAGGATAATTTTGTGTGAAGTTCTTTCGCAGATCTGATTACTTGTGTCATGCCTTAACAACTGTATGTTTTTAAGTGTGCATGTTATTTTTTTTTAAATGAATGGCCGTGGGCTTTGGCAAATCATATAAAACGTTTTTTAAATATACATTGCGTACCTAACTGTAGAAGCATGAACTACGGTAGATATACCAAGTCTTTATGGTAGAAGTCCGAGTTTATTTATACATATACATACATACAGTCACGCCTTTTTCCCGTAGTGGTAGGCAAAGACCAATTCCTTCCACTTGCTGCGATTCTTACACACATCTTTCGCTTCTTCTACTTTCATAAGTGCTCTCGTATATGCTCGTCGATTGTTGGTACTCTTGACCTGGCTTTTTTTTTTAATAATGTCAATCTGATCAAGATATGTTCACCAAGGCCGACCTCTACTTACTTGCTCATTCACACTCGCCTTATAAATCTGTTTCGTTAATTTTCCTTCATCCATACGTGTCCAAACCGTCTAAGCATTCCTTTATCTATCTTTATAACCACATCTTTCACACCACAGCGTTCCCTTATCTCACTATTCTTTACTTTATTTAACCGAGTCACTCATAAAGGACAAATAACCTTTGAGTGATGACGTCAGCAACAGTTTTTTTAAATAAAACACCCCCTTTTCTAATTCTTAAATTTTACTTGCTGAGTTGATTTCAAAAATATATCATAAGTTGATTCAAATGGGTACAGGGTGGATAAAAATACAAAAATTGTTTACGACAATTTTTTATTTACAAAATAATTGATGAAGACTAAACGTACACTCTAACAAAAACAAACCAAGCAAAATTTATAGTAAATGTTTAAATTGTTCTCCATTGACCACTAAACAATGACTAAACCTGGTAACAAATTCGTCTTTTTTAGCATAGCGGGTGTTACGTTCTGCATTTCCTGCCTGATTCGGGCTTTTAGGTCAATGATATTGTCAGGTTTGTTAGTGTATACTTTAGATTTTAAATAACCCCGTAAAAATAAGTCTAACGGGGTATGATTGGTTGATCTAGCGGTCCACTCCACTGTTTCCCTTTTTCCGATCCATCAATCTGGAAATGTTCTGTTTAAAAACTGGCGCACAGCTCTAGCGAAATGTGTCGGTGAGCCATCCTGTTGAAACCTTATTCTGCGGTCTAAAGTGTTGGATATCAGGAAAAAGCTGAGTCAAATCAGGAATTAATGTACTTTGCAGAAAATCCAGATGAAATTCTTCTGTTAAATATTCATCAAAAAAATATGAACCAATAATTGTATTTCTCACAATACCAGCCCATACGTTGATTTTTTTGTGGTCTTTGCATATGGCATTCTTGCATCCAATTTGGATTTTCATCAGAGCAATATCGGGTGTTTTGCCGGTTAACATGCAAGGGCAAAATAATACGTTATCAATGAAATCGTTTTTTAATTTATTATCGTTTTGATTCATCATGTATTGGCAGAATTCAGTTCTGCGATAACAGTCATCTTCCGCAAACTCATGGATGAGATGTATTTTATTGGGATGGTATTTTTCCTTTTAAGAAATATTTAATACTGAAGACTTTGCAATATCCAAATTCCTAGATAATCCTCGCACTGTACAGTGTCTATCGTCTATGCATACATACATAAAGTCAGGCCTTTTTCCCATAGGGGTAGGCAAAGACCACTTCCTACCACTTGCTACGGTTCTTACATACATCTTTTGCTTCCTTTACTTTCATCAGTGCTCTCATACATGCTCGTCGGTTGTTGGTACTCTTGCCCTGGCCTTTCTTTAATACAATGTTGATCTGATCGAGATATGTTCTCCGAGGTCGACCTCTACTGACTTGTCCATTCACACTCGCCTTATAAATTTATTTCGTCAATCTTCCTTCATCCATCCTTTCTATCTGTCTAAACCATCTAAGCATTCTTTTATCTATCTTTGTAACTACATCTTATTTTATACCAAAGCGTTCTCTTATCTCCCTATTTTTTACTTTATCTAACCGAGTCACTCCAGCTATACTTCTCAAACTACTCATCTCCGCAGCATTAATCCTATTTTCGATCATTCACTGCTAACAAAATTAGATCATGTTGAATATTTGCATTAAGTGTAGGTTTACTTTGCATGGGTTATCCCTTACAAGTCCTAATTCTCTCTAATTCCTTTCTATTCTGCTTACCGTAGATTGGGAGATACGTTGACGATCTGGGTGCATTTCATAAATTAATGTACATACCTCTTGTTGAGTCCGCATCCTATCGCCAACACCAATCATCATTAAAATTTTAATTCTCTCACTTTCAGTTAAAGGCATTATAACAAAACAGTTTGTTAAATACGATATCATAAATCATATTAACAATATGAAATTGTACTTGGATACATAAAACAGTTTTAAACATCAAATTAAAAAAAAATCAATTGTAAGAAATACTTTTAAACTTTTTCTGTTTAGTCGAGCGGCTAGGATTACTTATGAAATTGGATAGATACAATGTTAAAATAAAAAACAACTTTTGCGTTTTTGTCAAACATGTACCAATTTGAATCAACTTGTAATACATTTTTGAAATAAGCTTAGCAAGGGAAATCTGCAAATTGGAAAAAAAGAAGGGTGATTTATTTAAAAAAAACTGGTGTTGACGTCATCACTCAAAGGTTATTCACCCTGTACGATAGATTATTCTTTTAAAAGATAGTATGTAAATCAAAATCAAAAATTGACCGGCTTCTGGATTATTGCATATTAATGCTAATGCATATTATTGCTAATAATGAATTTATTCGTTATTTTATGGACGCACTGTATAAAAATACCGTGGATTAAGTTTAAAAGTACTAAGTATATGTAAGGTGTGAGGGTTTATATATTTGGGGGTTGTCGTCGAATAATAGAAAAAGCTATTGACAAGAAATTATCACAAGTTAATATCAACTATAACCAACGTGGCTTTGTATCGGGTTTACCAGGATGCCATATTAATACGCGACTAGTAAATCAATGTCTACAAAATGTTAAGGTAAAGAAGCGGGACTGGGTTATGTCTTTTCTGGACATTTTGAAAACCTAAGATCGCCTTGGTCACAATCATATTTAGTGTTTGCTCTCTGCGTGCGGTGTCTCGTCTAATATCAACAAGCTAATGATGAATTAATGAATTTGTTTTCGAATAACAGCGTAAATGTGTTGTTTGGTAAAATCGATAGCAAACCGATCATGATAAAGAAAGGTGTACCCCAAGGAGAACCGAAGTCTCTTTTTAACATCACTATCAACTTTATTTATAACGAGATATGTGATCCACAATTCGCAGACCATCATGGCTAAATGCTCTCCAACGCTTACGATCCACTTTGTTTGTCGGGATTCACTGATGACCTGGCAGTTACAGCGAATTCCGTTGACAGCGAGTCAAACACTTTTATGGCAAAATTGGTCTAACTATTAATTTATTAAAAAGCTAGCAATAACCTTAAAGAAAGGAAAACTCCTAAGTGAACCACTGTTATTGAACCTGTCTTAATCTCAACGAACGAGCTGGTTGCGAAGCTGGAAACGTCTATTAAAACCTGATCAGAAATTGAATATTATTAACCAGTTGGTATATCTTTCCATGCTCATATACGCATTGCAATCACCTTCGTTAAACAAGATTCATTTATATGTCACAAATGGTCTCGATGTTATGGTTCTACGTACAGTCAAACATTATAGAATTACCAGCGCATACGAACGATGACATGTTCTACGCACCACGATCGCTAAGAGGCCTGGCATTGATGCTAATTTCGTGGGAGATGTATTTGCAGCACTTTGCAATTGCATCAAAGCTTAACATGATCGAAGCCAGTCTCCTTCATGAATTGTGTGACTTCAAACTTAAAATGGAAGAATGTCAACAAAGTGTACAAGTCGAAGGCAGAAGTTCTCGAGGTTTTGTTCCAAACTCCTAACGAAAGTTTTTGAAAGTTGATGTTAAAAATCCTTGCAAAGTATCGGAGTAAAACATTTCAGTACATACGCTAAATTCAATAGTTTTATCTTGGAAAAGAAAGCATTGTCTTTATCCGAATGGGCGACTGCCATTAAATTGAACACCAATTACGCTAACCTCAATAGTGTACCAAGTTCGACGAACAGCTCCAACGTCTCTCGCAAATGCAACATAGAGAAAAAAACACCTGCGCCGTCATCATGTGACTAAGAACAAGATTACTTCACTGGTAAGAGAAAAGAAATTCGAATGCTTTATAAAGGTTCAAGCTGTTGACACCAAAGGCAGCTCGCAATTCAGTGACATTGTTGTTATGATTCTTTAAATCGAAAGGCTTACATTATTGATCCGACCATTAGATATGAATGTCACGATGATGACCAAGATGAAGGGATCTACAAATAAAAACAAGAAATGTACGTATTATAAAGAAAACTATGCTAATGCCTTCGGAAAAAGAGACTGGTAAGATTTCAAATTAGACACAAACATTCTAACTGGAATAGCGAAGAAGGTTTTAATTAACTTAATTCGAATACTAAATTACCATATTATAATTATAATTAGAAATTTTTTAGAACATTTTAAACCTATGTAAGTTGATCGTTACGCTGTGTAATTTTGCAACCTGTGATACGCAGGCAGGTCACTTTAGAAATAAAGTTTTTATACATTCAAGCTAGTTTATCAATTTTTCCATTGTATACCGTATGCTTTGTAAATAATCAGGTCAAAATTTTAAAAAATTCTATTTACTACTATTTTAGATGGGTATAGGTACCTTAACAAGAAATAGATAACTTGATTCTATCCATGCAAAGACGATATAAAGCGGTTATAAATAATCGATGAGAATTTATTCTATTAATTTACTTGGAATATAATTGAATTTAAATTTTGGTTTTGTATTAGGCCATTATTTTTGTCAAAAATTCTTTTTTTTAAATAAGTTATAGTTTGAAAAAACATTGTTAAAATGAATTTGTTTTAATTTATTAACTACAAAACCTCAATTTAGTTAAAAAAATTTAGTTCAGAATAGAATATCGTTAGATTATTTTTATGTTTGTATAAAGCTATTTGGGAAATTTTTTATTTAACAAAATTAATAATGGAATTTAAATTAAATATAATACCTGTAAATGTTGATAACATTTTCATTCCTTTTACTCTCGGTTTATTATTCTTTAAATTATTTTTTTGAAAAAATCAGTTCATGTTATTTATTTAGAAATTTTACCTGCAAAAATTACTTTGTGGTAAGAATACGCGTGAATGTATAATTTATTTTAAAATCAGTAGGTTCATTTCAGTTTTCATAAAAGGCGATGGACGTGCACACAACAAACATTTTTGCGAAATTTTAGAGATTTATTTTAGTTTTGTTGCACACGATTCTACCGTAATCCCACGTAATATGTAGCAACTATCTAGATAAACTGAAACGATGCCAAATTTTTTCAAACTCGTTAATTTCAACTAAATGCAACAAAATCTAAATCAGTTTGGCATGAATAAGTACTTAAATCCTCATTAAACATCTTTTATTATTATTTTTTCACATAGCACTAGTTTGCAAAATACAGACATTGAAGATCCTGAGAATGTTCACTGAACGTTATAGTATTTTAATATGTAATTACACCTACAGTGTAGCCCATACAGAAACTCCAGTTAAAAAGCTTGTTTATTGTTTCCTTTAAAAAACAATTGTCCTGTACAAAGTTTTTAAATTTTTTTTATCAATACAGCTGAAAATTCCTTTTTTTGCATAGACTTAAAGAATGTTTTAAAAAATTCAGCTGAAAATCGAATTCAGTTTTTTACAGCTAGAAATTAGGTTTCTTAACTAGTTCAGTTAGTACCCCATTGGAAACACCAATAACTTAGTTGGAGAAAAAGAAATTAGCAATAAGTAAAATTGAGAGTTACAATTTAACATAATATTTACAGTTTAACCATAAATTTCATTATTTGAATATCATTGCGAATATAAACTTAAAAAAAATCTTAATTCGAGATGTACCTATGTCTCTAAATATTATAATAAATACAGATTTAAATTTAAAATTAAATTAAGTCAAAAAAGTAGTTATTAATTTGCATTAAAATAAATAAACACATCACTTTCATTAAAATTATATGAAAATAAACTTTTTACAACATTATCTAACTTCCATATTCCCTCTTCAATATTTCTAAAATTTTTGAATGTGTTTTTTGTCTATTTTGGAATGAGAAACAGCTTAAACTAATAATATTACCACGTCGTCTTTTCACTGAATTAAATTTTAACATAAATTTAGTCTTAAAATTAACTTACGTTGGAACCTTTTTTTAATTGAGAAAACTTTTTTTAAGTAATCTATATATTTCATCACTCGTGTTTGTTAAAAACACAATAGCTAACCTTGCCTTTAATTAAAGCAGGTAAATCTGATATAAAAATGATTGTATAACTGACTCATGTTAAATTTATTGTGAGAAAAAAATAGAACAATTTTTTATCTAAATTTATGCACCCACAGGTGTTAGCAAAGTATTTCAAAGTAATTTTTGACTGTGTGTCACAACAACATAATGAAAACACATAAAAAAAATAATAGAAATATATTTCTTTATATTCATAGTTCTATTAAAAAAAAATTTATTTGTAGTAAAAAAACTAGTAATTAAAACAGAAGTCTAATAAACTACCATTCTTATCAGTATGGTTTGTAATTCCTTCATTTTTTTCCCGATCCAAACAAACCGAGAAGAAAAAAAACCAAGGAATAACAAACCCTACAAATATTACGGTCAGGAAATAGCATACAGTATTCTTATCTTCCTCTTTTTTGTAATAACTCGATCATGCATTTTATTTTTGGAGAAAATTTTTTTTTTAAGAAATATATTTTTACCTACCATTTTCATGATTACAGTTTACTTATGAATGGTTTTGTTTGCTTTTATGCTGTCAATATATGTAATATGAATTGTTTGATACTAGTTAGTAGTATAGCACATTATTAAAGTTGAAATTTTTAAAAATTGTATATTGAACTACAATTTTATTGTATAGTCTTGCCTCAGTTTTTAAAAATATTCTAATTTACAATTACCCAAATTTAAAACTCTTTAGTACTACACTTATCACCTGTTCACTTTCATATTTACTTTTGTTAAAAATAATATGTTTTAGTTTATTTAAATATTTGAAATGGTGTAGAATAAATAATTTTTTTTTATTTTCGAACGATAATCAGCAAATAATAGAAACAAATTAATAAATAGGTTTTAAAATTAAAAAAAATCTCTAACGTTACATACCATTTTGATAAATCTCTAGTTCCCTAAAAAAGGCGCCAAGATCTCCCGCACAAAACGTTCGAACTGAATCTAAAACTTCAAATCGAAATCCCGATCAACAAAATGTGAGATAGCATCAAAAGTTTGAGAAAGAAAGAAAAACCAAATGGAAAATTCGTGTTTTGTTAAAACTTACACAAGCCACAATATTTTTAGATCTAACATTTTTGAATTGGCGTAGTTGGTAAATTGTAAAAAGGTGTGTAATAATTATTGTTTATTCGTTAACATCTGTGTAGTAAATTAAGAAAAAGCGATTCTTTAAACAATTGAGTATTTGTAGAAACAGGAAAAAAGTCGGTGTTGACCTTACCACGCCAATAACCTTATTGAGCACTAGTCCTCTCATTTTTTCCAGTGCTGCCACAGCTGTTTTATTTTCCTTTCTGGCCCATCAGACCACTGCCATGTAAGTCAGCATTGGTTTGTGGATGGTATTTTAGATCCGTACCAATTCTGAGAGCTTCAGATCTTGGCTTTTACCAATGAGTCGTCGTAACAACCCGCTCTATACTTTGTCACGTGCCTATTTTTTTCCTTCTACAGTCCATTATTAATTGGGTCTCTTCTGATAGTTTCGTATTCCTTAGTTACTCGTAAGTAGGGTTGCATACCATATCTTGTTGTAACTTGAATATATCATTCGTTGTAAATAGTGTTGCATACCTAGTAGTGATAGGATTTAATTATTAATGGCTGTGACATTTTTGTTAATTGGGGTGGGAGTCTTTGTTATTAGATTTCGCCTTGATTTTTGGCCTCGATTGTCGTGTGTTGTCAGCTATATTATTGCTTGGTTTGCTTTTCTGTGTGGATGGGCTGGCTATCAACACGGACGAGCGCGATTATGAGTTGGGAACATAGATTTGCAAAGGTTGGCTGACGCGTGTCCCGTGTCATTTTCTGATATCCGGCCTGGGAGTGAGCAGTTGATAAGAGTCGCTTGGTGTCAGTCGTTGAGGTCGGGTGAGAGTTTTTGGAACGATTTGATATTAACACGTGAGCAGAACTTCTACAGTTTTTTCTTTCATATCTGGCTGTATTTGGGCCATCTTAATTGGATTTTGAAGAAAAACCATTTAATTTTTAACTTGACCATTCTGTCTTGCCTTTGTTGTGGATATTTTGGATTTTGGTGTCGAGTTAAAATGACCGCGTGCGGGATCTGATGGAGGGTAGCCATTGATAAGTAGCAGGTGCTGTTCCATAATTCAAACCGGCCACAGGAGTAGGCCACAGGATTCGTGAATTCGTGTTATCCAAAGGTTACAAGTGATTTATTTTAGTATATTTAAACGACGTGACTTATTTTTGACACCACGATTAAGTTTTGTTTTAATTTATTAATATGGTACACCGTTGAAAACTATTTATTGCATTGGATAATATGCCAAGGCTGAACTTTGATTAAAATAATATTCTCAATAGTTCTTTGTGTCCAAGTAAGAACGTTTATTCATACTTATTTGTAAATATCCTACAATATTGCTATTTTGAAGGACAGCCATCGTAAAAAGACATATTTTTAAAATAAGCTCGATTGTTTTAACAGTGTAAATCTTTAAAAAATACTACTTGGTGTTTCTGTTTCTTGGATCATCGATGTAACAGTGGCGTCTCAATGAAGTTTTCAATTGGTTACATAGTATTGAGTTTAATTTTCTCAACTTATCAGTTATTATGTGCTTGATCTAAGTGTTTTCAATAGTTTAAAAGTAACAAATTATTTTCATTAGATTTGTACCTGCTCCAAGTTGAATCTGAATGTATACATTACTGAATATACTTTATGTAGTTATTGTGATGGTTTCAAATTATTATTTTTGTTGCAAGTCCATTTATTTTGTATTTTTTTTTTAATCTTTTGCTATCAGGAATTCTATATAAAACCAATCATTTTTAAAATTTTAAATATTGTGAACATTTTTTTTTTGTTTTTAATTCTCTTTTGTACATCATTAGGTTTTTATTATTGTCTGAAAGATTGTTATAATTAATTTAAATATTATTTTAAGAAAAGTGTATTAAATTCGTTTAATCCACTTTACAAAAATACAGAATTTGTTGTAAAAAATCAGAACATCATTTTTACTTAATTAATATATTGCAGGAATTGTAAATATAGTTTTATTTATCTAGTTCGCCATAATTGTTTGTTGTTTATCGTGTGGCTCTGCTATTGCCTACAAGACCTAGGGGTTTCCGGCTTGTACCGTCTAAGTCGGTGGCGCGGCTCACTTTTATATTTTTTTCTTCTACCCTCTACGGCCGAGCTCGGGCATGATTTGCCAGTAGAGAGACCACTGGCAGAGTACTCTTTAGAGAACTAAAAGACGTGGCAACTTTATGTTTTTCGTAAACTTTGAACCCAAGTATACAAACACGTTCGCTTGTTCCAATCTTTCTCCTTCAATCAGCACCTCGCAGTTTTTCATGCTTTCTTCTCTTTCAAAAACCATTACTTCCATCCCTTTGATTTTCAGGGCATCATGCATAATATTAACCATCGCCTGCAACAGATGACGCTAATATGACCTGATCATCGTCGTAAAGGAAGCATCCGACGTTAAAATCATTCTTTTTTAATCCATACACACTCCCTTTCAAATCTTTTAAACAATCGTCTATGTATAAGTTAAACAGCCACTTTTAATCAATACCTTTGCCGACGATGCTGAGTCTAGTAATGCCTCGGTAGTTCTTAGAGTCTTGCTATTAACCAGCCTGTGTGAGGATAAACGGAGCTTGCACGGACTGGTTTAACACCGAAAAAGGTGTGAGATAGGGATGTGTGGCTTCGCCATGACTGTTTTGCTTATACATACGATTATTTAAAAGATTTGAAAAAAGTGCGTATTTATTGAAAATGAATGTTTTGATCGTCAAATGCATTCTTTACACCGATAAGGACCAGCATCCGACGAGCATGTATGAGAGCACTGATAAAAGTAGAGGAAGCAAAAGATGTGTGTAAGAACCGTAGCAAGTGGAAGAAAGTGGTATCTGCCTACCCCTACGGGAAAAAGGCGTGACTATATGTATGTTAACCTTTTTCTTTTTAAAGCGGAATGATAACAGCCTTGCACCAGTCTTTTGGTACGCTACTGCTCCTCGAGCAGAGGTTAAAAAGGCGGTTCTAGTAATGGACTATTCTGTAGAGTGGTGCTACCTATTTCCAATTCTTTACTATGGAATGGAATGGTGGACTTTAACAAAGGCAATGTGTAACCGAATAGAAGCGTTTGAGATGTGGTGCTACCGTCGCCTGCTACGAATATTATGGGTAGACAGAGTCCGAAACACAAAGGTGCTTGCCCGTCTTCAGAAGCAACTAGAAGTCATGTTTACCATCAAAAAACGTAAGTTGGAATATTTTGGACATGTTTTGAGAGGAAAGAAGTACCGTATCTTACAGAATATCATGCAAGGCAAAATCTAAGGAAGAAGATATCCAGGAAGAAGACGCACGTCCTGGCTGAAAAACCTGAGAAAGTGGTATGGTGTTAATTCTACAAGCCTGTTTCGTGCCGCTGCTAATAAAATAAAAATCATAATGATGATCGCCGACGTCCTAGGAGGACATGGCAAGTGAAGAAGAAGAAGAAACATTTTATGTAGTTGTATAAAAAGAAAAGAAATGAAAAAGAAAGATTTTTTATTAGATCTGGAGCATTGATTGTGAGAATTAATCCCTTTTAAATAAAGTGTCTGTAGCTGCATGGTTTATGGGTGCTTACAGTTTAAATCCCTTAAAAAAGTTACTGTGGAAAACTAGTCTTCAAAACAAATACTATAAATGCATCTGTAAAACCTATAAAGGACCGCTTTCGCTTTACTATGGATAAATACAAAAATTTTTGACGAGTTTCAATAGGTATTTTATTTCCAGTACCAATTGTATTTTTTGAATAAATATTTTACATCCACATCAGCTGTCCAAAAATTAAGATTCTTGTTAGAAAAAGTAGTTACTTCTTGTCTCTTTATCTACTTACGATTTACTAAGCATGAATTTGGGTAAACTTGAGGACCTATATTCAAGGAAAAATATTTCAACGATTTTCTTTCTGAATACTCCCAGAATAAATTATTATTTTCGAAATGAGAAAGAAATGGGCTACACCACTGTTATTTTTATAAATGTATATTACAACAAAAGTCTATATTTAGGACTGAAAAGTCACGAATTATATTCTCACATTTCGGACTGCTTGAAACCATTTTTTCTCAAATTTTACCTGCAATTGATTATCAACAGGTGTTGTCGAAAATCAATCGCACACCACCAATAAAATGTAAAACTTGTGATATATTTATTTTTTTTTTAACTTAATAGTTTTGAAACACCGTTAAATATTTCTCTAATGGTGCAATAACCACGCTAATCTGGAAATTGCCAGGAAAATGTCAAAATATATGTAAAGAAATGAAATATATACAACAAGAAATAAACTTTATACATAATATTTTTATTACAAAAGTATATTATTGATTTATTCATTGCCATTAACTCTATTGTTTACAGCACCTTAAGTTGTGATTTCTCATGCTTTCGTAAATTATATTATAACAATAAAAATTGGCACAAGAGTAAATGTAGTTCAATTTTTTTAGTTAAAAATGAGAAAATATTCATTTAAATCCAATGTAACATATTATAAACACTTACGATCAGCGTTATTGATATATGGTGATATATAAAAAAACAAAATGAATGTGAATTCGTTTTTTAAAGATTATACAAGACTTCTTCAGGAATAGATGAAAAAATAATTAAAGTTACATATCGATTAAATCAAATATTGCAATTTTGTATTTCATTAAAAATTTATAAAAATGTGTAACAATTAATAAAATGAAAGTTGAGGTAGGTTCAGTAAAACGAGAGTAATACATAAATACCTCAAAATTTGTGTATTTAAATACAAAGGGAACTAGGAATGTTTTGCAATACAGCTTTATTTATTTAATTTTTTCAAATTAATTTTTACCACAGTCAATACATCTCCATCCTCCAAAAGCAATGCTTAAACCACATCTGCCACGTCTCGCTAGAGAGTTTGGCGCACTCGTTGTCCCAAGCCCTCAAAAAGTCCTCATCACTGAAAAACCGTCTCCCTTTCAGCTTCATTTTCACAAAGGGGTACAGTACAAATTCACAGGATGTAAGGTCTGGACTGCAAGGAGGGTGCTCAAGCAGTTTTAGTCCTACATACATACATATAGTCACGCCTTTGTTCCGTACAGGTAGGCAGAGACCACTTCCTTTCACTTGCTACGGTTCTTACACATTTTTAAGTTCTGTTGTGGTCAAATATTCGGTGCAGGCTTTTGCGTGGTAAGCTGAAGCGTTATTATGATAAAAGAACCAGGTGTTTATTCTTAAATTTGTTTGGAAGTTCTTCAGATAGTCGATGACTTTAGAAAGGAACTGTTCAATGTACCACTTAGCTGTGACTGTCTTTTATGTGTCCAACACGACACGCTCCACAATTCCACTTAATTTGAAAAATACAGCTATCATTTTCTTCGTTACTGATCGGGATTTTCTAACTGCTACGGGTGTATCCTCGTCATGAAAGACCCAAACTTTGTTTTGATACTTGATCGGCACAACATAATAGTACAGTCGTCACCTGTCACAATGTTGTTTACATACCGAGATTGTCCCTTATCAAACATTTTCAGCATCTCCCGGCACCATTTCACACATCGTGTCATCTGTTCTTTAGTCAAACAAAATTTCGTCACGTGCAAATGATCGTTCAGAATCGAACGAATTACTGGTGCAGTTAGGCCTAAGGTTTTTTCAATCTGGTGGTAATTCACTCGCCTGTCTTTGTCAAGCATTTTCTTTGCAGCAGTAATGGTTTCCTCCGTAACGGACGTTGATGGGATCCCTATCCTCTAAGCGACCTACCCAGGCTGAAATGTTCCTTATGGAACTCTCAGTACCACCTTAATATAGTCGCACGATGAGTGAAAGCATCACCTAGTGCAAGAGTCATTTTTTATAAGCACTGGTCTTTGCTTAAACCACGAGCAAAATTATACTGCAAAACCACCCGAATATCATTTCGTGGCCAAGATGCCATAGCACGCACTTTAAACTATCACTGCTGACAAACAACTGAGCCCACCGGCTTGGCGCATCGGATGGTGTGCAAGTATGAACACGTCCAACATGTACCAACACTCAGACTCCTGCGCCCCGTAGTTGCGTCACATTGCAAAACTTTCCTAGTTAGTTACCTTTTTTAGATCTAAAGCTACAAGTACCATGATTTAAATTTAGAAAAGCGAAATAAAATATTAATATAACAAAAATTAAAAGTAAAAAAGAAGTGTATACTTATAAAAAACCTCTTTAATAGATATAGGTATATTTTAATAAGAGAAATAATGGTACAATATATTTACGGATATTTCCTGTTTCACAATTAACCTAATGCTCTATACGCTAGTCAAGTTGAAAAGTTTTCCCAAATATTCAAAATTATGTACACATTTTTATGTTTTCAATGTGTGTAAAAAGATTTATGTCGATGATTCTCGGCGAATTTTTGGTATGTTATTGAGACAAACATGGCAAAATAGCTTAAAAAATTACACAAATGTTTATAATGTTGTTATTGAGGTAAGTTAGCCTTAACTTATAAATATTACAAAAAATGTTAATCAGATATAACTGCAGCACAAGCATAAATACAACACAAGGATAAACTATTTTATAATATTAAAATGTTTGTTTGATTTATTTTTAAAAAAAAATAATTTTTAACTAAACATGGAAAAAATGGTAAAAAATACAACATGCAGTTGTAAAAAAGGCAAAGTATTTACGTAAATTTTCCATCAATCTTTGAATAGAAAATTCTTATTAAATCAGAATAAAAATAAACAAAATATTTTGTTAAAATATTACTTTATTATGATTCTACACTTACTTATTTTGATTCACATACATACCATAAAAAATTCTGTATTTTAGATAAAAAATATACATTAAAGTTTAATTTTTTTGTAGGCCTACATACATTTTTTTTTAACAAAATAGGAAATATTATATTTTTTATCTTAACACCTTAGGGTATATAAATATTTCTAATTATATGTAACAATCATTTAAGACATGATTTAATTACACTTGATGCCGTAATCCACTTTTTTTTCCTCTCTATTTTGTTAGAAAATCCAGGTGAACGGTAAAATTGTAATTATGGATTTTTGGTTGGTTATTGTAGGAATAATAAAAAATTTAGAAAGGAAGATTATGAAGAAAAACATAATAATAAGAGGAATAAAGAAAAAAAGGTAAACATAGAAAGAAACAAATAAAAAGTTACTTCAATAATTCAGAAGATAGGAAATGTTTAACATATTTTTAAGAGAAAACTTAGGTAATGCAAGAAGATTAGGACCACAAATGAAGGCAGAATATAGTCACGCTTTTTTCCTGACGGGGTAGGCAGATACCACTTCTTTTCACTTACTACGAATCTTACACACGTCTTTCGTATTTTCTACTTTCATCAGCGCTTTCATACATGCTCGTCGGTTGCTGGCACTCTTGACCTGGCCATTCTTTAGTACTATTTCGATCTGATCGAGATATGTTCGCTTAAGTCGACCTCTATAAATCTGTTTTGTCAATGTTCTTTTATTCATCCTTTCTACGTGTCCAAACCATCTAAGCATTTCTTTATCTATCTTTGTAAATACATCATCTTTCACACCAACAACATTCACTACTAAACATAAGTGTAGGGACCAGCAATTATCTATGCACAGCCAGTTGTGCCTTTTTTGACACGATCTGGCTGTCCATAGAGCTATACAGGGCCCTATTCATGTGTTTTCCTGCTAACGCCCTTCGCTCATTGTCACAATCATACTTTCCGTTTCTCGTAAACTTTAAATCCAAATATACAAACTCATTCATTTGTTCCACTCCTTCAATCAGCACCTCGCAGTTTGTCATGCTTTCTTCTCTTTCAAATACTATACTAACGTCTTGCTTACATTTGAAAACGTCAGATAACCTCTCATCAAATTCATCTTTATCATTCTCTTTCTTTCTTACCACAACCTCTTTTGCCACACCTTTTAATCTTTTATACTCATTTCTTGCCTTGTTAATCGTTGCCTTTTGCCTTCTTTGATTGGCTTTTATAGCTAGCCAATCCAGCCAGGCTTTCTTCTTTTTTGACACTGCTTTTTGAACCTCAACGCACATTTTCTTTAATTTACATCCTTTTCTTTTTTTACTTACACCACACACTTTAATAGCAACATCCGCGATTCCTTTCTTGAATGGCCTCCACAATTCTTCAACCTCGAATGCTTCATCTAAACTGTCAGATTTCTCAATTAATTTACTTCTCTTTTACACCTTCTTTTTGCAAATTCTTAACTTTTTAACGCTTTAGTACACTACTTGCTTCCTACACACAATGCCGCTACCGCTTAAACAGACCTTTCATTCGGCGCATGGTATGTGTCATTGCCTGCACCACGGCCCGAGTGTCCATTAATTTCTTTTTTAATCTTTCATTCACAAAAAATAGTAAAATAATAGCTAATGATGAAAATATTATGAAAAGATTAAAGGAATAAATTGAGGAGATCTTAAACCTAGAATAACGACCCAGTACCCAGAAGAAGTCTGTGCAATTACATCTAAAATGCTTAAAAATATGAAAATTAAAGAAACAGAAAAACTAACATTTCTGTTTAAAAAAATCTATTCCTAAAGACGAATATTGGATAAGTGGGATTTGGGGATATTACCTTTGTATAAGAAAGGCTATTATAGAGACTGTTCAAATTATAGAGGCATTAAAATATTGAGTACGGTATTTAAAGTATATGAGAGAATCCTTAAGAAAAGAATAAAAAATACAATAGATGATTAACTAAAATAGTCACAGAGCGCTTTTCGTAAAGGTAGAGGAAGGCGTGCAAGATTACATTTTATCAGTAAGCAATTAATTGAAAAAAGTAATAAAAATAATATCTATGCAGCTTTTTTGGTTACATAAAAATGTTTGACAGTGTTACCAGACAACAAATATTTACTAGTCTAAAAAATTTAATTGATGCCATAAAAAGTATACTTATACAAAACCACGAGAAATTTCGCAAGAATTGAAAACCTGCAATCGGAAGAATTTATAACTAAAGAGAGGTTTAGACACGGGGAAGTATAAAATCCGACCTTGTTCAATATCATCATGAACGATGTAATAAAGAAGGATAAAGC
Organism: Agelastica alni; assembly: GCA_950111635.1. Classification (NCBI taxonomy): domain Eukaryota; kingdom Metazoa; phylum Arthropoda; class Insecta; order Coleoptera; family Chrysomelidae; genus Agelastica; species Agelastica alni. Next base: position 38,134,420 of record OX467715.1, read on the forward strand.
AGGGGAAAAGCGTCCATGTAACCACTTTTACCATTGGTAACAGTTAAAAATCTTGAAAATAAATATTTAATGACTGCTGTGAAAAATTTTTATTTATTTTTTTACAACAGCGATATGTAATAGTAATAGTAATTCTGTAAATAGCCAATTAGCTGCACAAAAATAATACGCTCTATGCTGTCCGGATTATGCGTTGTTACCACTTTTTTTTGTGGATACGCGTGATGGTCTGTCGGCTACTGGTCGGAGTCGGCTCGTGTCTGCTCGCGTGCTTGAACTCAACAGCACAAGAGCGTGGACGCGTCGCCACTGGGTTAAAGATAAGGTAAATAAAGTCACTGTGGGATACAGAAATATGAATCAGATACAGGTCTCTGAATGCCCCTTTGTTGAAGACTTGATTGTGTACGCCAAAAACGACAAAGATCTACAAAAAATTAACCTATGGATAAAGTCTCTTTAAATTAGATATTAAAAATAATGTTGATTAGACAAGATCAAAAAAATAAAGAAATACATCTAAACGTAAAACAATTAAATACATTTAAATATTTGGAAATGAAAGTACATAAGGAAGTAAGAAATGACGCAAAGATAAATGAATGAATTGAAAGTGCTCTCAAACTATAATATGCAATTAAAGAAAATTCGCAAGAAAGAAGAATCAAAGAAAACAAAAATGATAGTGTATAAAACCGGTTTTAAACCTATCCTGACATGGGAGCGAGAACAAAATTAAAAAGATAACTACAAATAGTTAAGATGAAATACTAGAGAGGTACTAGGATCAATAGAAGGGACATAATTTGAAATGACTACATAAGACCACAGTTACAAGTAAAACCATTAGGAAAAAGTATAGAAAGAAACCATTTAAGGTGGTATAGAACTTATCAAGTATGCAACATAAACAAGCAAAAACTGAGATCAAGATGGCGCAAAGCTTAAGCGCCAAAGTTACTTTAGTAGCGTATAACCTATGGTAAGATACCATTTGAGTGGGACGTAGGATCGCCCCTTTACTACGTATAACCTATAAAAATACAATACTTTTAGGAACAAGTAGTTTAGATTTTACACGGACGTATGGCAAAAATAGTCAATTATCTTTAGTATTTTTTTTATTCCATAACAATTAATATTTTATCGAAGGTACTAAAAAAATTCTAGATATATCGCAGTTTTTTGCAAAAAAAAACTAGTTTTGCAAAAAAAACACATCCAAAGCAAATGGCTCTTTGATTAAATGTAACAAAGCGATACTGTACAATCCAAGTAGTTATTCACGAACGTTTAAATGTTTGTTTTAAATTTTTTGTGTTTTATTTTTGCCACAATAATGTTAAGATAATTAACAAATGTCGGTTGTAGTTTATTAAAAACAGCTTAATAACTCATAATTACATTAGTTTCCATCACGACTAAAAAAAAGATTGAAATACCCTGTATTTTAAAACCTCGCTAAACAAAATTGTAATTGCTTAATTCCATTTGCTAATTAACAAACATTTGGAAATTCAAGGCCAAATAATAGAAAACGTAGATCAGTACATATACCTTGGACATGCAGTAAAGCTTGGAAATGAAAATCAAACGGTGGAGATTGGCAGAAGAGTAGCTTTGACATGATCGGCTTTTGGAAAGCTCCAATATATATTTAAAGATGCCAATATGCCCATAAGCTTAAAACGGAAGGTATATGAATCTTGCATACTGCCAGTCTCAACTTACGGTGTAGAAACCGCCACATTAACAGAAAAAAGCGTAAAAAGACTTAGAACGACGCAACGAGCAATAGAACGAAGAATGCTTGGGATAAGTCTGAGGGACAGAGTACGTAATGGGACCATTCGACAAAGAACCAAAGTCACCGATATCATAGAGCGTCTCGCACACCTTAAGTGGCAATGGGCTGGACATGTGGCTAGACAAAACGACAAAACGCAGATGGACAAAAAAGTTAATTCAGTGGAGACCCAGAGAAACAAAAAGAAGCATAGGTAGACCTTCAAAAAGATGGCTAGATGATGTGAAGAGAACAGCGGGCACCCATTGGCAGCAAACAGCTCAAGACAGAAACGCATGGAAGAAATTAGAAGAAGCCTATGTCCTGCAGTGGGCAATAATTGGCTAAAGAAGAAGAAAAATATGAAGAATTAACGATTTCACAGCTTTTTTTATTACATTTAATGGATATTACTCAGCTCTACTTTTATTTGGATGAAAAAAATGTCTCAACTGAAATTACCAAACCTTTCTACTTTTGTCAACACATAAATAATATATTACACACCTAGGGCAGTAAAGTAAGAAATGTCTCAGAGCACATGTTTGTTGACCGAGGCGAAACCGAGATCATCATACATGTGTTTTGAGACATTTCTTACTTTAATGCCTGTGGTGTGTATACTATTTTTCTCCCTGCTGTAGTCGGAAAGCGGCAACTTCGTTTTGCGTAGCGGGCCGAAAGTGACGCTTTCCGCACAAATAAATATATTTTCCAAATTATTATATATACCCATGTAGGTTAATAGTCCAACGGTAATAAAGTAATTTATTTTAAATTGTGACTTTTAAGTGGCAAATAATACAAGTTTATTGTTCCAAAATTTTATTTGTACTTATTTTCCACATTTATTGCACTTCATCTTCAATGTTTACGTTGTCTCATATTTTCTACAAATTGACGAAGAACTCTTAACAATTAGCTCAAGTCTTTCAAACTTTGGAGCAACTTTTGTTGTGATTCTTAGATCTATTACATTTTTTCCAAAATATGTCCCAAATTCAGTAATTAACAGTAAATAAAAACAGTAAAACAAGTGGTCTCATCATTTAGTGTGAAACTCCAAGAAACCTAACCAACTGTTAGCGAATTATTTATGCAGCAATAAGTGCGTAGGCTGAAGAGGTAAACCTTCGGACTTAAGGCTGGGCATAATTTTGGGATGCAGTGATGAGGTAAAGTGACGCTGGTAGCAGGATTCAATTAACTGTACGCAGGGAGAGCGAAAGTTGAAAGGCAGTTGGAAGACAGTTCTATCGTATCGTTCTATTAGCCCAAGAGCCGACGACGGCCAGACCTTCGTAATTTTATAAAAGCTGAAAATTTTTCTGTGCATGTCCCCTATACAGGTTAAAACGACCAGCGACTATAGACTTTGGGTTGTGGTTACTTGGGCAGGTAACAGGTACTAAAGGTGTAGTACCTTTAATTCGTTGAAGCATAAAGCTCAATTTTTTTATATTTTCTTCGGGATAACTTTAGAAATCTCGTCATCCATTGCCGGACTCTTATGACAGTTGCTACCCCCTGCCAGACACCCCTAAACTTTAATAAATTATAACTATACTTTCGTTATAGTATAAAAGCTAAATTTTATATGTTACTTGGGAACCTATAAAAAAATGTTTCCTTAATAGCCGGACAGTTTTATTGGTTTTTACATCTTGCCAGACACATTAAAAGTCCGCTGTAGGTGCGAGCGCGAGGTAACAACTGTTCAAGCGGGTGCGAGTGAGATAGCGCTCTTAGTCGACTGCGATCTTTTATTGCGCATCATCTGTCGTTTAGTGATGTATTGAACAATTATGCATAGGTACAACCTTTAACGTTTTATAATTGATATTTGTGCAGTGTTTAGTAAAATAAAAGTGTAATTTTAGTAAAAAGTGTTATCATGGAAGAAACATTAATTCATCAACAAAACATTTTTAATATTATTCAGAGATTTATATGCAATGTTTACAATGTCCTTAATGTAATTGATGTTGATGCCGCTAGACAAATATTTATTGACTCGTATACAGTCTTCGATGTAAACGAAGCTTTTGACCGGAAGAAGTTGCGAAATTTTGACGCTAAAATTCTACCACCTTGCAAAAGCAAGCTATTGCAGCAGTTTCTGCGAGCCAATAATGTATGTACCATTAGGAATAATGCTCATCTGAAAAATCCAACCACATATCAACTAGACAATAACGGCTGGGTATTGAAAGATGACAAATACCAGTTCAAATGGTTTGAAGGGGATCAATGATTCGCTCAAAACTCAATAAGGTATGCATTTATTATGACAAATTATTTATAATTGTATAAACTTGCTTATTTTTTTCAGAAACTGATGAAGAAGGCGATATTGACGACGATCATGCCATCGACTGGAGGAGTAGTGACGAATAAAATAAAAATATCGACGACAATGATGAAATTTATAAAAACGATTAAATATTTTTTTTACATATAATAATACTTTTTTTGTATTTTATAATATTAAAATAACATTTGTTGCTTTATATAACATGGATGTGAATGTAATAAAATTATTTTTTTATTGGATATCTTAAAAGATCGCAATCGACTAAGCACTCGCGCTCGCACCTGCAGCGGACTTTCAATGTTTCTGGCAAGATGTAAAAACCATTAAAACTGTCCGGCTATTGAGGTACCATTTTTTTATAGGTCCCCAAGTAACATTTAGCTTTTATACTATAAGGAAAGTATAATTATAATTTATTAAAGTTTAGGGGTGTTTGGCAGGGGGTAGCAACTGTCATAAGTGTCCGGCAATGCATGACGAGATTTCTAAAGTTATCCAGAAAAAAATATAAAAAAATTGAGCTTTATACTTTAACAAATTTAAGGTACTATTTAATATACCTTTACTACCTTTTACCTGCCCAAGTAACCACAACACAAAGTCTATAGTCGCTGGTCGGTTTATCTGTATAGGGGACATGCTCAGAAAAACTCTCCGCTTTTATAAAATAACGAAGGTCTGGCCGTCGTGGGCTCTTGCTCCATATCGTAACTGTCCCTGTGAGGACGTTACTTCCCAAATCAGCAATTTTAATTTAATTTTTAAAAAGTCATCATGTGACGTATCGTACTGTTTTTTCTCCCTTGAATTGCCTTTATTAATTATTTCTTTATAGTGGATTTCACTTTGACTACTTATCACTCGCAGGTCGTAGTGAACTATGGCACTAGCACAGATCTTCGCAGCACACGGTCGAGCTGAAACTGCATCACCTTACCCTCCCTGCTTGATGAGAACATTCTGTGTAGTAATTATTTCTGTTTCATAAAATCTTACGGTACCAAGCTGCTTTTTAACTTACGCCTTGCCTAATTCGCAGATCTACTTATTTTTAAGTAGATTAGTTAAAGTTAGGTTAATGAGCTGTAGTAACATAAGCCAAGAAATTGGTCAGATTAACTGGCAGTCAAATATAAATGATCATGAGCCAAAAGGCATAAAGTTCGCGTATCTTTTTATCCTGGTCATCAATTTTTACTGATTGTCTAAAATGGATAGATTTTAAAAACTAAATTACATAAAAAATCACCTCTGAAAACGTTTAAAAAATTTAAAAACATGCCTGAGCTATTCACTCTTTATTTTTGATGTTTGCAAATTAACTTCGAAAAAATATTTATTTTTAAAAAATTGAAACTAAAATATTTCGTATTTAAAAAAAATGGTTTTCTGAAAAAATGTATCTACACTATTTCCCAGAATAGCAATAATAGGTGTAATTGACAACTATTTTTGATTAGAGCATTTATCTTTTGTGCTTTTGTCCTACTTCATATAAAACCCCAAACAAGAATCCCAAATATGAATAAAATTTCTTGTACAGGAATTTTCTTTAAAATATAAATGAATAAACTATCTTATTTTAAACCAAAAAAAAAGTTAACAAAATTTGTTTAGAATTTTATGATCTAAGGTAGAATTCAGAAAATTAGAAAAGTAATGCCAATTTGTTTTTTCTTATTTTGAGACATTTTCCGCAATTGCATTATTTATCATTTTTAAAAACTGCTGTTGCCGAATGCCTTAAAACTAAAAAAGAAAATTGGTCTAACTTTTCTAATTTTTTGCATTTGACCCTAAAACATAACCTTAATCATAACCATAATCTTTAACGAAAAAGGTCTAAAATACCCCTTATAGGAGCAATTTTATTCATATTTAGGGTGAATTAGTTTTATACGAAGCATGCCTAAATCCCAATAGATCAACGTTCCACTCATCATGTTTTGACATGTATTTTTTTTACAGATGATAAAATTGCTTTCAGGACAATTATAAATACAAAAGATGAAATCGGTTACAAATTTTTAAAATTATTTATTAAAAAAAAAAAGATCTTAAACACAAAAATAATTTGGTGTAAAAAATTTGGTAAAGCATTTTAAACAATTTTACTACACATTTTTTAAAAAAATAGCGTATTTATTTACATATTTTCAAACTGACGCTAATAGAAAAAATAAATTTTAATTTACTCACCATATTATCAAAATAAATATAATTAGATGTAATCTTTAAAAACTGTACTAAACAAGTGCACGGATCACTGGTATCTATCGAATGGCTGTAAATGTGCTCTAAAAATCAATAAATATATGCTGGATGATCTCATAATCCGCTTACCTATCTTCACAATAATTATTGATTACAATGGGAATGCAATAATTTATTATTGGTATTATGTTACCGTCGTTAGTTGCATACTTATTTAATCACCACTAAATCAATTTACACCGCAATTAATAACTTTATTAATTATTAATATGTTTATTAAACGGTCTTTGTAGAATCAGTAGTTTAAATAGAAAAAATAAACCCTTTTTTTAAATAATTTTTTATTCCTGCATCGCTCACATTACTTGATAATTACCCATTTTAGGTTTCTTAGGCTTCTTTGTACCTATGTAATGATTTTTGATAAGAAATAGACGCCAAGAATCACCCAAAATCATCTTTTACTGAAAGTAGATATTATTAAATCTCTATTCGTTGATCTCAATATTGACAAAGCTTTAAAAAATCTCTTGCGCGTATCACCCACAATAATCATGCTCATTTATTTTTATTCTGTTAATTTGATTATTAAGAGTACTTATTGACATGTATCGAAACGCAGCATTAGCGTTGACGTCTGTCAACAGTCATCACGCCACATCATCATTATCAAAACAATTGTCTGCGAAAATATATTGTTTAAATTAATATAATATATTTTTTCTATTCCCAAATATACACAAGGTCTAACCAACGTGACTCTCATATTTTACCTAATATTTAGGTAGATGAAGACTTGATACTTCACCGCCCCCATTACAGACGATTTCCCAATTCCAAAGTTACATTCAGCATGATCGACAACCGGTTTACATAAACGATCCCACCACTGAATAGTGTTATTTCTTAATATCATGACCCTTGTCATACACAAAACTTTAAGTTCTCTAAATTAAATTAAATGATAAAAGGTTATGATTTATAATTTTTAACACCTAGTCGCCGCGCCGTTTGAATACACTTGGCACAAAATGTATGGCATAATTTTTAAAATTATAAAAATTTTAAAATCGTGAAATAAATCTTAGCACAAAATATTAGTTCACGTGCAGGTCTGCTCCATAATGAAAACATAGCACGCTTAATAAAATCACAGCGACTAAGATGGTTCGGACACGTCGAAAGAATGGATGAAGATAGAATGCTATTAATGAAAGCCATATATGAAAATAGAAGAAGGGTAAGACTAAAAATAAGATGAAGAGATATAATGTGATAAAAGACTTGAAAACTCAAGAGAATACAGGAATAATCGCTTGAAGTGAAAAAGGTGAAAATAAAAGACCGCAGCACTGTGTAGCCGAAGTTATTGGTATTAACCAATCAGCGTATCTAGAACATTACGAAGGTATAGAGAAACTGGGGGTTACAATGGAATACCGGTTCCAAGACGTCCAACCATCCGTGCAGATGACCATTATTTACGTCTGCAGGCACTGCGTAAACGTCATATTACAGCACAGCAACTGTAACATGATTTCTCCAGAGTCTGTAATGTCCGAGCCAACATTAATTTTGTTAGGAATAGGTTTAGAAAAGTTGGATTTAGTGACAATATTCCTGTTTATGCACCATTGTTAACCAATGCACACCATATGGCACGTTTGATTCGCAAGACAACATGCTTGTGGGAATGTAAGTCTGGTCCAATACCCTTTTTACTAATGAGTTTAAATTTGCACTTTTCTGATTCGATAAACGTTTTCTATTTTACAGACTCGAAGGAGAGTAATATGCGTAGTGTATCAGAAGACGGTATTTCGTAGAGGATCTCTGACAGTTGATAGGTATAAAAAAGAGATTGTTGAAGAAAATATGGCACCGTTTGTTCCTGTTATTAGTGTAATTTTTTTTCTTATGCATGATAACGTTTGTCCGCACTTTGATAGAATAACAATCGAGTATCTTTATGAAGTTGAATCTCAAGTTTTAGAGTGGCCAGCAGTAAGTCAAGACTTAAACCTAAAACTACCTAGAACGGCGCATAAGATCTCGTAATACTGCTCCCATCAACTAGATGAGCTTGTACACGCATTAATAGACTAATGGAAAATTTATATACATAGACTGTTTTAGAAGTCTAATAAGAAGCCGTCTAGAATGAGCTATTGCAGCCTGGCTGTCACAAAAAAATGAATATCTGCCTCGGTAATGGCTGTCATTTCGGCTTGATACACACTGCAGTACTCAGGCAAACTAAACGACAGGCTAAGTGAGGGGTCTTCTCAGAAGACACCGCAACCTACTCTCCCCTCTAGTTTAGAGCCGTCAGTATAAAATAATTCGCCCTGAGGTTTACTTAGGTTCTCGGCCCAATCATCTCTGGATGGGATTTCCAGAGATGGGTCGCCTTCGAACATAGGGGTAGGTTTAGTATAGTCGGTATTTTTTGTGCACAGGTCGTATTCTCTTAAAATTCTATAATGCGTTTTGGTCCATGGAGACACAGCATTGAGTCTGAGGCGGCCTGTGATTACTGGCATGTAATATTATAATACGTTTTCCTATATTTGGGAAAGCATAAAAAGATGAAGGAAGATAAACGAAACAAATTTATAAGGCGAGTGTGAATGGACAAGTCAGTATAGGTCGACCTCGGCGAACATATCTCGATCAGATCAACATTGTTTTGAAGAAAGGCCAGGTCAAGAATACCAACAACCGACGAGCATGTATGAAAGCTCTAATGAAAGAAAAGGAAGCAAAAGATGTGTGTACCGTAGCAAGTGGAAGGAAGTGGTCTCTGCCTACCCCTACGGGAAAAAGGCGTGACTATATGTATGTATGTATGTAGGAAAGCATTCACGAAACTCCATCCTTTTTTTACAATATCATGAGTGACGTACCAAGTTTAGTCAAGATAAACTATGAATCTACCTTGCCGATAAACTTCATCTATTCTACTGAGGTATTCATTACGCAAAATATTTATTTTTTGAGATTCCATATTAGTCTGTCTCTATTTAAGGTACGATACCTCAAATCCAAAAAATAAAGCAATTTTTAAATTGGATTTTTATGGAAAAACCGGTACCAACTTGATTTTATTTAGGTATAATGAATGATTAATAAAAATAGAAGTATGGTAACAGTAGTCTTCGACAGTGATAAAAAATACAGGGTGATCCATTTGAAATTACTGAGAAAATAATGTACTTAAGTTTCGACTTACACTATATTCGTTTTAATAAATATTAGCAAATTCGTTCATGTTTATAAACTTTGACAATCTTTAAAAAACATTGGCTTAAATAGATTATTATTCTTATTCTTCTTAAATTATACAGGGCTTTAAACTTGTTAAGACTTCCACAGAATTGGTTATAACTTTTTAAATACCCTGTATAACATAATATAACCTTAAATGTTTGTAATGAGGAGGTAAAGCGGATTTTAATTTTTTGGACCATGCTTTTTTACCAACAAAAAATAAAATGAATTCAAATTCTATCAAGGCTATGTAAAAAGAAATTAAAGCGTTTTTAATGAAAACTTAATTTCAAGTATATTTATACAGGGTGATTCATTAAGAATGTCCAATTTTTGATTCGTAGATTCTAGACCTCAAAATATGATAATACTGCTCAACATGCCTTTTAAAAATATTGTTAGTTTCCGAAATACCGGGTGTTTAAAGTTTAAATATGGATTTTGATTATCGCAATAATTTATCATTTTTTCACAATTTTTTTTTAAAAATTGGCAGTTTTACGTTTTTTGGTATGAAGATTGCCAATTTGAACTCTAAGGCGCTAGTTACACTTGGTTGTGTTTAGCAAATCAAAGCAAATGTTTTTTTTCGGCTGAATTATGAGTAAAATAAAAAATATTAAATTCTAGCAACAAAATTACTCCTGTTTGATTCATGTAACTCGATCAGTTATATCGAGTTATTTGCTTCTAAAAAGTTCAATGAATTTTAATTTTATAAAAAAATTTATTCTCTTAACGTGTAATAATAAAAAACTAGAAAACTAAATTAAAAAATTTCAAAGTAAATATTTAAAATACCAACCATTTACTTCAATACACTTTATGATCAGCTTTCACAAATATATATTAATATCAAATAACCCTTGTCTTTTATTTATAATCACTTCTTCTATTTTCATTTGCAATTCTGGAAGAGAATTCATTTTTTCTTTGTAAACTAATGCCTTGATTTGCGACCAAATTAAAAAATCCAAAGGATTGAAATCAGGACCTCTCGATGGCCAAGCAAACTCACTTCCACGACCAATCCATCGATGCGGAAACTGTTTGTTTAAGTATTGACGATCTTGTAGAGAATAATGTGGTGGTGCCCGTCGTGAAAAAACCGCATGTTTTGTTGGGTTGCCTTCGATTTGGGTATAATTGTGAATATCTTCGAGCCGTAGCTGTTTCACTGTAGTTTGATTGAGCTAAAATATAAATCATATCGCGCATCTCATTGTTGGAAAAATCGTTATGCCTAGGCATTATTTGATAAATAACTATTACCCCTGTTAATAAGTTAATTGTTAATTAATATCAAATAATATTACCGGCAATTTTTATTTCCACACAAACTGTCTAAGAGTGACACAAGCCAACTTGAAAAAACGAACATTAAACAACGGCTAAATTGCGAATGTGATTAAAAATAATAGACAAGGGTTATTTGATATTAATAGATCTTTGCGAAAGCGGATCGTAAAGTGTATTTTAAAACATTTACTTTGAAGTTTTTTTATTTTTGTGTTTTAATTTGTTGTTGTTACACATTTAGAGAATAAATTTTTTTTGAAAATTAAAATTCGTTAAGCTTTTTAAAAGCAAATAACTCGATAACCGATCGAGTAATATGAATAAAAAAAGGAGTAACTTTTTTTGTAGATTTTAGCGATTTTTAATATTATTTTACTTAAATTTTAACCGAAAAAAAAAATTTGCTTTGACTAAACTCAACCAAGTGTAAATAGCGCCCTATATTAGTAATACTAAATTAGAGCTACATTATAAAACAGTTACTATAGCATTCAATTGCGTTGCATTATAAAACACTTTTATACGTGAACTTTAAATACTTTAAATGCCTCTTAGGATAAAACAGTATATGACAGAATAAATTCATTCCAAAATCAGCATTATAAGACTGAAGTGACTTTTGAATTAAAATATTTTATTCAAAAACAATGCCATGGTGATATGAGCTACTTTCCAAATAACAAAACAGTGTGCTGTATGGTGTTTTCATACGTGGTCTTAGGAAAAATTCTTATTACCATATAAGATCAGGCATCCTCTAGTTTTCGCGAATCTCAATATAATTATTACCTGTTAAAAATAGTTGTATAGTGCCTAAATATTCTTCGTTATAAAACAGTTTTATAGTATACCGTTTTATTTTACAATGAAATAATGTTTTAGACATTTCTTTGGGATAAAATTGTTGTATTATAAACCGCCATGTTCAAATAAGGAATACTTGTACGATTTTTTATTTTAATATTTACTTGAAACAACCAAAATTAAAGCGCTTTATTTTTTTGCTAAACAAATACCTACAATCTCTCAGTAAAATTTGCAGCGCATCAAAATTTTTGCTATACAAACCTTCCAAATGATTTTATAATTTTTACTACCGATGTCCGCCCAAGCGGCCCAAGTAGTTTTAATAAGCCACCATTTTTACAATAAAATGCATAATGCACTTTTAAATTAAAATATAATTTGGTTCCAATATTCTTCACTAAAAAAAATGCTTTTTTATAGTAGCTGTATAAAACAATCGTATAAGAGTTGTATAAATGTATATAAACAGTCATATAAGAGTTGTATAAACTTTTAATAGAACTCTTATACTACCAAACTGTTGTATAAAAATGGGCCCTTTTTGGTTGTATAAGTATCATTTAATTGTTTTGTAGACCGTTATAAGAATTTTGGTATCCTATAAGATATACAAACCTTATAGTATTCAATTTGCTATTTGGGAAGAACTGAATTGTACACGTCCCCATAAAAACCCATGTAAATTTTAGCTATACATATTTAAAAAAAAATCTCAAAAAACGATGTGATAAAAAATACCAAAAAAATCATGGTCCTTTTTTAGATCATAAAAAACAGTTTTTTTTAACATTTTATACCAAACTCAATATTACTTTGTAATCATCGAACATCTTTAAATGTTTACTTATTGTATGAGAGCAAATGTCCTTCAATTTATTAAATTTTGTAATATTTTTTAAATGATCGTAATCCATGATACATTTTCGACAAATGTAAATATTACTTAATTCATCCTTTATCAACAAATAATTATATGAATGCTATGTAATTATTTTTTCGTAAAACGTTTTTCCAAAAACTTTATCAACAATTTCATTAATACTAAGTAAAATATACCCATAAACCGTACATTCGTCACATTTTAAACAATAAAAATGTAAACTAAATTAATATGTTTTAAAAGATCAACACATTAGTATTTTGTTACAGGCTTCATTTTATCTGTTTTTATTTTTAACCGTTACAAAATTACGTTACACTAATAAATTGTTGCGCGCGATACCAAAGTTGAAAAATATATTTGACGTAACTATTAATTTTGGAGATTAGGAATTTGTCATGCTAGATTTCAATTTTTTGTTGATTATAAGTTTGTTTTTTAAATATTTGAACAAGGTGGGTGAAGTACTTTCTTATACATTACTTTACTATTGTAGACAAAACTAACCACAGGTTTTTTAGATTTTTAGATATTTATTCGCACACTGATATTAAAGCCCAGTCAGTGGGTATGAAAAAGGTAGAAATTAGTTAATATTACAGGCACTTCAAGTGGCTAAATTAGTCGGAGTGGAATTGGAACTACATGTTACAAAACACGACAGGCCAGTTAGACAAATACAAAGAACTATGCGCCAAATTTCTTGGTGGGTAATAATAATGTATAAGTATTAGTATTATCAAGAATTAAATATGGATGTGTAGTTCATAGTTCAGCTTGAAATTCTCTGCTGAAACAATTGGATTCTAAACATCACGCAGGCTTCAGGTGCTCTACATGAGCTTTTCGAATAAGTCCAGTATATCCAGCATATGCAGTGAAACCGGAATCCCACCATTACGAATAAGGTTTCAGTAAATTCTTTTGAGCTATATGTGTAGCTTGTTAGCACAACCAAATCATCCTAGCCATTACTTTTTTCATCAGAACTTTGAAAGATACAGTAACTGACCAACTATAACAAGACCAGCATGCAAATTGTCTAACAATTTTCAAATTACTTATCCAGCGATTCTACCTATGAACCACTTAGAAATCACCCCATGGCTAATACCACCTATACGCGTTCGTTGCGATCTATCCATATTTAGTAAGAATAATCGCCCCTCAATAATCATTTGTCAAGAGTTTCTCGGGAGAATATCTTATTAGAATATCCAGGAACAATACCTAAAAAAAAAGATCCAAAACCTGCAGAGGAGTAGGATCATCACTAGTTGTATACAATAGATTGTATACATGGTCCTTTCCTAAACTTTCCTCCATTTAAACTGCTGAAGTCTACGCAATCTCGCAGGCCCCACGGTACATCAACCTGATGTAAACCACTACAATTTACATAATTGTGTCATACTAAATGAGCGCACTCCAAGGTAACAACTCCTTTACCGAATCTCTTTTGTCCAAATGGTGATTTCTCTTCTAAAACATCTGATTAATGAAGGTAAGGACATAATCTGTATCTGGGTACCCAGCCATACAGAAACCAGAGGTAATGACCTAGCTAATGAAGCAGCACGTCGTGCACCCGAAATTGATAAACCTAACCAAACATACAGACGTAAAATGCTTTGTAATATCAATCATACACAAAAGCTGGCAACACGAATGGATATAACATGTTTATCCCACACTAATTTTCCTTATCCCCTTTTTATGGCGAATGATATGCTCCTTCCCGTGGTGCTCGCTGGGCAGTGACGATACAAAATATTACTAAAGAGTAAAGGATATAATTCAGCTACTATTCTAACCGATAGTTTTTGTGGGATAAAACTAGAATTTGTAAAATTATTAAACAATATATTTGGTACCAATACTTTTTTTGTCACTGACAAGCAACGAGCAACCCTTAATGGTCTCAAAAGTATCCATTAATAGTTTTTTTTAATTATTTTCAATTCTAATCATCTTTTTCTTCTTTCAGTGCTATATTAGGTCCCCCTAACGTTGGTAATTATATACATTGGCGAGTTGTTCGCAGTTTTTAGCTAATTTAAAATAGTTGTTTGGCACTGCGTTCTTTAGCCATGACATCTGCTTCTTTCCAATATCTCTGCGGCTCTTGATTTTACCTTTCTTTATAAGCTGAAGGATTTTGTATTGGTCTCCTCTAAGAACATGCCATAGGTACGTTAGTTTTAAATAATGCAAGAACGGCATTTGCTCTACTTAACACTGCTTTGTTGCTCTGCATAGCTGTCCAGGGTATTCGAAGCATTCTTCTACGCAATCATATCGCAAATGCTTCCAGGCGATTGATCGCAGTAGCCTGAGTCCAGATCTCAGCTTCATATAACATACACACCTACATATTCTTTTTAGTCGTTTGCTCGGTTTCGAGCATCATTAATTCCTGTATTGATTTCTGTGATAACTTTTCATTCCTGTATATCTTCTGCCATCTTGAATGTTTGGGTGACGTTTTTGCCGTTTAGACTGGTTATAAGATCCAGGTATCTTGTAGGCGACCTTCCTCTTGATCTTTTGCCAGGGACTGTCCCTTCCAAAGTGAGTCTCTCAAGACCATTTCTTCTAACCACATGACCAAAGAATTTGGCTATTTTCTCCGCTACCACATCAATCTCTTCTTAATTCTGAGTTGATCCAGAATGGATTGGTTGGTTCTTTTCTCAGTCCAGGACACCCTATCAGCCTCTTTTAAAGTCCAGCATTCTGATCCATATAGAAAGACTGAAAACACCAAGCTCCTGACCAATCTCATTTTGGTGTTAAGATTTATGTGATGGCTTTTCCATACTTTGGTTGGTTTGGCCATGGATTTTTTCGCTATTGCGCTTCTCCTCTTTATCTCGTCGCTGGATCTGCCCCTGCTCGAGAATGTAGTACTAAGGTATATAAAAGCGTCAACTGTCTTGATGTTGTTTATCCTTTTTACCTCAGGTCTGTTATTATTTTGGCGATCAATTATCATTATTTTGGTTTTCTTGTTTCTTCGACTCTTCGTATAAGATTGATCAATTCTTTTTCCGATGCAGCGATTAGAGTCTTATCATCGGCGTAGCGCAAGTTGCAGATTTTGATGCTGTCAATGGTAATTTCTCCCTGCCAGTCATCAAGCACTTTCCTCATGATCCACTCGCTATAGATGTTAAAGAGTAGTGGGCTTAGTATACAACCCTGTCTGACTCCTTTACTCACTCTGAATTGATTGGTCAGATCTCCTTCTACTCTGATGTATGCTGTGTTTTTGTCGTATAAATTTTGTATTAGCGATATTAAGTGGTGAGGTGTGCCCATTCCAGTTAAGATAATCCATAAACTTTGCCATCGTATGCAGTCAAATGCTTAAGAGTATAAGTATATACTTACATACATAAAGTCATGCCTTTTTCCCATAGGGCTAGGCAGAGACCACTTCCTTCCACTTGCTACGGTTCTTACACACATCTTTTACTTTCTTTACTTTCATCAGTGCTCTCATACATACTCGTCGGTTGTTGGTACTCTTGACCTGGCCTTTCTTTAAAACAATGTTGATCTGATCGAGATATGTTCTCCGAGGTCTACCTCTACCGACTTGTCCATTCACACTCGTCATATAAATTTGTTTCGTCAATCTTCCTTCATCCATCCTATCTATGTGTCCAAACCATCTAAGCATTCCTTTATCTATCTTTGTAAACTCATCTTCTTTTACACCACAGCGTTCTCTTATCTCACTATTCTTTACTTTATCCAACCGAGTCACTCCGGCTATACTTCTCAAACTACTCATCTCCGCAGCATTAATCCTATTTTCATGCTTCTTCTGCCAAACCCAACATTCACTACCAAACATAAGTGCAGGAACCAACACACCTTTATGCACCGCCAGACGTACCTTTTTTAACACTTTCTGGCTATTCATAAAGCTATGCAGTGCTCCATTCATTTGTTTTCCTGCCAACACCCTTCGCTCAATGTCACTGTCATACTTTCTATCTCTAGTAAACTTTGAACCCAAGTACACAAATTCATTTACTTGTTCCACTCTTTCTCCCTTATTTGAAACTCCACAGTTTGTTATGCTTTCTTCTCTTTCAAAAACCATTACTTTCGTTTTGCTCACATTTATTTTCATCCCTTTGATTTTCAGGGCATTATGCATAATATTAACCATCGCCTGTAACTCCTCTTCAGATAACGCTAATATGACTTGATCATCGGCGTAAAGAAGGTATTTGACACTCAAATCATTCATTTTTAATCCATACGCACTCTCTTTTAGATCTTTTAAACAATTGTCTATGTATAAGTTAAACATCCATGGCAAAGCCACACATCCCAGTCTCACACCTTTTTCGATGTTAAACCAGTCCGTGCAAGCTCCGTTTATCCTGACACAAGCAGTGGAATCCTCGTAAAGTGATTTCAGTGCTCCTATTAAACTACCGCTCACCCCATACATAGACAATGTCGACCACAATTCACTACTTACCTCTCTGTCATAGGCCTTTTCCAAGTCTATAAAAGCGCAGTAGACCTTCTGATTTTTAGCTAAGAATTTTTTAACTCTACCTCATAATGAAAAGACCTAATCCATACATCTCCTTCCTCTTCTAAATCCTGCTCGCACATCCCATATCATTTTCTCAGTTTCATTCGTTACTCTTTTAATCAATATCTTTTCATACAGTTTGCCGACTTTTTCCTTGTAAAGTGGCAAAATAACAGCCTTGCACCAGTCATCTGGTACGCTACCACTACTCCAACAAAGGTAAAAAAGGCGGTACAGCAGAGTAGTTACCACGCTTGGTCCAGCCTTCAGCATTTCAACCGTTATCCTGTCATACCCAGCAGCTTTACCCAATTTCAAACTGTTTAACGCTTGCACAATTTCTGTCGTACTAATTTTATTTTCATTGCAACTTTTACTTATGTCGTCAAATGGGGCCTGTGCTTGTGTAACCTTTTTCTCAAATAAACTTTCTAAGAATTTCTTCCAATTCTTTAAAACGCATTCCTCTTCTTTTACCATACTACCATCTTGGTTTCTGATTTTTTCCTCATTCTATGCCTTGTTTACATCCTCAGTCGTTGCCTTTTGCGTTCTTTAATTGGCTTTTGTAGCCAGCCAATCCAGCCAAGGCTTTCTTCTTCTCTGACACTGCTTTTTAAACCTCTACGCTCATTCTCTGTAACTTGCATTCTTTCCTTTTTTTACTTACACCACACACTTTAAAAGCAATATCCACGATTCCTTTCTTAAATGGCTTCCACAATTCTTCAACCTTATATGCTTCATCTAAACTGTCAAATTTCTTTGTCAATTTAATAACGAAATCCTCTTTTATACCTTTTTCTTTCAAATTCTCAACTTTTATACGCTTTAATAAACTACTTGATTCCTGCACACGATGGCGCCACCGCTTAAGGAGACCTCTTATTCGGCTCATTACTAAGAAGTGGTCTGTGTCAATACCTGCACCGCGGTATGCCCGAGTGTCCATCACTTTTTTTTTTAATCTTTCATCCACAATTACGAAATCAATTAAACTTCTCTGGTATCCTTCTTGTCTTGTGTACAAGTGTATAATTTTATGGTTACATTGTGTTTGTTACCACGAGATACTTCAAGTATCCTATCTCCGTTTTCATTAACTTTGCCTTCACCGTACATTCCCAGAACAATGTCATTTTCATCACGCTTTACTCATACCTTACTATTAAAATCACCCAACATTACAATTCTTTCATTCTGGTTACACTTATTCAGAATATCTGTCGCACTGTCCCAAAACTCCCGCCTCTCATTTTGTGCTTTTAAATATTGGTTTACTGCGCATCTTGTGGAGCATAAACCCCTATGAAAAAGATACGAGTAATACCAACCTTCAACCTTACTCAGAGAAGTCTTGGGCTCACACATTTAAAGTCAGTCACACATTCATTCATTCATTCTAGCAGAGAGTATCACATCAACGCCCTGAGAATCTCTGCTGGTTTCTGGAACTCCTGACTAGTACGCTGTATAAGGTCCATGTGTTGTGGTTTCACATCTTTTTCGCACAAA
Source organism: Agelastica alni (assembly GCA_950111635.1). Classification (NCBI taxonomy): domain Eukaryota; kingdom Metazoa; phylum Arthropoda; class Insecta; order Coleoptera; family Chrysomelidae; genus Agelastica; species Agelastica alni. The sequence goes on from OX467715.1 coordinate 38,153,066, forward strand.
GATCATTAATCCTCTTTTCTTCTATCATCGTGTAAATTTCATCAATTTTATCATTTAATCCTTCCCTCACATTCAAAGTGCGAAGTGACTATCCGTAGTCACTTACATTACATTTGATTTTTCTTTGACGCAATTTTAGATTTAAGTTATCGTTACAGAAGAATGATTTATTTAAGAATGTTTCCCGTAACAGGTCGATTTATATATTTTAATTCACTATTTTTTAAAAGAATAATTTATCATACAGGGTAAATAACCTTTGAGTGATGACGTCAGCACCAGTTTGTTAAAATGAAACACCCCCATTTTTCAATTTGCGGATATCCCTTGCTGAGCAGTTTCCAAAAATGTATTACATTCAAATTGGTACAGAGTGGACAAAAATGCAAAAGTTGTTTATGACAATTTATTATTTACAAAATAATTGATAAAACTAAACGTACACTCTAACAAAAACAAACCAAGAAAAATTTACAGTAAATGTTTAAATTATTCTTCATTGACCACTAAACAATGACTTAACCTGGTAACAAATTCGTCTTTAACATTTTTTAGCGTAGCGGGTATTACGTACTGCATTTCCTGCCTGATTCGGGCTTTTAGGTCACGGATATTGTCAGGTCTGTTAGTGTAGACTTTATATTTTAAATAACCCCTTAAAAAAGTCTAATGGAGGAAGATCGGGTAAACTAGCGGGCCATTTCAGTGTTTCCCTTCTTCCGATCCATCGATCTGGAAATGTTCTGTTTAAAAACTGGCGTACAGCTATGACGAAATGTGGCGGTGCGCCATCCTGTTAAAATTATATTCTGCGGTTCAAAGTATTGGCAATTTGGATATCAGGGAAAAGCTGGGTTAGATCAGAAATTCTCCTGTTAAATTTTCGTCAACAAAATATGGACCAATAATTGTATTTCTGAAAATACCAGCCCATACGTTGATTGTTTGTAGTTATTGCGTATGGCATTCTTGCATCCAATTTGCATTTTTATTAGACCAATATCGGGTTTTTTGCCGTTTAAAATGCCCGTTCAAATAATACGTTGCTCATCCGAAAATAAAACGTTATCAATAAAATTGTTATTAAATTTATTATCGTTTTGATTTATCATGTACTCGCAGAATTCAGTTCTGCGTATTTTCAGGCAACTCATGGATGGTATTTTGCCTTTTTAAAAATATTTGATACTTTCCAATATCCAAATCTCTAGATAATCTCCGCACTGTACAGTGTGGATCGTCTACTGCCGACTAAATTAGGTACATCTTGTTGAATATTTGTATTAATTGTAGGTCTACCTTGCTTTGGTACTTCCCTAGCGTGTTCTTATTCTCTGTATTGCCTTTCTATTCTGCTTACCGTAGATTAAGAGATACTTTTATGTTCTGGGTGCATTTCATGAAATAATGTGCATAATTCTTATTGAATCCGCATCCTATTGCCAACACCAATCATTCAAATTTCAATTCTATTAGATACTTTCAGTTAGGGGAATTTTAACAAAACCGTTTGTTAAATACGATATGATAAATTAGAATACCAATACTGATTTGTACTTGGATATAAAGGGTTTTTCTAAATTCATGCGAAAAAATTTAGGAGGTGATTTCCCATATGAAATTATAATGGATGTTTCCTATAACAAAATTTGCTCAGCCCAACCCCTTCCGAGATATCACCCATAAAAGGTGGTATTTTAATTTTTTTTAAATTTAAGTAAAGATAGAATTTTAAAATTCTATCATTTCCTTGCACTTGCAAAGGACTAACCACTGGTATTTTTTTTTTAACATTTCTGTTACATTATAAAAGGTTAAAATTAGCATCCCTTACCTTATTTAATATCAAATCTTTTTTTGAGATTTAGTTTTGTACAATAAAAATATTACTTAAAATCCCTGTTTATTTAAAAACATTTCTTTATCCTTGAACCCCTTTTTTCCCAGATTAAAAAATTAAAAATATAATACAATATCATGATTTTTATTCTTTATTAAATAATGAACTACGTGTTGAGAGTCGTATACTGTAAAGATGGAAAATGCAAGAATAAAATACGATTCATAATGGATGTTAAAAATGACCACTCCCAGCCAAAAGAAAAATTGAGACCTAATTTTACTCACCATCTTTTAGGGATGATATCTCGGAAGGGGGTTAGAAAAATATTGTTGTAGAAAAGATCCATTATAATTTCATACGGGCAATCACCTCCTGAATTTTTTCGTCAAAACGGCTGGACCGATTTTAATAAAATTTTGATTAGCCCCGCGGGTGATCTTGTGACCTTTGGTAGCAATCGGATTAACGAAAGACGTGATAGATTTTCGGGAACTTTATCTGTTAAGGAGAAAGTGTAAATTTTGTTCGCGCAAAAGTGTATACATTTTTGAACGACATCAAGCTAACCTATCTTTTATTAAATCACAATTACGGCAACTAAATTGATTTCTTACAATTCATAGGTAGTTGCTCCATAGATTATCATTCGACCACAGAGTATTGACATTCTATGTATGCGGCATAACGCTATCTATCTATGTGACCAAAAAAAAATCCGGCCACCAAAAATTTGACACATTTTCAAAATGGGTTATGTCTTGTACCACTCATTTGATTTTGATAATTTTTTTCGTGAACTGTAGGTCAATTCTTCTGTAGCAATGCTGTGGTTGAAATTTTAAAATATACGGGGTGCATAAATGTCAAGATTTTTTTTACCCGAAATTTTAAACACCCTATAGAATGCAGCAACTAGAATAGGGGGTATCAACTAGTGTCAAAATGTAACCCCATGATTTATAAACAATGTGGTTTTTTATTTATGTTTTTATCTTTGTTAATAAAGAAAAGCCTTCAAATGCATTCAAATATTGTTAGTTAAAAAAATGCCCTTAAACTCGACTGATGTTGCGCGTATTGTAGCGTTAATTGAGGATGGCCGAATTCAACGTTATGTGGCTAATACGTTATGTGTACCTGCAGTCCCAGATGCCTGGAATCGGTATATGGAAACAGGAAATTACACCAGGCGGGTTGGTTCCGGCAGAAAACGGAAGGCAAATGGAATTGATGACCGCTTTATTTGCCTGAATACTTTAAGGAATCGTAGAACTACAGCTGTTCCAAACCAACATTTGATGCGAACTGGGCGTGGGGTTGAAGACAGTGAAAGCACAATACGACGAAGACTTCGAGAAAGTGACTTGTTCTCAAGGAGGCTTGCCACGGGATCTCAGCTCCTTCCAAGACATTGCCATCGTCTGGAATTTGCGCGTTTTTATGTGAATTGGGCTATGCAGAAATGGAATGTCCTTTTCACAGATGAATCGCGCTTTTTTCTGCGATCTCCTGATGATCCAGAGCGAGTATAGAGGCGTAGAAAAGAAAGATTTGTCGACTATACAATTTCAGATCGCCTAAGTTACCATGGCGGATATGTAATGGTGTGGGCTGGAATGTCCAGAGACGCTCATACAGAACTAATTTTTTTTGAAAACGGGGCTTTAAATGCACATCGAGATATCGAAGCTATCCTTTGGGAAGCTGTTCTCTATTATTGTTTTATCGGAAACGACTTCATATTAATGCAGTATCTGGACAAAGTAGGTATTAAACGAATGGATTGGCCAGCTTGCAGCCCTGATCTTGATTCTATTGAACATCTCTGGAAAAAAACTGCTGGACGCATTCTTCGCCGACCCTCTTAGCCTAACAGCATCCATCTTCGAGTCGCACTACAAGAAGAATTCGATGAAATTCCTCAGCCTTTCATAACTAACCTTATTAATTCGATGCCATGTCGATTGAATGAGGTCATTTTGGTAAGAGGTCACACCCGATATTAGTACATTACATTTTATTCTTTTCTAAAATTCTTATGTTTCTATCAAATATAAGAGATTAAACGTACGTTTCAATATTACTTCTAGTTTTTTTTATACCGTTGGCATAAAAACAATTTTCTTTGATAACAGAGATAATAACAAGAATAAACCACTATGTGACACCAGTTACAACCCCCTATTGTAGTTGCTGCATTCTATTTATGCACCCCGTATATTTTAAAATTTAACTCTGCATAAAAAATTTAACCACAGCATTACTACAAAAGAATCAGTTGACCTACAAATCGCAAACAAAAATCATAAAAATCTAATATTTGGTTCAAGACCACATTGAAAATGTGTCAAATTTTTGGTGGCCGGATTTTTTTAACGGTCAGTGTATATAAAAGTCGAAATGTGTATGTATGTATGTTCCCTATAGACTCCAAAACCACCCATTTTGATAAAATTTTTAGGCAATCTTCAGATTAGCCCGGCGGGTGATCCTAAAAACCAACAAAAATGCCCAAATTAGTGTGTCGAATTCATAGTCCGATTTTAATGAAATCTTGGAAATGTGCATTGATTGCTTTAACTTAGGAGATAGGATACTTTTTATCTCGATAAGCCCTTACGAAAGTGGTGAGAGGGGGTTGAAATATAAAACTATTAAAAATTTCAAATATTGATGTTAAATTTATAGTTTTTGGGGTCGCTAAGTTTATTAAAAACTATTAAAAACACCTATATTAGTGTTAAATTATAATTTTTTGAAGTTGCTAAGATTAATAGTGATATTCCCAAAGCAGGCAAGCCTAAGAAAAGGGTACAAGGGGGTTGAAATATAAAAACTATTAAAAATGGTCGATATTAGTGATATTACCAAAGCAGGCAAGCCAACGTTCGGACAGGACAACGTCTGCCGGGTTTCGTTAGTTTTCTATAAATATAAAAAACGCTGCAGTTTCCAACCTAATACAGCAAATGTCATGAAATTTTTGTACTGCTTACAACAGTTATACCTATTAACCTACCAAATATTTATAGCGTGAGTATTTTTTAAATATACAGTCCAAATGGACCTTATACAGCCTACTGGTCAGGAGTTCCAGAAACCAGCAGAGGTTCTCATGGCGTTGGCGTGATACTCTCTGCTAGAATGAATAAATGTGTGATTAATTTGAATGTGTAAGCCCAAGACTCCTCTGGGTGAGGCTGAAGGTGAGACTTACTCGAATATTTTTGCTAGTGGCATATGCCCCAGAAAATACGCAGTGGAATCAATTTTTAAGAGCCCAAAAATAGAGGCGGGAGTTTTGGGATAGTGTGACAGATATTCTAAATAAGTGTAACCAGAATGAAAGATTTGTAGTGTTGGGTGATTTTAATAGTTGGGTAGGAGTAAAGCGTGATGGATATGACAGTGTTCTGAGAATGTACGGTTACGGCAGAGTAAATGAAAACGAAGAAAGTCTACTTGAAGTATGTTTGGAGTGGAATCTTGTGGTAACTAACACAATGTTTAACCATAAAGGGATCTACTTTTACACAAGACAAGAAAGATACCAGAGAATTATAATTGATTTTGCAATTGTGAATGAAAGATTGAAAAAGAAAGTAATGGACACTCGGGCATACCGCGGTGCAGGTATTGACACAGACCACTTCTTAGTGATGAGATGAATGAGGTGGCAGCAATAAATTAAAATTAAAGATACCAAGATACAAACTAAATTAATGTTACGGATTGTAGTTAGTGCATGTAGCCATTATTTGTCCTGAGGCGGGTGGCAATTGAAGACCCGCGATGTATCTAGAATGTTTGATCGAGAATCGTGAGTTATTTCCAGAAATATTGGTTGGATCTATTTAAGAATCACGGGGCTGCGAAAAGTTAGTTAGAAAGTGATATAGTTATGAGAAGATTGTTTTAAAAAGGTTAAGTTAAAGTATAGGTTTGTGAACATAGAGACTTGTAAAGTTAATATCCAAGTGAGTTTTAAATAAGAGTTTAGTGTATTTCGTATAAGTAGAAAAATTGTTTAGATTTACAGAAATATTTGTTGGATACATTTAAGAATCGCGAGGTTGTGAGAAGTCAGTTTAATTTAATTAGAAAGTGATATAGTTTTGAAAAGATAGTTTTAAGAAGTTTAAGTTGAATATCTAAGTGATTTATTAAATAAGAGTTTTTGTATTACTAGAAGAAGGATTCGAATTAATTGTTTAGTTTTTGTACCAAGTATTTTAAATTGACTAACCCAAGACTAAATATCGTAATAATATTTTTGTCTAAAAGAATTACATTCTCAGTGAGAAAATATCTAAACATTTGATTAACATAATAGTAAAATCCATAAATGTTTTACAACTTACCTTATCTTCACCTTTACAGCAAGATGCTCCCTGTAATAGAAAATAAAATAACTACTTAAAATCATTGCGTGAAGGTTAATTTGTATAATATGTACTTGAATCATTTGTGAATGTCTAACAATAGAATTTCCTGAGAACTATTTAAAAAATCCTTAATCAAGTGTGAGAAAGTTTAGTTTCTGGTTGAAAACAAGAAGCTATTTGCTCATAATTACAATAAGTGATGATAAATCAGGGACTAATTTATTTGAATTTTAAGATGAACATCCTTCAGCTGTTAAATTCTCACAATAGTTATTCTTTTCGAATGGTAATAAAGAAATAGGTCGTAGAGTTTAATTCCAAATCAGATAATCAAGTAACGTGTGTACCTTAATGACTGTATTATTTTGGTAATACTTATTAACAGAATAAGCTCAGATACTTTTTTAGCAATATGAAGAACTTGCTTGTAGATGAGGGATCCAATTGAAAAGTTATTTGTACCTGAAGTTGTACGGTATACCTTATAAATAGATTAAACGGTTAGGACTTCTTGATGTTTCATATTTCATAAAAGGGTCAGTAAAAAAAAAATTTGCCACCGATTTATGTTGGAACAATGAAAAATGATTCATGTAGCTGCAATAACTTTAGGAAAACAAAATACGGTCAGTGTTAATTACAACTAAACTATCAAGTAAACAATCATCTTCCACTTCGACAGTGAAAATTCACTACCTGCTGGAATGGCTGTTAGCTTTTAAAACATCAAATTATTAGATTGTTTTTTATAGTCTCAATGGTTTGTTAAGAATTGGGAGTAGATTACTTATTCAATGTATCCAATGGCCAGAACAAAGAATCGAAGCGTATTTATGTGAAATTACATTGAACTAATCTGCTGCTTGTTTTTATGACGATTAGTAAAATTGAAAAATTAGCTGTTATATCTATAGAAAAATGTATGTGTCAGACAGAGACATACAGGGAAGCAATAAGTTCTGAGTGTGTGTAAGAGAGCGAAAGAGAGAGAGAGAAAGCTCTAGATATATGTTGATTAACGTCAATGATTCATGATTCTTCTGTCGTAGTCTTTGCATTTTGGTTGTGGATCATATGCAAAGATTAAAGCTTTGTGCCCATTTTAGTCAAAAATGGTCAGTGATAGCGACAGCGAGTTGTTTATATAAAGATGTATGAGTTTTTTGGTACGCCTTATATATTAGCGGATGATTTATAGCCGCGGGCGACAACTGGATACCTGCGTTAGGCTGTATCTATTTAAGGAACCGCTGTGTCGCGAAAAGATATAGTTTTAAGAAGATTGTTTAAGAAGTTTAAGTGAGAGTATAGAGACTTGTAAAGTTAATATCTAAGTGAGTTTATTGTATTACATATAGAAAGATTAAAATAAATTGTTTAGTATTTGTACTGAGTGTTGTAAATTAACGAAACCTAGACTAAATATCGTAACAATACATTGCTTACAATCCGGACTATAGTAAACTGTTTCTAACTGACTTAGCAATTTTTTTTAGTTTAATTATACCTTGAAGCATTTAGGTTAAAAAAACATCTAAACGAGCTAGTTTAGAATCGGTTACCGATAAAACCTAAATCTAATTTTATACAATATAACACTGACTGGTTAAAAACCGGCCACCTTAAAAATTTCACGAAAACACTGAAACGTTTATTTTATTTCGTAATAAATTGACAAAGTTATAAGTAAAATTGAAAACCTATCTTCTAAAACAGCCAAAAATAGGTAACAAAAAATTTATTATATTGTTTAAAACATATTAACAGCAGTCTACTGGTAACTGCACGAATGCAAAATATTAACCGAAAATGTTACACAACAATATTGTCTAAAAATTCCACTAGCTCAAATTTTACATCACAAAAATTAAGAAAAAAATGTAAAAATAACCAAATGAGCTAGGTACTAACGTAATTTAAAAAGTGTAATGAATGGAAAATAAATTATTTTCATATTTCTAAAAGAATTTTTACGTTATCAAAATTTTTCTCTTAAATTGATTGTTTTAATCGTTCTAAAGCAGGTAATAGCAGCTATGCTTTAATTAATTGAAAACAGCAATTAAATGTTAAAGATTTTTCGGATTAAATTCAAGTTTTTTATAAATGATACTTTTAAAAAAGTGTATAAAAGCATGAATATGTACCATAATTTCATAATTTTCGAAATATTCTAATTAGAAATACTTAGCCTTGGTTATTAACTATAAGGCGAGTATATCTACCTCATTGTAGCAGTAATAAAAAGTGTAAATAACAATGTGTCACTTACCATTTTTAAGTTTTAGATTATTCGATATCTAAACACAAATATGACAAATAAACGATAAAAATTGTTTAAATCTTTCCGCAAATAACACTGTTTTACGAATGGTGCCTTTTAACTGATTGTTGTTCTCTTTTATTATTATTATTGCTATTGCTAAAGTTGCTAATAACTTGCAATTGTTCCTTAAATGTATATCATGTCATGATTTAAAAATAGTTCCTTTGCAATAAAGATGATGATAATAATAACACATCTATGGTTACTTAACGTCGAAGCTGGACTGCATTTTTAATATTTTCAACAAGGAATGTATTATGAAAAGGTGTAGCACGTGACTAGACTTGATGGTAAAACCCGATCCGCCAATTAAAAAACAAATTAACTATTCAGAAAATGAATAGATTATGTCGTATCCTCCCATAGTACCAGGGTCACGTAAAAAGTATTAGTACTTTTTCTTTTTTTACGTGCACTTTTGCTAATTATTATTATTATTAATTTTCATTGTTAAATTGGTTGCTTCGGTCAGTATGTTAAAGAAAACCAACTGTTAATTAGTCAACGTTTAGTAACTTTATTGTTTCATTTTCAGGACTATTTAAAGTGACTCTAACGAAAAAAAAATAAGTTCGACATAAAATATAAATATATGCACAGGTTCTCGAAAGATGTTGTCACAGACACACAAAAAAGAACTTTCTAATTATCTTATTCTAAAAAAATAAAAATATTGATTCAAAAAATCAACTACAGGCGCTGCATAGTATGACGAAGCGCTACATTGATATCGAGGGTAGATGAAATCTTTAATCAAGTCCCGTCCCGTCAAGTTATCAGCTAAGAAAAATGGATCAACAATATTATTAACACTTTTCTGGATATTGTAACTACTACTCTTTCATAATTGCAGGATTTAAATCATTCCAGTATCTGCAATTATGTCTGTTGTCGTAACCATTGGTCATAAAAACATGTGGGTTATAAGAATTGGGATTGTTTCAAAAAAATTTACCCATCTCTCTCCAAAATTCAATACGGCGATCTAAATTACCTTCTTTGAGCTCTTGCATGCGTTGAATTTTTAAAATCAATGCCCTTTTAAAATTTTCTGAATACTGCTAGTACGTGAAATTCCAGAAGTTTTCTATAATTTTTTGGTAAATGAAGTAGGATCCACTGCAACATGCCCTAAGATAACTGTGAAACCTTGTTAGAATCAAAGTGTCACCTAGCACATTTTTTGCTAGCAACGGATCCAGTTTCCATGAATTTAGATATTAACTTTGATACGTAAAAAATGTTGAGATTTTTACCGGTATACCTTTCATTGAAAATTCTTGCAGTTACCGTGACCATTTTATTGTTTTTAAAATGAAGGATTATAATTTCAATTCAATTCAATTACAGTGGTGTAAACCATATCGATTACTTTAAAATAGTGGATGATGACAATTTAATTGATTTTTACGACTTATGATCAACACATGATTTATTTAAAATCAAAATAAAAGTAACTATCTGTAGATTTAAAAAAAAAAGCATTACCTTATCAACACATTGATGATAAACCACTTTTTTGTATTTTAATTATCCAGGAAGTTTGTCGTTTATTATACTATATTTCAGTCTTTTTTTGATTTATTTTATTATTATTTTAAACAGATCTTTCACAGCGATTTTAAAACAACGTGAAATTTTTGGCACGTTTTGAAAAAAATAAAGTACCCTTAAAACAATGTCTCTTTTTTTTGGGTGTTTGTTAAGAAGCGGTCTGGTTAGAATAGCCCACACTGCAGTTTTTAAGCTTATTTTGTTCCGCTGCTGTCACCTGTTAGCCTAGTTGATATTGAGCTAACTAGTCGTCTGGCTAAGCTTATTCGAGGTTAAACTTTATATTTAAATGTAACAGGCCTCGTATCAAGTTTCTAGCCCGTGCCGCATCAGTCTGGGTCGTATCATCCATACACTGAATGCACCACCTTGTGAATGCGTCACAGTCAAATATAACGTGGGATTATATTTCCTTCCAATCTCTATATAGTCTGCATACTGGGTTCTCCAAAAAGATGCCCACGTTATGCAGGTGCTTCCTCAGACAACAGTGTCCCGTAACGAGCCACGTTATCAGCCTGAGCTTTTTCCTGTCCAGCTCCAAGACCTGAGTAGGAAGTGCAAGGTTTTGTCACCACATTATTATTCTCTTACTATGCCTTAGGCTATTAGTTTTTTAGCCAGATTGGCCAACACTTGTCTTTTTTCCTGACACAGTGGATTTCGTTATGTTCACACCAAGCTAGACCCTGCAGCGGGTAAAACGATGTCTCACGTAACCCCCCGTACTATTCAAGATTTTTAAAAGGATTACCACCCCGCTTAAGCGGATGACGCTTCATCCAAAACATGTCCCCTTTAAAAACAAAACCAACTTGTTTTGGGTTTTCCGAAACAAAAATTTTCAATGGAAAATATGAACACTTTTAAATAGGTATATAAATTAAACGAAAACAAATTTTGAAATGTAAAGTAACAGTAAAACCTGTACGGCCAAGCATACACGTTACTTGAACCTGCTCAGGTAAGTTGTTTAAAACTGTATCCTTTACAGCATTAGGCTTTGACTTTTTCAGCTAATAATAACCCTTGATTTTTATACAGTTATTTTATTAAAGTGTTTCGTATCTTTGGACTTTGTCAAATCGAGTTTGATTTTAGACCCAATACCCGAAATAAATACTCAAATTTTTGAGATGGAGCAAAGTCAATACAACCAATGTGTATTAGTGAAATATGTATTATTAATATAATATTAATATTATTAAAATAAATATGTATTTATTTTGGAAATATCCCTTCCCTATCCCAGAAGATTTTAAGTAATGTAATTTTCCGGTTAAACTGGAAGTAAATCTAAATAACTTAACACGTATATTATAAGGATTTACAAAAACAACCAGTGCATTTATTCATTACAAATATTTTGGTGTTGTGGTTTTTATTTAAATTAAACTAGTACATTATTGAATCAAAAAATTTGTTTTAGGCCTTCAGTTACAGTAACGGGTGTCAAAAATGCAAAACTAATTTGCATTAAGGATGATAATTCGATCGAAACTGACTACGAAGACTTGAAAGATGACGAAACGGAAAAAGTAATTGAATTAAAACCTATCCGTTCAAAGAACCAAAGTGACTCTAACAAAGAAAATAAGGACCACAGCCAAAAACCGTCCACCTCACTCAATATGAAAAGGTAATCATAAAAAAAAATTTAATATTAAATTGTGCATAAACGAGTTTATAAAAATTGTCTTTAATTCCCTTTATTTTAATGCTTTCCTCTTTTTAATACCTTAGTTGTTGGTTGTTATAGTAACAATTAATTTCTTAAACTTTCCTCCGTACTATTTAGTATAAGTATGTGTATACAGATTTGGTAAATGCTCGACTAAGTTACAGACAAAATACATACATTGTGGAACAGCCAAATGGAACAAATTAATTATTTCAATTATTGTGTATATTTAAAAAATACCCCGTAACGCGTCAATTTTAGATTATAAAATGACATTCTACAACGAACAAATTTCATCTTTGCACTGAAGCCTGTTCGAATGACAGTTATTCATCCCAAATTTTTAAATGGGAAGTCTATTTAAAAATATTATCGTTTTCAAATTTATTGCAAAAATTAATATTAAAAAAATATCTGATTGGCGAAATTCCTACAACATATTAAAAACATAAAGATGCTCAAAATGCTAACCTGAAACGTCTTGACAACATCCTAATCTTAAATAAAATTCTTTTCCAACGTTATCCAACATCTATTTTGTAACCTACCTAATCGCAGGCGTTATTCTTATTCTTAAGTAGTATAAATCTAGTAGTTTGGTTGTCTATACCATTCTTTTCACATATTCCCATGAGAAGAAGCCTAATAGCGTAGGTGGTGGATGATTTATCCCCCATCGCCCGGTGAAACACCACCGCTCTTATTATAGGTGCCGTGAAATGACTTGTCATGTTTCAGCACTTGGTCAGAGTTTCCGGTCCCTCGGGTAAAATGTGTTCTAGCTTATATTCGAATAGAAGCATCCAGGCATCAGTCAGGCCTCTCTGGGGCTGAGGGTACAGCATTAAAACAGTTCCGCAGGCTGGCTGCCAAGTATTACAGTGGCCCCAACCCATTGGCAACGCTCTGGGAGGCTGCTACGTCAATTGGTGTATAATCCCGATACTCCTGTTCTGCCATTTTGTGACTGAAGGGGATCCGAGCTCGTGTATTCGGGGGGTATTGCCGAAGCCACAGTCCATCGAGGTCAACTGACCGTCCTGGATGCAGAAATTTCTATTGAAGCTAGTCCATATATCTGCTTCTTTTTTTCTTCTTCTTACTCTTCTTTTCTTTTGTGTTTTCTTTTTAAAACCAAATCATAAAGAGTCCAATAAAAATACATGTTTCAACTGCGGTTGCTAATAATCTACAGAATTGATTTTTGCAATATTCAAGGCCCCAACTAACAAACAACATCAATTCAGTACACCACCACCTGCAAACTAACAGGCCTCATCTACTGGCTTTGACAGAGACACAAATCAAACCCTCCTAGAACAATACGCATCTTTTGTGTCCTGGTTTCGAACTTGAAACGAGATTCAAATTTAACACCGGCCTCTGTGTTTACACTGGCAGCGATATTTTCTGTTGTAGACAGGAGAACTTAGAACCAAAGGACAGCCTAGAGGTCATATGGTTCAACTTAATCTTACAAAAATCAACAAATTTTCTCTGATGGCTGTATCTTTCTCCTACCAACCCTCCTTACGTCAACCCCAATCCCCAAGCCAACATTCTTGATCTCTTCCTCACGACACATCCCGACCGGTACCATTTCTCTATAACCTCTCCACTCGGGAAATCTGCTTTCGCTCACAAAACCCATCAACTTGTGCAGAATCTGTCACCGAAATGAAAAGGCTAGGTGTAGACTTATACATTCCTCATGGTACAAGACGGATCTCCAACCCCAAGCTCTGGTTTAACCAAAAATGCAACCGTGCGGTGCGTGACAACAATCAAGCATATCGACTCTGGTACGAATTCCCGACAATTGCTAACCGAGAAGCCTTTATCCACGCGATGAACACCTACTATCATTGCCCCTCCTGGTCTCTGGCTAAGTCCATAAATAAGAATTTTACAACTTCTTCTTTACCACCACTCGAAAGGTCTGACGGCACGACAGCCGTATCTTCCAAGAAAAAAGCAAATCTGCTGGCCAGAATGTTCAGTTCTAACTCAACTCTCGATACGAATGGGAAACAACCCCCAAAAATACCTATAATAAACTCATCAATGCCTGAGGTCACTTTTCGCCATCGCACTATCACGCAATCCTACGAAATCTTGACTCTAATAAGGCAGTAGGATCAGATGGAATTCCGAATATTGTCCTAAAGACCTGTGCTCAAGAGCTCACCCCAGTTCTCTGTAGACTCTTTAAGCTATTATACAGCAAAAGAGTATTTTCGTCCATGTGGAAAAACGCTAGAGTCCAACCCATTCCGAAAAAAAGAAAAAAGACTATTTCTGCGAATTATCTTCCTATTGCATTGCTCGCAGTCATATCCAAAGTTATGGAAAAAGCGATCGACATAGAACTCATCAAATATCTGAAGAAATTTGAGATAATTTATGACAGACAATATGGATTTCGACATACTCGGTCTACTGGAGATTTGCTGGCTTTTATGCTACTCAGCTCTGGACAAATACTATTAAGAAGTTTGGTGAATTCCGTGCAATAGCCTTGGATATATTTAAAGCCTTCGACCGCGTTTGGCACCAGGCATTGTTAAGTAAATTATCTGCCTCCGGTCTCCCAACCTAATTGCGCCAATGGCTTATGAGATTCATGCAAGATCGCTCCTTACATGTGACAGTTGACAGTATCTCTTCTGATGCGTTAAAAACCAATGCCGGGGTCCCCCAGGGTTTTATCCTGTCCCCCACTTTATTTCTTTTACACATTAGCGACCTCTTGAAAACCACCACGAACCCCATTTACAGTTTCGCAGACAACAACTTGTATTAACTTTTACATCCTATCGATCACTTTCGGTGAATGATACAAATAGACAACGCCCAAAAAACACAATGCGTTACGTTTTCCAAAAAAGTGAATTACTCAAATCATTTTATCACAATGCCCGGAAATACCCTTGAATCAAGTCCCTCCATCTCTATTTTGGGAGTGACGGTGCCTAATAATATGTCTTGGCATGACCATGTTGCTAACATCGCTAAGTCAGCAAGCCAGAGGCTGGGTTTTCTATGGAGAGCTAGAAAGTTTTTTACTTCTGATCAACTGTTGACGACGCACAAGGCTCAAATCCGACCTCTGCTGGAGTATTGCTTGCACATTTGGGGTTCAGCACCAAAGCATTCTCTTCGTCTTTTAGATTTCATTCAGAAAAGGGCCATTCGGTTGATAAACAGCTTAACTCCCACAGATACCCTTTACCCACTAGAACATAGAAGAAGAGTTGCAGACCAGATATTACTCTACAGATATTTCCATGAAAAATGCTTTAGAGAAATAAATACTCTTATACCACCATTGGCCACATTTACTCTCAAGATTGACACTTTAAGGACCAATCTTCATTAAAAATCCTTCTTTTACAGGACTGCTAAGGAATGAAACAAGCTTCCAAAATCAGTTTTTTTAGAGAACTATGACTAACTTTTTAAAAAGCGGGTCCACAACCTTCTCCTTTTTGTAATTCCTTCCGTTTCTAATAGTCGCAGTTCGGGCAGTCCGCGGCCCACACGATAGGTCTACCCTTTTTGCGACTATTTTCAGTAAAAAAAAATCAAGTGACCGTGCTGACCATTCCTTCGATCCTTGCCTCCCTATCCACCGATTTGGAAATATTAGGTCAAGGTACTGCCAGACATTGATTAAGTAATGGGGGTGCTCCATCTTACTGAATCTATATCATATCAGCTGGAACTTGTAGGTTTGATTAACCTAACCTAATTTAACTTATGTCCTGATCCAGTTAATAGCGATTTCAACATCACCTGAAACAGCAGAGCAACTAAATAAACGATCAATCAAAGCATAACTTGTCAAACTTACCAATGAGTCTCCAGTAGAAGTAAAACAGACACTTTAAATTTTTTTTAAACAGTAGACGAGCCATTTGCTTTTATATTATCAGTCCCATCTCATATTAAATTTTAAAAGCAGCATACTTTTATTTTCTACTTTCGCAGATTATAAATTTATTCGCATTATTAAAAACGGTGATGCTGAACCTAACGATAAATCATGAAATAGAATTTAAATGACACTAACTACACAGTGTATCATTTTGAAAGCAAGATACATTTTGACTAAAATAGATAATATTAATTATTTTTACAGTTGTAATATATTTTATAAATAATTGTAGGATAATTTGTACGCTAACATACAGTAGTTACGCCTTTTTTCCGTAGGAGTAGGCAGAGGCCACTTTTTTCCATTTGCTACGGTTCATACAAACGCCTTTTGCTTCTGCTACTTTTATCAGTGCTTTTATACATGCTCGTCGATTGCTGATACTCTTGACCTGGCCTTTCTTAAAACAATTTTGATCTGATAGCGATACGTTCGGACCTCTACCGACTTGCCCATTTACAATCGCCTTATAAATCTGTTTCGTTAATATTCTTTCATCCATCCTCTCTACGTGTCCAAACCATCTAAGCATTTCTTTATCTATCTTTGTTACATTATCTTCTTTCACACC
Source organism: Agelastica alni (assembly GCA_950111635.1). Taxonomy (NCBI): domain Eukaryota; kingdom Metazoa; phylum Arthropoda; class Insecta; order Coleoptera; family Chrysomelidae; genus Agelastica; species Agelastica alni. The sequence continues at coordinate 38,169,363 of OX467715.1, forward strand.
ATAGCTTTCTTTATCTTTCTATTCTTCACTTTATCCATCAGACAATATACTAAACTATACTTTTCAGTCTACTCATCTCCGCAGCATTGATCTTACTTTCATGGTTATTCTGCTTAAACCAACATTCACTATCATACATAAGTGTAGGGACCATCACTTCTCTATGCACAGCCAGTCGTGCCTTTTTTTGACACGTTCTGACTGCTTATAAAGTTATACAGTGCCCCATTCATTTGTTTCCCTGCCAACATCGTTCGCTCAATATCACAGTCATACTTTTCGTCTCTCGTAAACGTTGAACCCACTTTTTCTCCTTTTATTAGCACCTTGCAGTTTGTCATGCTTTTTTCTCTTTCAAGACTTTTATTACTTTCGTCTTGCTTATTACTTTCATCGCTATGTTTTTAGATACATAATTTTAACCATCACATATGCACTTTCTCCTTAAAGGATGTAGAAATCGGGGTTTTAAAATACCTCTTTTCTACACGGAAGAAATTAATACTCAACTTTGATTTAGTGGACTGGAAGTAATCACAATTAGGCTAGTTTTTTAACGTTTTATTTAAAACAAAATATAGGTATTTCTATTTTCAAAACCACAATGCTCTTTTTCCGACTGTTGCAAGCGTTGATATTAATTCAAAGCCGTGGAAACTAACGTAAGGAAAGACTCGCCCCTATCGACGGTCGAAGAAATACAAGCGAGGTTTAATCACCGTGGAAAAAGGAACTGAATTGTATTGCGATCTGTGATCACAATAGGGGATGCTTTTAAACAACTGTCTATGCATAAGTTAAACAGCCATAACGTAGTCAATCACGCCATTTTCGATGTTAAACCAGTACGTTTAAGCTCCATTTTTCTGACACAAACAGTGATTTTAAAGCTCGTATAAAACTAACGTTTACCCCATATATAGACAATTACGACCACAATTCATTTCTTTTTACTCTATTATAGTCCTTTTTCAAGACTACGAAAGCGCAGTAGACCTTTTGACTTCTACCCAGAATTTTTCGACTATGCCTCGTAAGGAAAATACCTTATCCATATGTGTCATTTCTCTCCTAAATCTCGTTTGCACATTCCATATCTTCACATCAGATTCATTCGTCATTCTTTTAAACAATAGCTTTGCATATAAGTAGGATAAAATTACCGGTTCACCACATCCAACGTTGCCAAGTGTACCAATATCTTTACCCCCACAAGGTCACGTGCACAAGGATACATGACGTCAGTGGCGTCGACCTTGAGGGTGTAGAGATATTGGTACTTTTGGCAACGTTGGATATGGTGAACCGGTAATTTTACTCTACTTATATGCAAAGCTATTGTTTAAAAGAATGACGAATGAATCTGATGAGAAGATATGGGATGTGCAAACGAGATTTAGGAGAGAAATGACATGTATGGGACTTTTCCTTACGAGGCATAGTCGAAAAATTCTGGGTAGAAGTCAAAAGGTCTACTGCGCTTTCGTAGTCTTGAAAAAGGCCTATAATAGTTTGTCGACGATGCTAAGTAAACTAATACCTCGGTACCTTTTCCTTTGTAAAGCGGAACGATAACAGCCTTACACCAGTCTCCTGGTAAACTGCTGCTCCTCCAGCAAAGGTTAAAAAGGCGGTACAGTAGACTAGCTACCACGCTTTGTCCAGCCTTCAGCATTACAACCGTAATCCTGTCATACTTCCCCACTTTTATACTGTTTAACGCTTCCACAATCTTTTTTATACTAATTTCAGTTTCATTGTAACTTTATCCTGTATCCTCTTTCTTAAATAAACTTTTAAAGTAATTCTTCTATTTCTTTAGAACGCATTTCTCTCCTCTCACCATACTACCATCTTGTTTTCTAATTTTTTTTAGTTGGATGGTCGTTATTTTACTTCTGACTGTTCATATGGACTTTCAGAAGATTTTAATGTTGTTCCGGAAGTCGTCAGATAATCTTCTATCAAAATCATCTTAATTATTTTCATTCTTTTTTCCACAAACTCTTTTGCCACAACCTTCAACCTATCTTTTGTGTTCTTTGATTGGCTTTTGTAGCCAACCAATTTAACCAAGATTTCTTCTTCTCTGACACTGCTTTTTGATCCTCTACATACATTTACTTATCTTTAAATAAATAACAGAAACATCCTAAAATAGTCAATGAATTGCAATAAAATATTGCTTGGTTGAAATTTTACAACAAAGAGTCTCTATGGCATTGATACATACATACAATCTCGAGCTTTTTGACACCTTTCGTATGTACCATTTGTATGTCTCCCACTGATATCTCGACATCGTACTGCTCGACGTATAACGGCAGACTAAATTGGGATGTTAAATTTAAAAATGTGTTGTATTCTCTAATGTATTTAGATTCTGTCTTAAGTTTTACGATGATCGCAGAAAAGTAAGACGATTACGTGGAGAACGCAGACATTTAGAACTTACTGTGAAATGGCATACAGCAATTGCACGGAGGGTGATGGTATGGGGTTCGATAACATATTGTAGCTTGTTATTGCTAGTTTTTATTGACAGAAATTTAAATACAAATGATTACATACAAAACTTAGGGTTAATTCAACCCCTTTCCCAGCAATACAATACACGTCCCTATACAGCTTCCATTGTTTTCTTGCTCTCCAGGCTTTTCATCAATCGAACATGTGTGGGATAAAATCGGCAATCGACTGGGTAATTTATCCCAACTACTTAATGACGTAGTTGACCTTCGGTATTGAATTTAAAAAGCCTCTAATGCGGTTTCTTAGGGTACCGTAAACCATTTAATTTCAAGCAGCCTGGATAAGTTATCGAATGCTTAAAAAACCGCGGTGGACCTACTCTCATTATTGAATAATTTTAATTTTTATATTTTTTTTATTTATACATCGTTATATATAGTATATTTTACCAAATATCGTTGTTTTTTTACATGTCGTTGTTATAGCCTTAAGCCATTTTATATTCAATACCTATATCCATCTATCACAACAGCTATAACAGTCAATTGTGATTTTTTGTAAATGAGAAATTAACATTTAATCAAATCATTTTAGGTCATCAAAGTCTTCCAAATATTTAAAGATGCTGCCAAAGGATTATGCTCTTAGCATAATACAGTATAAGATTGATTTTCATAAACACTGCAAAGTCAATCCTATGTACAGACGAACAACCAAGATAACGCCATGGATATTAATGAACAAGTAAATATGAATAGAATTTTAAATTGTGCCATTTTTAGATATTTTTTCCATTTTGTAGTAGTATTTCATAAACAACGGCAGTCTATTGATTAATTTACCCATTTATTTCACAATTATTATGAAAGCTAACAATAACAACCATGATAGCTGTCAGATGTGAGTCCTGTCTAGGAGGGTAGTAGCGGTAGGACAGCTAGGTCTCATGAATGAAGTTATTATAAGCTTTGATGATAATTGTGAAATCAATAGGAAAATTAATTGACTGCCGTTTCTTATAAATTACTACTATAAAATGAATCAGGAGGTATATAGTTCACCAAACAACAATGAAAGAAGGATGATACCACTGATAAAGAGTTGCTGAATAACAGTAAAAAAATGATTTTTTTTTGTAAATATCTCAAAAAGTACTGATTTAAAGGTCATTTCGTAGAGGATCCTTGACATCTGCTGGGTATATAACAGAGGATCTTAATGAAAATTTGGCACCCTTTGTTCCTGTTATTGGTGTTAATTTTGTTCTCATGCATGATAATGTTCGTCCGCACGTTACTAGAATAACAACCAAGTATATTTATGAAGTTGGTATAAGTCCAAACTTAAACCCGATAGAAGAACCTCAACAAAACATGGCATTTGCCTAATAAACAAAGAAATTAGCAAAAATATTTTTAAGCGGGAATATGTAATTATGTAGAAGTAAAGGTGTGGTTGGGTATCGACCAATTCGATTTAAATCGGCACTCTTCATCTGCTTTTTGGGATTATATTGGTGACTTTTGTCAGTTCCCCTTCTCTAATCATTTATCCACATTTTTAAACCAGCCTGTGCAAAAAAATTTTTAAGTTTTGCTTATGCATAAAAAAAACGTCAAGAAGCAACCCCTGTCTGGTGTAACATCATATGAAAATCCAAAAAAATGCAAATCAGCCATATAAACAACAATTTATTCTATCGATTTATTTTGCTGATAAAAACAAATTTTGTGAAATAACATGAGACCATAACAAAAACGACCTACGCCACTGTTGGATAGGTAGATGTCTAATTAGAGATCAATTAACTCACTTCTGAATACATGTCACCTTTTTTAACATTTTTTGTCATCTTGTTTCTTTGCATCAAAAATATTAATATTATATTTAGTTATTGAGTTATTTTAAATTGCTGTATTCTCTGCAAGAACGAATAGAAAAATTTATTTACGGTCATCAAAACAAGTGCGCACGAACAGCTCGAGTTTTTAATAAAAGGCAAATTTGAAGAAACTGGATACGTTTGTAATAAAAAAATAATAATCCCAGAGTTCTCGACGAAGCTGCAAAAAATTGAAGTACTGGGTCATTTTGCTATAGATCCTACCTTTTTCATTCTAAAAGTATCAAAACATACAAATATTTCTGTTGGTTCCATAAACAAAGTGTTAAAATTGCATAAGTTTTTTCCTTATTAAATACGAAATTGTAGGGTGGGTCGTGAAGGCTATGCAGCCTTTCAAGCACTTTGACCTATCAGATCTTTTGTGCATAACCTTTAATATATTTGAGGCCCGGGATACCGAGATTCCGTACAACATTTATAAATTTCCTCAGAGCAAAGTTTCTGATATCAGAGGACTTTTAGAAAACCCCTTCCAGAAACTTAAGCCTCTTGCAAAAAAGCGCCGGGCATTCGCAAAGCAAATGTTCTGCAGTTTAAGCAGTAGTTCACGCAGTAGCAGAAACGATTACTCTCTGTTTTGCCAATCTCTTTCAGGTGATACCTCACAGGGCAGTGTCTAGTGAGGAATCCCGTCACCAGTTTCAAGTATTTCTTGTCGAACTGGAAAAGCTGTTTAGCTTTCCTTGACGAAAGGCTTACTAGTCAATCTTAAGACACTGATTGATGCTTCTTTCATTACACATAAGTGCAATGGTGGAAGGTTCAGCATTACTGCTGCACTAGGGAGTCGCCACCTGTCATGCTTTGCTGCCTGTGAGGGCGAGACGTGGACTACGGATAGCCAGTTTGCTACTTTGAATGTGAGGGGAGGATTGAGTATTAAAATTAACACGATGATAAAAGAAAGACGGATTGATGTTCTTTGTGTGAATGAAACCAGACAAAAAGGAGGTAAAATCACAACACTTAGACCTTATACAGCCTATTGGTCAGGAGTTCCGGAAACCAGCAGATGTTCTCAGTGCGTTGGTGTGATACTCTCTGCTAGAATGAATGAATGTGTGACTGACTTTGAATGTGTGAGCCCAAGACTCCTCTGTGTGAGGCTGAAGGTTGGTCTTACTCGTATCGTTTTGCTAGGGGTTTATGCCCCGCAAAATGCGCAGTGGAACCAATCTTTAAAAACCCAAAAATAAAGGCGGGAATGTAACCAGAATGAAAGAATTGTAATGTTGGGTGATTTTAATAGTTGGGTAGGAGTAAAGCGTGATGGATATGAAAGTGTTCTGGGAATGTACGGTGACGGCAGAGTATATGAAAATGGAGAAAGTCTACTTGAAGTATATTTGGAGTGGAATCTTGTGGTAACTAACACAATGTTTAACCATAAAGGGATCTACTTTTACACAAGACAAGAAAGATACCAGAGAATTATAATTGATTTTGCAATTGTGAATGAAAGATTGAAAAAGAAAGTAATGGACACTCGGGCATACCACGATGCAGGTATTGACGCAGACCACTTCTTAGTAATGAGCCGAATAAGAAATAATAATGAACAAGTAATAGACCCGAGAAAGATAGAAAAATTATGGACAACCTATATACAAGAATTTTCGAGGATAATAGATCGGAACCAGAACAAAGGAACCAAGAAGAACAACCAATGATTATTCTTACCTCAGAGGTGAAACATGCAATAAAGTTATCAAAGATACGTAAGGCCGCGGGTGAGGATTAATGTCTATACTGAGATGCTGAAATTGTTGGATGATAAAAACCTTAATCTTATGACAGCCTTCATAAACAAGATCTATTGCACAGGCATCCTACCACATGATTGAGTTCAGTCTATATTTATTTCGATACCAAAGAAGAGCGGAGCAAACAAGTGCTCACAATATCGTTTGATTAGTTTGATAAGTCATGTACTAAAGATAGCCTTAAGAATCATACACCAACGAATATACTCAAAATGCGATCAATATATAGGAGAGGAACAATTTGGATTCCGTCTAGGCTTTGGAACGAGAGAGGCGCTGTTTGGGCTTAATGTACTCCTGCAAAAATGCAGAGACCAAACAAGATGTACACCTATGTTTAATACACTACGAAAAAGCCTTTGACCGAGTAAAACATACAAAACTAATCAACCTCATTTACGAACAAGGGCTAGACCAAAGCGACATCAACCTGATTAAAAACTTGTATTGGAAACAAATAGCATCGATTCGAGTAGAAGATAAACTCACCACCAATATACCCATCAAAAGAGGTGTGAGACAGGGTTGCATACTCTCTCCGAATATATACTTAGAAAGGATTTTCCAGAAAGCGCTAGAAAACATCCAAGAAGGCATAAAAGTGAACAGGAGACTCGTGAATAACATACGGTATGCAGACGACACAGTAATAATAGCCAATAGTCAAGAAGGACTTCAAAACCTTATTGACGCAGTAGTAAGGGAAAGCGACACTTTCGGACTCAAAATAAATACAGAAAAAACAAAAACAATGACTATCTCCAAAAAGGCAAATGTGAACACCTATATAAACATGTATAACAAACAAATAGAGCAGGTCGACAAGTTCAAATATCTGGGATGCTGGATAACACGAGATTTAAACCCGGAAACAGAAATCAAATGCCGTATACAAAACGCAAGAAGCGCATTCCTTAAAATCAGGAGACTCTTAACAAACCCTACATTATCGCTAAACACCAGATACAGATTCGTAAAAGCTTATATCTACTCAATCCTCTTATATGGTAGCGAATCATGGACGATGGGAATACGATGGATGCGTAGAATAGAAGCCTTCGAAATGTGGATAATGAGTAGAATGCTCAAACTATCATGGACAGAGCATGTCTCCAATGAAACCGTTCTAGGAAGGATGAAAGTGGACAAAGAAATCTTGGGAATGGTCAAAAGACGCAAGACAAGCTATCTGGGACACATATACAGAGGCAAGAGATACGAGTTCCTACAAATGATAATGGAGAACAAGACTGAAGATAAAAGAGGACCGGACAGAAGTCAGAATTCGTGGTTAAAGAATGTTAGGGATTGGACTGGCTTGAATTCAGAGTCACTACTAAGAGCAGCACAGGACAGAGAGAGATTTGCCGAAATTGTAGCCAACCTTCAGTAAAGACGGCACGTTAAGAAGAAGATACATGCATTAAATAATTTACATAATAATCTTAAGAGTGTAGCTCCTCCCATTTTAATGTGTTCGATGCTGATAGCATCGTCTGCGGGTGATTTATTATTTTTCTTGTCTTTTAGGCTATTTTTGAGTTCGTTCATGGTTATATCTGGGATGTCGTCGGATCCTTCATATCTCGGAAGTGCTTTATGTTTTTGTAAGGTCTCATCATTCTGATACAGTTAAGGTTTCTTCTCTTTTCCATTAGCTGTTTAGTGTTCTTGCTCAATTTTTCTCTTTTTTGGCGTCCAGCAGTTTAAAAATCGTTTTCTGCTTTCTTTATAGCCGTTATTATTTGACTATTTAATTCTTCAATATCCACATCTTCATGTACGTTTTAGATAGTTTCTAAATTTGTTTCAAGGAGTTGTCTGTACTGGTCTGCATTCAGGGTTGTTCTTGGTCTTCTCTTTACTGGATTTCGCACTACCTTTGTTCTTTCTTGTTTTACATTTAAGATGACTTTTGCTCGAACAGCTCTATGGTCACTACCTATGGAGAACTTATTCAATACCGTAACATCTCTGACAATTAAAAAACGCAAAAGGCAACGATTGAGGATGTAAACAAGGCAAAGAATGAGTATAAAAGGTTAAAATGTGTGGCAAAAGAGGTTGTGGCAAAAAAAAGGATAAAGATTACGACTTTCAAAACAATAATTAAACTCTTCTGAAAGTCCATAAGAACAGCAAGAGTTAAAAATACTACCTCGCAACTGGAAAAAATCAGAAAACAAGATGGTAGTATGGTAAAAGAAGAGGAATGCGTTTAAAAGAGATGGAAGGAATACTTCGAAAGTCTATTTGAGAACGAGGATACACAAGTACAGGCTCCATTCGGAGACATGAGTGAAAGTTGCAATGAAAGTAAAATTAATACGACAGAAATTGTGGAAGCGTTGAAATTGGGTAAAGCTTTTGTACCGCCTTTTTAACCTTTGTTGGAGGAGTGGTAGCGTACCAGACGACTGGTGCAAGGCCGTTATGGTGCCGCTTTACAAGGGAAAATGTTCGCAGCAGGACTGTAAGAACTACCGAGGTATTAGTTTACTCAGCATAGTAGGCAAACTGTATGCAAAAATATTGATTAAAAGAGTAACGGATGAAACTGAGAAAATGATCTGGAATGTGCAAGCGGGATTTAAAAGGGAAAGGAGATGTATGGATCAGGTCTTTTTATTACGAGGTATAGTCGAAAAATTCTTGGCTAAAAGTCAGAAGGTCTATTGCGCTTTTATAGACTTGGAAAAGGCCTATGCCAGAGTGGTGAGGAGTGAATTGTGGTCGACAATGTCTATGTATGGGGTGAACAGTAGTTTAATACGAGCACTGAAATCTCTTTACGAGGTCTCCACTGCTTGTGACAGGATAAACGGAGCTTGCACGGAACACGGTTTAACATCGAAAAGAGTGTGAGACAGGGATATGTGGCTTCGCCATGGTTGTTTAGTTTATACATAGACGATTGTTTAAAAGATTTGAAAGAGAGTACGTATGGATTGAAAATGAATGATTTGATCGTCAAATGCCTTTACGCCGATGATCAAGTCATATTAGCGTCATCTGAAGAGGAGTTGCAGGCATGCCCTGAAAATCAAAGGGATAAAAAAAATAAATGTTAGCAAAACAAAAGTAATGGTTTTTGAAAGAGAAGAAAATATGACAAACTGTGAAGTTTTGATTAAGGGAAAAAGAGTGGAACAAGTAAATAAATTTGTGTACTTAGGTTCAAAGTTTACGAGAAATGGAAAACAAATTATTGGGGCACTGCATAGCTTTATGAACAGCCATAAAGTGTCAAAAAAAGGCACGTCTGGCTGTGCATAGATGTGTGTTGGTTCCTACACTTATGTATGGTAGTGAATGTTGGGTTTGGCAGACAAAGCATAGATTGTAGATTTGTAGATTGTAGGGTGGGTCGTGAAGGCCATGCTGCCTCTCAAGCACTTCGACCTATCAGATCTTTTGTGCATAACCCTTAATCTATTCGAGGCCCGGGATTCCGAGACTTCGAGTAAAGTTTATCAGGTTCCTGGGGGCTAAGTTTCTGATATCGAAGTGCTTTAGGAAGACCCCTTCCAGAAACTTAAGCCTCTTGCAGAAAAGCGCTGGGCATTCGCAAAGCAAATGTTCTGCAGTTTCAGCGAAGTTCTTGCAGTAGCGGCAACTATCACTCTCTGTTTTGCCAATCTTTTTCAGGTGGTACCTTAGAGGGCAGTGTCCAGTGAGGAGTCCCGTCACCAGTTTCAAGTTTTTCTTGTCTAACTCGAGAGGCTGTTTAGCTTTCCTTGGCGAACGACTTACTAGCATTTTTGCTTGCCGTTGTCCTGGCACTTTATGTCAGTGAGATTTCATTTCATCTGTGTCACAACGTCGAACCTCTTCTTTCAAGTGGGCTTTGGAAAGTCCACAGAAGGGTTCTGGGCCGGAAAATTTTGTATTTGCCCCTTCTTTGGCAAGGCAATCTGCTTCTTCGTTGCCTTTAACTCCCTTGTGACCTGGAACCCACATCAGAGTAACCTGATTGTTTGCTGCCAGTTGTCTCAGGGACTGTTTACAGTCCCAAGTCAGCTTAGACTTACAATTGTATGACTTCAGAGCTTTTAGTGCTGCTTGGCTATCTGATAAAATATAGATTTCTGCCTTTTGGGTGTTTCTTTCGATGCACTTCTGGGCACATGTCTCTATGGCATGTAATTCTGCTTGAAAGATGGTTGGTGTGTAACCAAGGGGTTTTGAGAGCCTAAAATTCGGCCCTATAACGCCCACTCCAACCCTTTCATCCATCTTGGATCCATCAGTGTACCACACTTGTTGAGAAGGATTTATTCTATCACTTTTATGGATTTTCTTATTGAGAAATGAGATCTTTTTTTGACAACTACGTTATTTTTTGTTTGACAATCTCACTTCATTGAACAACAATTCACCATAGAAACATCCAGAATTAAATGAAATACAGAACGATAAAAACAAAAATAATACAGAAAGAAACATTATGAAGAACATAAATGTAAATCATTTCCAACATCCTGCCCAACCAGAAAATGTTATTTTATTGAATTCCATAACGCTGGGGAGTTCGCACAGTACGTCCATACCGCTTTATTGTCTCTTCTTTGGTATCTTCTTTCTTCTTCTTCGTCCTCAATTGCTGTCCTTCTTCGGATCTCACTTTTAATGGATATAGTCTTTGGAAAGGACGCAATATCTCTCCGTGGGCTAATTTCACTCTAGCAACCCTGGGTTTGTCGTCTTTTTCTCTGTGAATTTAAATGATTTTTCCCAAGGGCCAATCTAGTCGCTTTTTATTGTCAGAACCAACATACACAATATCACCAACACTTAAATTGCCAGTTCTTCGTTTATTACCACAGTTAACCAGTTCCGCCAGATACTCCTTCCTGAAAAGTGTACGTAAATTATCTCGAAGCTTTTGTAAAAATCTTTATCTTTTGAGTAGATGATTTCTATCGATTTGATCCAAATCCGGGGTTTCACCATTTGAAATATCCGAAATGAACATCCAAGGGCATAGTGGGGGGGGGTCACTGGAATCCTCATATATGTATGTTAGAGGTCGGGCATTGATGATCTCTCGCACTCACACAAGATAAATGACAACTCCTCGTTCGTTACACAAGCTCTTCCTAAGTTTCGTCGAAGCAGTTCTTTTAAAATTCTTACAATTCTTTCCCTTGGCAGTGGTGCAAAAGGCGTATCCACATACTTTGATTTGAATCTCTTACATCGTATACATTTTGAAATAATTACCTTGGTCATTTTTCTACATTTAATGATCCAAAATCTCTCCCTCAGTATGGTTACTAACGTTGATACACCAGCATGTAGTATTTTATTATGTTGTTTGATTATCAATTTCTATGGGATGCCTGAAAGAGTCTTCGCTGTAAACTAACCTAGTCTTAATTCTCAAAACACCCTGTTCATCATTAAAAATTTCCAAATTCAGTCTTGACAATTCATCTGAACATTCTGACTGTATAATACGAATAAGGTAAATTTCTGCAAGATGAAGTTCATGTTGTGTTAGTTCTCCTCTATAAATTTGACTCTTTTTCTTGGAGTTGTTGTAGAAACGTAAAATCCACCCTAACATGCGTAATACTTTTGAATAGTTTGAGAAATAATTGAAATATTTTGTTGATCGATCCCTATTGCAAAGTGAAGTACAGCATATATTTTTCTTTGCTTCTTTAGTTACTTCGTCACTGTCAGGACATAAAACTTCGTTCTTTGGCCATTCATCAGCATCACTCTCCAACCATAGTGGCCCTTTCCACCATTTGATTGTAATAAAGTTTTGCTGTTGCAGCCTCGTGATAACAAATCTGCTGGATTCAAATTTCCAGGGAGGTGATGCCAATCATGAACTTTACTGAACTGGCGTATTTCTTTTACCCGATTTCCCACGAATGTGTTCCAATTACCCTTTGTTTCTTGTGTGAGGACTAGTTTAAGCAATTCTCTTACGTAAACCTCGATCAGGAGTTCGTCTCTGGCAAATCTGGTCTTTAACTGGTTAACTGCTTTGGCATAGTTCTCTCCCGAAGGTAGAAAGCTTTCAACTAGTTCTTCTTCTGGTGACCCATCTTGCATGGATTGTAGTAGGTATTGGAATTTGTCGTCTGCGTCAATATCTTCGTCTTCGTGGATCTTTCTGAACTGGCCCCAGAAACCTATCCAGTTGGTGACATTTCCATCAAATTGTTTCTAGTGTAGTGTAGGAAGTTTGAATTTCCGTTTGTTCCTCTCGCTAACTGTGCTGGTGTGGTCTTGAAGGGAATGTTCCTTTCTAATAGAAGCTTCACATTTCGCTTTGTATCTGAAATAGTCTCTTCTGAATTTACAAACCTCATTATATTCAGTTGCAAAAACGTCTTCATCGGCACTGGCTGAGAAGAGCAAATCCTCGGCATTTTCATCTAACTTAAATAGCCTCGAACCTAAATCTTCGAATTCTTGCAACAGATCAGTTATAGCATCATGTTCGTAATTCTCGGAGATAGCTCTGTCGATTTCTTGACATAGTTGCAAAAAGTGTCGTCGTATTTGGTTTCTCAGTTTCGTGATATATTCCATATTAAGTCCTGTCACGGTCGCCAAATGTCGAGAAGGATTTATTCTATTACTTTTATGGATTTTCTTATTGAGAAATGAGATCTTTTTTGACAACTACGTTATTTTTTGTTTGACAATCTCACTTCATTGAACAACAATTCACCATAGAAACATCCAGAATTAAATGAAATACAGAACGATAAAAACAATAATAATACAGAAAGAAACATTATGAAGAACATATACATCATTTTCAACAACACTAAAGCATTCTTTCCTAGTTGAGGTCCGTTCTCTGCGCAAACTTGATGGTTGTTTATAACCACTTCAAACTGTATTTCGAAGTGGTACCTAACTGGCATAATATCTGTCGGCTTAGACATGGATTCTAGGAAAATATTTTCCAAAATCTTCAAATGTCCATTCCGATTTCTTGCTCTAAGATTTTTTGTCTGGCTCAGTCTGAAGGCACTGATTGCTGCTTTTTTCATTACACATAAGAACAATGGTGGAAGGTTCAGCATTACCTCTACGGCTGCAGTAGGGCACGTGAATGTTGCCCCTGTGATTCCCAGACACTTTCTGCAGCTTGACTTGTGCCGAAATTTGTTGCATTTTTGGCCACCAATGAAGTATAGGTGACCATTAGTTTAATGATCGTTTAGTATGACCAGTAGATCATTTTTGGTGTCAGACCCCATGTCTTGCCAAAGACTCTGCGGCATGTCCAGCTTGCCACTATAGCTCTGGAAAGAATGTTGTTGAGTTGGCTGTTCCATGTCAGTTTTTGGTCGATTATTACGCCCAAATATTTAACTTCTTTGGAAAAAGTAAAATGAGTTTCATTCAGAGTTGGGGCTTTAAGTTTGTACTTTCGCCTCCTGGTGAATGGAACCAGCACTGTTTTGCTAGGATTGACGTTAAGTTCTTCCTTTGTGCACCAACTTCTGATTGTGTAGGGCTACTTGCATGCGATTGGAAATTACTTTATCATGTTTGCCCTAATGGTGACGACTAGGTCATCGGCGTAACCTTGAGTCGTATAGCTTAACTATCAGGTTGTCTACAACCAGTGACCACAGCAAAGGCAATATAACTTCCCCTTGGGGACAACCTTTTTCTACTGTTTGACTGTCTCTTCCCCAAGAGTCGCCACAATGATTCTGCTTTTCAGCATTGATTGTATTCATCTAATCAGTGAGGCGTTTATATTTCTTTCCCCGAGTGATCTAGTTATGGAGGCATGCAAGGTATTATCAAAAGCACCTTCTTTGTCGATGAAGGCACAAAGAGCCATTTCTTTTTTCACGTATGTCTTTTCAATGCTTTCAATTAGGCACTGTAGAGCATTTATCGTGGATTTACCTGCTTGACAAGCAAACTGTTTCTTGTGGAGTAGTCTCAACTTAAGGAGTTCGCTTCTGATGCTACTGTTTATTATTTTCTTCATTGCTTTTAGGAGAAAGAAGGTGAGACTAATGGGGCGGTAAGATTCAGTGTAGCAAAATCATTTCGGACTTTTTCTTTTGAAATTTCAACATTTTCGGGAGCTTCGAATGCATAAACTTTGTTCTTAATGTGCCCCCACAAGAAGAAGGCAAGGGGATTTGTCATGGGATCAAGCAAGCCACAAAATGTCACCATTATTCGCCAGTTAATCTATTGGGAAAGTTTTCTTTTAAATAATTCTTTACAATGGTGGCATTATGAACTGGACAATCATCGTGCATAAACCAATTTCATCCAGCCGGCATTGTTCTTGTAAGAGCTCAAGATATCATACTACACTTAAATTTTAATTAAAAATGAATGGTCCAATTAACTGATTTCCTGAAAATAATAATTGTAATATTTTAATATTTAAATTCGAATGTCATTTCTTAAAAACCATTATGCCGCACCAAACATTCAATCCAAATTTTGTTTAAAATCGTCTTTGTGACATGATTTAAGGATTTTCTATAACCCAGTGATGAGTATTATATATGTTGAAAACTCCGCAATTTGTAAATCGAGTTTTATACATCCAAACTATTTTCATGCAAAAATTGGTATTTTCTCGAATCATTTCAAGGTACCATTCACTAAATCTTATTCTTAGCGGAAAATCATTTGGCGATAAACCTAGCACCTTCATAGGCTTGTAAAGATGGTATTTATTAACGCCCAGTATTCGATGGGCGGATGAGGGATATCCGTTTCATTGGTAATTTTTCTAACCGATGCTGTGGGGTTATTGTTATTGTATTGTAGGTAACACAGCATCCGTTCTCTCCTGATTTTTAACTTCATATTTACGTTTTCTGGTTTTTCAAAACTTTCATTTTTCAGTTCTAGAGAAACAAATAATTCTTAGCTCGCCTACTAGACCGTATTGAGCGCAGCAACAAAATTTATAAGATTTGTTTATTTTAGTATTTATTTAGAAGAAAATACTATGTTGTAATACATTTTTAAAAATAAGATAAAAAATGCTATTTAAAGCAAAATGGCGTCCATAAGAAAAATAAAATAAAGTTATAGTCATTATCTCGAAAACGGAGAGAGATATTATTTCGTTATTTTTTATTGTAGAGATCTTAAAAAAGTACCCATAAAACGTACAAACCAAAATACGGTATGTTATACAATAACCGATATACGGGACTTGTCAAAAATTGCACCATTTTGGTTTTTCGCGATTTTTTCAAATACGGAAAAACAATTGATAAAGTGTAATAGCAATTCTGAAATTGTTTTAGAATCCTGAGAAACATTGTCCATTTGACCGAATTCGTAGCTCTTATAATAACAGATTTAGCAATCTGGGACACAGTGTATGCATGCAATAAATTACAAACAAGCTAATCAGTGAGACAATGGCCAAAAGCAACCCCGCCCATCATCAGCTTAGTGAAGA
The DNA here is from genome assembly GCA_950111635.1 of Agelastica alni. Taxonomy (NCBI): domain Eukaryota; kingdom Metazoa; phylum Arthropoda; class Insecta; order Coleoptera; family Chrysomelidae; genus Agelastica; species Agelastica alni. The sequence goes on from OX467715.1 coordinate 38,184,934, forward strand.
CGACTATAACCGCAAAATTGAATTTTGTGAAACAATGTCCCAAAAATTACAAGAAGACGCAAATTTGGTTAAAAATATTTGTTTCAGTGATGAATCCTTGTTTTATTTATATGGCTTTGTTAACAAACATAATTGTAGCTACTGGGATGACGAATATCCTTACGTGTTTCGACAGGATAATACTTAGTTTCTAGCGATTAACAATATATGGGCTGGTTTCTAGGAAATGAGATAATTGGACCACTTTTTATTGACCAAAACTCAACGGGAGAAGTGTACCTACAATTATTAGAAAATGAAATTGATCCACTTATTACTTAGTTACTAGAAAGACAAGTTGATGAAATATGGTGCTAGATGAACAAAATATATACCTCCAACGGACGGGGCTACACCACATTACGCACTAGCTATTAGACAATGGCTAGACGAAAGATTTCCTAGGCATTGAATGGCAGATCAAATACGTAACATGACAACATGAATTGTGTTAACTTAAACTTGATGTCAGAAAAAAAAAAGAAATTGTATGGATACCAAAATTTGCTGAATAAAAGAAAAGGAGAGAAAGAACTGGAAAACCATGTCAAAGTTACGCTTTTTTTTTCAAAACCCGAGTCTACTTTGCCAAATAATAATAACAATAATAGAGTTGAATCCCAATATTTTGAACCTGTACTTGAAACAAGTATCAGCAGCAGACAAGAAACTGATCTAGAAAGCAATCCATCAACATCTTCAAATTCCGCTGATAATGAGAAATCAACACCTTCAAAAATTACCAAAACGGAAAATATGAGTCAACTTTCGAAATATGCGGCACTATGTGTACAGATTACAAGTCAAAGTTATGTATTTAGAATATTGTTTTTGGGTATGTTACTATTTACAAAAGTTGAAAATGTCGTTGAATAATTGACTTCGATAAACGTCAGAAAGAATATATCCTTAGATCATTGTAAATGTTTCTCCATATAATAAATTGCTTTTTGCTTCAAATAGTCCCCATTGAGTTGATTTCTACATTTGGCGACCGTGACAGGACTGGACATAGGTAGAAATCGTATATTACCTGGAACACTATGAATAAAAGTGAGAAGGCAAGGAGCGTTTATGGAAACAATACGATAGTATTACGAAGATGATCAATGAGAGAAAGTATAATGTGGCAGAACTAAAAGCTACTTTGAAAGGATTAGATATCAGGTATGAAGAAATAAGTGCCTTGGATAAAGAAAAGTTCGACCTCATGCTAAAATATAATGCTTCAGAAGTACAACTTTCGCTTTAATGTGAAGATGCTGGTGATTATTTGAATAAATATAATAATAGGATTTCTTGAAATGGGTTGAAAGTCTATTTTATTTAACTGAAATACAAATCCCTAGATATTTTTCATCATCCTCTATTGGCAATGTTATTCATGTAAGTATACATACATTCTGCGATGCAAGTAAATTTTCATATGCTGTAGCATCTTTCTTTAGAATTGAGAGTGAATTGGGTGTGGTAGTACAACTCATACAATATAGGTCTAGGATGACTATAACGCGACTACTATTGGCTGCTACTATTGAGTCTCGTTTGGTGCAATCTATAAAAGAATCATATCCGTTTTCTAATGTTGATTTTTGTTATTGGTCCGATTCTTCGACCGTGTTAACTTGAATAAAATCTAAAGAACAATGGGCTGTTTTTGTTAAAAATATGGTGGATGAAATTTTGAAACTCACCTCGAAGGAGCAATGGAGGTTTGTACTGGGTGTATTGAATCTTGCTGATTTACCATCTAAAAGATGTTCTACAAGGAATCTGTTGGAATCTAGATGGTGGGAAGGTCCTGATTGGCTGAAAAGTCCATCCAATCTTTGGCCTGTTAATGTAGCGTGTTATGATGAAGAAAAAATTGCTCAGGAAAGGAGAAAAACTGTAACTTCCTGTGTCAACCATTTTTATATGATTGATATCGAAAAGTATTTTTCAAAGTATAGTAGAGTTATCAGAATGATGGGTTGGGTGAGACGTTTCATCCATAATTATAGAAATTCTGGTAATCATGTAACGGGTGAATTGCCCTTTTTTTGAGATCAATGGGTCAAAATTATTGACATTGAAATTGATTCAACAGGAATAATTTTCGGAGGGGCAAAGGTGTAAGTCAATTGTTAGTTTATATCCTTATGAACATGATATGGGTATACTGAGGGTGAAGACCAAGTTGACTTATTGTTCAGATGATGTGGATTTTCTACATCCCATCTTGTTACCTGCTAAAAACTTACTTGTTTTGAAACTTATACGAGAAGAACATGAACGAGCTTGCCATGTAGGTGTGCAAGGTTTGATAAGTCTCATCCGAAAGAGATTTTGGGTTCTAGGTGGTCGACGAACAATGCGATATGTGATTTCAAAATATATCCGTTGTAGTAGGTTCACAGCTAATATATTAAGTTTCCTCCAATAGGTCTTCCTCAGAATCGTGTTAGAGATGCTGCAGCTTTTGAAGTTGTAGGAATTGACATTGCAGGACCGGTATTTCTCAGAAATCAACAGAAAGTCTGGATAGTACTGTTTACGTGTGGGGTATATAGAGCAGTACATTTGGAGTTACTGTCATCACTTCCGACCGAAATATTCATACAGGGTGTCCGTCGATTTATTGCCAGAAGAGGTCGACCTTAAGTCGTCTATAGTGATAACGGCTCGAATTTCAAAGGAGCTGATATTGCTTTTCGAAATCTAGATTGGAATCAGATATCCAATTATAGCAGTGCAAGGCAAATTTACTGGAAATTTAATCCACCAACAGCCGCTTGATGGGGTGGTTGGTGGGAGAGATTAATACGTTTATTAAAACAATTATTGCGTCCAGTATTAGGAAGAACATGTTTGAATTATGAAGAGTTGTTCACAGTATTATGTTATTGTGAGGCAATTATGAACAATAGACCAATATCGTTCATATCTGATTCATCGCCTGAAATTACTCCTTTAACCCCAGCTATGTTTATTCAGGATATAAAAGAGGTGGAAGTTCCTGATCTTAATGTGGTGGACTCTGGGAGTTTGAATAAAAGGATAAGGTATATAATGAGATTGTCAGATAATCTCAAAAAGAGATTCCGTTCGGAGTATCTGGGTGAACTGAGGCATAGGAATTCCGCAACTTCAAGGTACAATTGACTGTCGGAGAGAAAGTGCTCATTGGTTATGATGATTTTAAGCGAATGAATTGGCCGTTGGCACGAGTAAGTATTTCCTGGTAAGGATAGTTGTGTTAGGGTAGCTCATCTTCGTACATGTGCTGGTGAGTTATTGAGACCGATACAAAGAATATTTTCACTTGAAATAGGTAAAGAGAATGATGTGATTTTCTCGCCTGTTGAAAGATCTAATTTAATTGATATTCCAGTAGAAATATCTGATGATTGTCTACAGAGTGATATGAATGTTATAAACTCAGATGGTATCCTTCAGAACAATAAGGCTACGAAGACAAGAAGTGGTCGCGTTGTTAAGACACCATTGAAATATTTAGACTGAAAATGCATTATTACTCCTGGTGAAGTATTACAATTTTTTATTTTGTTCGTTTCGATAAAATATATCCTTAGATCATTGTAAAAGTTTCTCGATATAATAAAGAGCTTTTTGCTTTAAACTGTCCCTATTAAGTTAATTTCTACACTATGGCCAAAGAAATTATTCCTAATATTATTCAAGAATAAGTAAAACGTGACCCTGCTCATTATCAAAACAAAAAGGATATTTATTCGAAAGATAGTTCAGAGTCGGAGCGTAAGTTTTCCAATAGTTACTTCTTTAGAATTTTACCAAACAAAGAAAAAATTGAGCGTTTTTGGTTGTTGTATTCCGAAACAAAAAATTCACTTTACCGCTTCTGTTGTAAAAATTTTAATGACAGCGATTTGAAATCTGTTCGCGTTAGTGACAGTTAGTGGCAGCATTTAAATGAACATTTAAACTATTATGAATAGAGCAAGTTACATATCGAAAATGTTCTAAAATTGCTTGACCGTTCTTACCGTTTAAATAAAAATAAAATAATTGATTCTGAAATTCAAAATGTAATAAACAGAGAAACTAAATACTGGCAAGCTGTTATAGAAAGAATTTTCTACGTGATTCAGTTTTTAGGTGAGCAAAATTTAGCTTTTCGTGGAAGTAGTAATAAGTTGTTTGAGAATAATAATGGTAACTTTTTAGAGTGCATAAAAATAATTTACAAATTTGACCCGATTATGTCAGAACATACAAAACACTTTCAAATAAAAGATTACAAAAACTTTCTCGGTGATAAAATACAAAATGAAGTAATCAACTTGATCGGTGAAAATATCAAATCCAAAATTTTAGAACTAACTAAAAAGGCAAAATATTATTCCATATTATTACACTGCACTCCTGATCCTAGTCACTAAGAACAAATTTCAGTTTGTATAAGATTTGTTAATTTAAAGAGCACGGGAATTAGTATAGAAGAACATTTTTTATTATTTTGTCTTATAGATGATGTGTCGGGTGAATGTCTAGTAGAATAAATGCAATAACTCCTTTAAGGTATCAACTTGGAGAGGTTTATGATGCTCTGTTTGAAATAAGCGAAGGAAACTTTGAAGATAATATAAAAAATTTGGCTGCATCGTTGCCCAAAAAATTGCAAAATTTTAAGTTTATTTGCATTCTTATATTATGGTATAATATTTTAAGTAAAGTTAACATTGTTAGTAAAATTATTCAAAAACCGAACTTTGATGTTGCTCAGTGTTATAATCATTTAAATAATTTGAATAATTTTTTGAAAGCTTACCGCTCCGGTAAAGGTTTTAATGATCTATTGATTGATGCTAAAGAATTAGCATCCAGCTTAGACATAGAACCTAAATTCAAAAAACAAAGAGGTCTTTAAAGTTCAAAGTTGATGATGATTCTTATAATGCTCTAGGTGTAATCATAACATCAGTGTATGAGAGATTCCAATTACTTTCTTTTTACTCCAATAATTTCGCTTTTTTATGAAATATTGATAAATTTTAAAATTATTCTGAAAACGAACAATTAGAATTATGTCAAAAAGTTGAAAATTTATTAAATGACAAAAATTACAATATGTACAAAATTTTGATGAAAAAGTTATTACGTCTCCAGAAGAAACTTTAAATTATATAACAATTAACAACTTAGTGGATTCTTTTTCTAATACGAGCATAATACTTCGTATTTTATTAACAATGCCGGTTTCGGTTGCTACCGCAGAACGATCTTTTTCTAAACTCAAAATAATAAAAAATTATTTAAGATCGACTATGGAGCAAAACCGACTAAGTAATCATGCTATCATTTCAATAGAATCGGACCAGCTAAAAGAATTAGAAACCGAAGATTTAATTAAACAATTTGCAAAAATTAAAGCACGAAAAGCTCAATTTACTTAGCTAAAATATTAATAACAATACCTAATACCTGGATATTAACCTTTAAAAGGTGACATGTTGCATTATTAAAATAATACATTGTTTTGTTTTTATTTGTCGTTCAGTTTCGTCCTGTGATATATAAACAAGTATTTTTATTGTTTTAATATTTTTTTTATTTCTTGTGCTTTTGTATCATATATTACATTTAAAACGAAAATACAAAATTTTTGAGTTGTAATACTGTTAGAATATATTTCTGTTTTCTATAAGTTTATAAATATATGTACCTAAATGAGAAAATACTTGTATGTACTTGTAAAACAAAAATAAAAATAAATTTATGAAAATACTTTTTAAAATTATTTTTCACTAGTGGATAATAATACCTAACTTAACCCGTATCTGTACTCACATATAAACGTAATACAAATTTGCGCCATTATTTTAAATTTGCACAAGGGCGCCAAAAGTGCTAGGCGCGGGCATGTTCCGATCACTTTACAAAACTGGACACGTCATAATGTGTGGGGTTGGTAAACAAGCACATATAATAAAGAACTTGTATTTTTGCAACATTTAGGTTTCATCAACTTTGGAATACGAGGATAGGTCAGGAATTGTTGTCCTCAACATAGTGAACGTTGAATGACAAATGCAAAAACAGTGTCAGGCAAAAGCTTATTGTATAACATTAGTGTGTGCCAATTAGCATCAGCGCATCAGTTCGGGTATGTAAAATAATAATTTTTTTTCATTGAGCTGTGTGTGATTTAATAAAAATGGACAAAATTGAGATAAGAGGTGTGATAAAGTACCTCTGTAAAAAGGGGTTATCACTGCAAGAAATGTATAAGGACATAGTAGAAGTATTGAGTGACTCTGCCCCTTCGTACCAGGTAATCAAGAACTGGTCACGAGATTTCAAACTGAGAAGAGAGTCCTGTCAACATGCACCAGGTGCAGAAGCCCCCAAAGCTGTGGTGACCAAAGAAAATGTGAATTTAGTCCATGACATGGTATTCAATGACGGAAGAATTACACTCAAGGCTATAGCAGAGACATGTTGGTTTTCTATTGAAAGCGTTGAAAAAATTTTACATTAGGAATTGGGTCTCAAAAAACTCTGCACGTTGTGTTCCACGAATGCTGACGGTAGACCAGAAGCGTGTTCGCCAGGTTGCAGTGTAGACAAATTTGGAGATCATGAACAAGAATCCCGATGAATTTCTTACGGTCGACGAAACATGAGTTCATCACTTTGATCCAGAATCTAAAAAACAAACTATGGAATGGCGGCATAGGGGTTCCCCTCCCCATCGAAAATTTCGTGTTGTCCCATCAGCTGGTAAGATCATGGCTACAGTTTTTTGGGATTTTGCAGATGTTATTTTCGTAGATTATTTACCGCGTGGGTGCACCATAACAGGTGAATATTATGCGAATTTAATACCAACAGTACGCGGCGATCAGAAAGAAGAGAAGAGGAAAATTGAGTCGAGGTGTGCTCTTCCATCAGGACAACGCTCCGGCACACAAAAGTTGTGTTGCAATAGATTCACAATGCGGGATTTGAAATTTTTAACAACCTCTTTATTCTCCAAATTTCACCCCCAGCGACTACCATCCATTCCCAAAATTAAAAGAACATCTTCGTTGAATCCGCTTTGCTGATAATAACGAAGTGATATTGGTGGTAGATGAATGGTTGAAGACTTTTTTTCAAAAGGGTGTGAAACACTTCATTTGTTTGCTTCTATGTTAGAGACAACTATTCGTGAACTATCCTCGTATATTATATATTGAATTTTTTAACAACTGACAGTTGTGAATTTAAATATGTTTGAGAATTATATTAAATAATTTATAATGTTATTTTTTTTTTCAGGTTATCAGATAAAATTCTCGACCTAGCTCTACTTGGAGTCGCCAAAGAAGTAGAAATAAGTGATGTAGTAGAAAAAATTTACCAATCAGAACTACAATTTTGTTAGATTCATACTTTCTATGGATTAAATAAAAGAAATAATTACGTCAAGTTATTTAATTTTAATGTATAAATTTTAAAGAATTAGGTTAAGATAAAGTAGGTAAAATAATTTTTTTAAATTATAAAAAAAAATAAACACTAACGAGTTTTTCAAGAGTTAAGTAAATGAACTTCCGGTAGGAAATTAATACCAAATAGCTTCTGACATGCTTGAAAGGCTGCATTCCCCTTCACTAGTTTTTTTTTCTATAAAAATACATTTTAAAGGTTAAACAAACAAACAAACTTTAACCCACAAGAACTAAAATTTTACAATTAAACAACATTATTATTTAATGTATTTTTAAGTGTGTAAACGTTTGGCCAAATAAATATTATTTAGTACCCATTTTTTCTAAAAATTAGCTGATGTACAATTATAAATAAAGTCAGCGAGTACGACCCTAGAACCATTAGTTGACTGTGACGCGGCAAATCGCCACAAAAAAAACCGTATGATTTATAGCTTTACGGTAGCATCGAACGCCAGATATATTAGCGGTTAATTTATAGCCGCGGGCGGAGATCTGCGATATTCGTGCTAATTTTTAAAAAAAAAAACGTTCATTCTGGAACGAATGTTTATACCTATTTAAGGATCGCAGTGCCGCGAAAAAAGGAAATTAAGAAGTAAAGTTTGGTTTTGTGAACAATGAGACTTGTAACAATACTTTTGTCGTATTGTATTATTTATTTAAGTTACAGCAAAAAACTATACAACCATGTTATAATTTAAATTCATAACTCAAATAAAAGGGATCACATACATAAATACATATAGTCACAATTTTTCCCGTAGGGGTAGGTAGAGGTCGACCACTCCACTCATTTACACTCGCATTATAAATCTGTTTCGTCAATCTTCCTTTATCCATCCTTCTTACGTGTCCAAACCATCTAAGCATTTCTTTATCTATCTTTTTAACCACATCTTTTACACTACAGCGTTCCCTTATCTCACTATTCTTCACTTTATCCAATCAAGTCACTCCGGCTATACTTCTCAGACTACTCATCTCCGCAGCATTAATCCTATAATCATGCTTCTTCTACCAAACCCAACACTACCATACATAAGTGTAGGAATCAGCACTCCTCTATGCCTTTTTTGACACGTTTTGGCTGTTCATAAAGTTATGCAATGCCCCATTCATTTGTTTTTCTGCCAACACCCTTCGCTTAATGTCACTATCATATTCTTTGTCTCTCGTAAACTTAGAACCCAAGTATACAAACTCATTTACTTGTTCTACTCTTTTTCCTTTAATTAGCACCTTGCAGTTTGTCATGTTTTCTTTTCTTTCTTTCTTTTTTTTTCTTTTCTTTCTTCTCTTTCTTTATTACTTTCCTTTTCTTTTTACTTACATTTATTTTCATTCCTTTGATTATCAGGGCATCATGTATAACTTTAATACATATTAACCATCGCCTGTAACTCCTCTTTAGATGATGCTAATATGACTTTATACATACATACATATAGTCACGCCTTTTTCCCGTAGGGGATGGCAGAGAACATTTCCTTCCACTTGCTTACAAAACTCCTCCCAAAGGCAGTGAAGCTTGGAATAATTGAAGAATGTAGACGAATTACTAGCGAAACTAAGAGTTTGTGAAAAATTTAAAAATAGGTTATATTATTGCCTACAAAATAACGGAGCACAAAGAACCTTACCAAATATTTAACAGTTTGTAGAATTAACACAATTTGAGTGTACTAGAGTTGAACTATTAAAGAAAGGGACCTGTCAAATGTCCCCTACCATATTTTCAAAATAAGCAGACGTGCAGTGCCGATCTAAGCTAAATTGGGTGTACGGAGCAGGGGTTGTAATTCCTTTTTCCGTACACGAGGAGATTATACTCTATATTCTGAATTATGTATCTATATCTGTTTCTTTATATTACAGAGCGCATTTTTTATGAAAAACAGTAAAAAGATTAGTTATAGAGATTAGTTACAGTTTTTTGTTTTTTTGTAAACAAGTCAGAGTGACGTTTTTCTTTGAAATTAATTATACTGTTATTTCGATTCTGGCCTTTCAATTACTGGAATCATATTTGTCGACCATGACGGGACTGTTTGGTTCCAGTATTTATAATGTATAAGGCTAAGAAAGCAAGATCCGTGCATAGAGGATCATTCACGAAGCAGTATAATAATATCAGGGAGATGATAAGTAATGACAAATGCTTACGAGTTGCGGTCAACTTTCTCTGTCTTGGAGTGCAAATATGATGAAATCCATACGCTGGACAAAAAAGTGTTTAATTTCATGCTGGAATGCACAGATAATGAAACTAAGCTAGAGGCGGATTGTGAAAGTGCCAACGAATAATTAAGTTAACTATGATCAAAGAGAGGCTAATTTATATGTTTGAAAAAACACCTGACGACGTATGCACAGTTAAAAGTACTCCTACTTTTGTAAGATTGGCTTCATTTTTAGGGATTATTTAAGAAACTGCATGAAGATACCAACTATACATAATGAGGAGAAGTTTCAGTACCTTATTTAGTCGACCTTGCCTGGATCTAGATGCCCTAAAATATCATTTTGGACGTGAAGAGTTGTATGTGAGGAAGTTGTAAGGATTAGTAACCTCCACTATTGTTTCCTTGTCCTCATTATACGATAAACTGGAGTGTCAGTTGAGACCTCTGGAGTCACTTGGTGTCACATCCGATAAATATTCTTCCATGTCGTTTCCAATGGTGAAGTCATGCCTTCCAGAGGAACTACTGCGTGTGTGGCAGTGATCGTCATCTACAGATTCAGCAACTGAGAAGTAAAAGGATAAGTTGGAAAATCTAATAAATTTCATGTGAGCTGAAGTTGAAAATGAATAGTAAGTATCTATGGCTATGGCTGGTATTGGTTCCATAGCGTCAAGAGAAAACAGAAAGAAGACGAACAAGAAAGAAAATCCTTTCACAGCAGCATAACTTTTAACAACAAGTTACAACGTATCCTGCATTTTCTGTAATAGTACAAAGCACAAGAGTTTTATTGTCTAAATGCACAAAAAATGTCGCTGGCCGATAAGAAACAGCGTACATTTGACAATAAATTCTGTTTCATGTGTATCAGACCTGCCAAGAAATGTAGAAGATACCTTAAAGGTAGCAAATGTAAAAAAAGGCATTACTTGGTTATGTGTCCCTTGGTCAATGACAGTGACGAAGTAAACTTCATTTCTGAAAATGATAAGGTACTTCAGGAAAATTCTTTGACTAGTCTCACTCGTAATAAAGGGGTACTTTTTCAAACTCTACTGCCTCTCAACGGTCATATATTCTAACAAGTACAGCAAATGAGTTTGGTTTTTCTATTACAGGAGAAGGAAAAATAATTCATTCACCATTTGGTGGAACGAATACTGCTGAAATTAATCATAAATCGTATAAAGTTTATTTATGTGCACGTTAATAAAAATTATTACTGTAATTTTCTCACTTTAGTTCACCCCAAAATTTGTAGAGAAATCGAAGCGGTAAGTAGAGATCCTTGGAAAAAAGAATTAGAGAAATATTTCATTACTCTTACAGACCATGCGTCACTCGAAGTGGATATCTTGATCGGGGCTGATAATGCTGGAGAGTTGTTAACAGGTAAAATTGTACAATTATCTTCTGGTTTAACAGCGGTAGAGACTTATTTGGGTTGGACTTTGATGGGTAGGTATAGAACCAATACTGGTTATGATGATAATACCGCTCGTTACTTCCATGTTCGTTATGACTTCAAGATCAAGGACTAATGGAAACTCGATATTTTAGGTATCAGAGATCTATTTCCAAAGAGCAAATGAAGCAAGCAGCTTTGGAACATTTTCAGGATACAGTTGCAGTAGATTCAAATTGTAGGTATATTGTACATCTCCCATGGATTGAAGGTCATTTTCCTCTTCCAACCAATTATCATTTAGCTCTTCAAAGATTGGATTCGATAGCTGAAGGTATTATCGAGGAAGTTCTCCTGATAAATCTGATATTCGTGGATATTACTTGCCCCATAGACATCCCTAAATGCTTGTTTGGAAAAAGGTACAAATTTCATCGAGCTAATTTCATCAATCTTATTTCGGTTCAGAGTGAAAATATTGGGTGTGATAGCTGATATCAGGAAAGCATTTTTACAAATTGCATTGAATGTTTCTGACAGGGATTATGTGAGATTTCTGTGGTGGGGTTCCGATGACAACATAAAAGTATTCAGGCACTGCATAATCGTTTTCGGGGTAATAAGTAGCCCTTTTCATCTAGGCGCAATTATACAATATCACTTACAAAAGACACTTGTTTTTTTTGTAAACAAGTCAGTGACGTTTTTCTTTGAAAATTAATTATACTTTAATTTCGATCCTGGCCTTTCAATTACTGGAAAAATCATACTCTACTTCGATTATAGGGGACTGGTTTAAATGATAGGTTAGGATTTTAAAAATTTTATGACACTGAAATATTTATTTCTTCAAAATACACTATGCACTATGATTTGCCTTTTTACGTAAATTTATTCTTACTAAATGGATGACTTAGAACAAAAAACAAACGTCGAAATAATTCGAACGTCGTGCATAGGAAAAATCGATCTCTTCGATCGCGGTGAAAGGAAGTATCGACCGTACCTGACGGCCATTTGAAAGATACTGCTCTTTGTCAATCGGATCGAATCGAAACAGCGTGGTGAGAGGGGTATCCGGCTACTCGTCGTACCACTCGTAGAGATATCGCGAATGAAAGTCCGTGCCGGCTGGAGATATTAAAATTACGTCACGGTTTACAGCCATTTGCGATTTAAAACAAAACATGAATTGCCTGAGGGCGCTCGGGGACGGCTCTAGACTAATTTAAATATGAACTAAAAAAATTAATAGTGTTTTATTCGGTGATTCCAATATTGGGTACCAGTGGCGTCCCGTAAATATTTTGTAACGGTTACCAAAAATGTAATGAAATTGAAAATAAAAAAATTATTAATTGATACTTTCGAGATCATTAGGGGTTACTCTTTTCACCAGTGACAGATTAAAAACTATTAGTAGCAAATATACAACATTGTATGTATATAATCGCGAGCCGAGTAAAATTTGTTTCCCAATTAACAGTTTTTATCAGTTATTTCTCGTTGAATTAGAATTATGCAGACATGTTTTGTCGGTATTAATGATATATCTTCCTAACGATACTGTTTTATTTTTTTCAAAAATTGTATACGCTAAGGCCTTCAGATCTGACTACGATAAAACAGTTAACCAAGTGTCTAATAAGGAAAGGGTATTGGACTCTGAACTCCACAGTTAACACCTTTCCGGCACGTGCCCAAACCTACTCGACTCCTTTTCGATCCGATCTTGCAGTCTATTTGTTTTCCGGCTGCGGGACGCGTAACAGATTAGGTGAAACTATCTTTCATTTGCAAGCAGCATCTACCCAAAATCTGCGTTTTCCTCTGTCCTCCATGAAAGATATCCGATTTCCTTCATCTTCTAAACGAAGTGCTAGCATGGCTAAATCGCAGTTGCTAAAATTTTAACCATTTACGCACAGGTCCTTCCGCGAACTGGCGAGTATATCGAGCTGAAGCCGTGAGCGTGTATACCATTGTGCTCACCCCTTTTCGATCCGATTCTTAGAGCAACATCGGACCGAAGTCTGATCGGAAGGGTGCATGATCTTTAATCTTACATTATAACTTTCCAATAATACATAATTATTAAAGATTTCTCTGAAATGAAACTTCTGGAGCGACGCCTTCCATTAGATGTTTTCGATGACATACAAGGTTAGGTTGTGAACACTGCGAACGACACCTTGCTGGATATTTCTGTCGCAGCCATTACCCAACAACAATAATTACAATGTTTTGGCTCGTTTTTCATAAATTTAATTACATTAGGAATTACCTCTTTTGTTTCCGCAGAGTAGTTCTTATTTTTCGGTCTAACCATTTTAAAAAAATATGAGAACAATCCATACAACCACTGAAACACCTTTAACCTCCTTTTACATGATTACATATTCTCACTTAAAAATAATCGCGCGTACGTCTTTGTTTATCTTTAAGCAGAGTTATTAGACAATGTCGAGTTTTTTGACGTTTCATACTCCTCCCACTGATTTAGCCGGAAGTAGTCCCTAATAATTTATTTCTGTAGCACAATTAAATTTCGGAGCAGATTTCACGATGTTTTTAGAATAGAGACTTCCAACAATTATTTTTGTTTGCGTGTTGGCAGTGTTGCACGGTTAATAAGAATTTTCATTGCCTCTTTCTTTATTTATCAAGTGAAAGTGACGAGTGACATTTTAAGTATTTGATCCGTTTTTTTCTGATTTACAATATTAATCCTTTATTTCAAATAGGCATTCTAATATACAAAAGTATTTTGAATTTGAATTGACAAAATTACATACAATTTTTTATAACATTGAAAATGTATGCTTACCTTCAATTATCTAAACATTTGATGATTTAAAAATAAATTAAGTACATCTAATGTTAATGTGGATATTATTAAATTGTAATTTAATAATAATGTAACATTTTTAGTTTAATAACACTCGGGGTTCGAATTTATTTACACATTTATTTATAACTTTTACAATTTATGTTAACTAGCGAACACAAACTTTAAGCGTAGTTTAGATTGGGCACAAGTATCAGAACTTGCATCGGGATTCGTTGATACACATGTATCTGCAGAGATATTTGTATGTGCAAACATGTGGGAAGTATGAGATTGTGTTTACATTGAAAAAGCGTAGTTTAGTTGGTATCTCCACGATGTCTGACGAAACTGAGAACTGTATACTCGTTTTATGTGCCTGTACAGTGATCATGAATAAATTAAAAAGCAAGCGAAAAAACGTAGATAATGGCAACATACATTTTTGAAATATCGAGAACATATTACAGCATGTTTATGTCTGAATTAAGGATGGAAGCTACTTTCGAAATGATGTTCGTATGGGAATGGAAGAGTTTGAGAGTTTACCTCACTTTCTTGATCAACCTGAAAATCTGAGCTTCGATTTATGACTGGTTGGTTTTGATTTGATCTTTAAAAATTGTAAGCTTTCAAAATCATATCAGCTAGGTATATATCTCTACTGTAACCAGACTTGCGACTGGATTTGACCCTAGCTAATTCTTGGCTGAACTGGCTGCCATTTGTCTTCGATTTTCTTTCTCGCAAAGTTGAAATGTTTCCCTATTTCATTAAATATATCACCGCGCACATTTGTATCTTTTTACTCTTAACTGCTAACATCCCATACATTTGATTTCCGTATGTGATCTATTAACACCAACATTTTGTCTTTTGTCCACGATGTCATTTTCTCTCACTCAAAAAACCAATAGTTAACCTCAAAACAACAATATTTACCTTAAGTATGAGCATACTTGTCTGAAGTAACTTACAAAATGCGTCACGACTTAATGTATGCGATACAGTCAACGCAACAAATCTGCGCATACATAAAGTGTGAGTGAATTTATGAGGACTTGTCAAATGCACAACCGCCCAACTTGCTTATTTACATATTATTTACAGTGGCGTATCGAAAAAAATGTACAGTTAAATATTCCATATTTTAAAAGAAATTTTAAAATTCAAAATTAAAATATTTACTAAGAAATACAAAAAGACAAAAAAGTTTAAGAATAGACGTTTGATTCCAACGGCATTACATATTTTGTTAAATTATATCCCTACAAAAATTGAGGGTAAATGGGGTGTTGATCACCTTTGACATACATACATACATAAAGAAGTCACGCCTTTTTCCCATAGGGGTAGGCAGAGACTACTTCCTTCCACTTGCTACGGTTCTTACACACATCTTTTGCTTCCTCTACTTTCATACATGCTCGTCGGTTGTTGGTACTCTTGACCTGGCCTTTCTTCAAAACAATGTTGATCTGATCGAGATATGTTCTCCGAGGTCGACCTCTACCGATTTGTCCATTCACACTCGCCTTATAAATTTGTTTCGTCAATCTTCCTTTATCCATCCTTTCTACGTGTCCAAACCATCTAAACATTTCTTTATCTATCTTTGTAACCACATCTTATTTTACACCACAGCGTTTTCTTATCTCACTATTCTTAACTTAATCCAACCGAGTCACTCCGGCTATACTTCTCAGACAACTCATCTCCGCAGCATTAATCCTATTTTCATGCTTCTTTTGCCAAACCCAACATTCATACATAAATGTAGGAACCGACACACCTCTATGCACCGCCAGACGTGCCTTTTTTGACACTTTCTGATCACCTTTGAAAATCCATAATAAATAAAAATAATTAAATGCGACTATTTCTAATTTATTGGTCATCGTTTACCAGTATTTCGTATAAATTTTTATAAATTAACGTTAAAGCGTTTTAGGGCAATGTAAAAAAAAATTAAATTCTTAACTAAATCACCCAGTAACTTTTTTTGGTGCACTTTTGTATATAGGTAAATGAGGTTCAATTAACCTATTTTTGACCCCAGAATATGTGATAAAATATAATATATGACCCATCTTTTCGGGACACCGTGTAGAATAAAGAGTTCATAGATCATGTATAGCTCAGGTGGGATATATATACAAAAGTGAGTTTTAAGTATGGAATTATTACAGAAATGACTGGCACGTTTTTAGAAATTTTGGATTGTGTGGGTTCTGTGTAATATGCCCTATACCTAAATGCCACAATTTTGGAGTTATAGGAAGAAATACATTATTTATTTATACAGGGGAGAAATCGCTTTACAATAAAACTATAGTAATATAGTATATTTCATTAGAATTCAATAAAATAGGCGCGAAAATAGGCGCGAAAATAGGGCGCCCGAAATACTAGATCATTAATATTCCTATGTACACATAAAAATTCTACATTTAGAAGACTTAAAATAGTTTCATAATCATAATTACCCTGTTCATACCCCATTTTAAAGGCACAACTCCTTAAGAAACGATTTTGAATAGATTCCAGCCTGTTGATATGAACTGCGTAAAATACGCTAAATATAAGGTTTTCAATTTTTCAATGCTGCCACACTCAGGTCTTTGAGTTCCTAGTGATAAAACCAAGAAATTTTAGTGATTTGGAAATAATTTAATTAATATGTGGCACAAAGGAAAGATCAATATCAAAAAGTACACCCAAATCACGAATTTCATGGACTCTCTGTAGCGGAATATTATCTAAAGTATAATTAAAGGTAATAGTTGATTTAAGCTCAGAAAAAGGTAAAATGTAGTTTTTTTTTTAATTTAGTAACATACCGTAATTTTCCCACCAATCGCATATTGAAGTAATATCCCTTTTTAGTTTGATGCAGTCCTTCACTTTGGTAACCCTCATATATGCTCTGAAATCATCAGCAAAAGAAAGGTAATTAATCCAAGTATATAGATCATTAATAAGTATATTAAATAAAAGAGGACCTAAGTGAGATCCTTGTGGAACACCTGATGTAACTTTAATACTCTTTGACCTAAAGTTTTTAATACGTACAACTTGATGTCTATGATAAGTAACTATCTAACCACTTGATCAAATATGGGGGGAAACCAATGCCATCCAATTTATAAATCAATAGACTATGATTAACCCTATTAAAGGCTTTAGTGAAATCTAAGTAAACTGCATCAGTTTGAGATGCTGATTTAAGAACGGTAGTGATATCCGAATGAAAAATAACTAAATTGGTGGAAGTTGATTTTCCTCTACAAAGCCATGTTGCCGCCTGTTGATCAAATTTTTGCAATACCAATGTAAATAATGTTCGATCAGCTTTTCAAATAGTTTTGGTGGTAGAAAGAATGGAAATTGGACGATAGTTCTTAAATCACTTTTATAGCAGCTTATAAATATAGTAGTAACATACTATCTTTCCAAACAGCAGGGAACAAGGATGTCTTGAAAGATAAATTGAAAACTATTCGCAAAGGGACACATAATGAATACAAGCATCTTTTAATGAAATCAGGACCAGTGCTGATTTTATCCTTAAGAGACCATTGAACACCTTCTCTAATAAAATTTTTATTAAGGGAACACTTGTATTAAGTACATTAGAATTATTAGAAAAATTAGGAGAAAATATATTATTATTGTAATTAGCACTAAAAAAGTCGGAAATGAATTTACAATTTCTTGCCCTGTATTACCTTCAATATCATTAAATTTAACAGAGTCGAGAATGTTGACAGTTTTCTTACAACTATTTATATGTTTCCAAAAGTAAGCTGGATTTGAAGTGAGCTGTTGGTTCACATTAATCATATAATTATCATAGCATTCGCATTTATATTTGATATGAGCTTTTTTCTTTTCATTAATTAATACTTTGAGCTCATGGGAGAACCAAGTAGGATAAGTGGAAAATTTACACTTACGTAAAGGTACAAACAGATTAATACCATCGTTAATAATGTTGAAAAAGCTGTTACGGCTTCTTTTGCATTGCCAATAAGAAATTGATTCAAGTCTATGGGACCAAAAAAGTTAAGTCCAATATAATCCGCATTTATAAAATCTTTAAAATATTCCTCATAGACTGAAGAGTTGTAATTAGCAAAATTTAAGTCTCATTCAATGGCCACATGATGAAAATTGTTGTCTAATAATAAATCAGAACATTATTAACTATAATTGTGCCAGGATTATCCACAAAGATGAGATCTAAAAACCTATCATGATCATTGGGTACAAGATTAACCTGAAGTTAACATATGAAAAATTTTCGTTAATCACTTCAGCAGGATAGCCATTAGAACAGTTCTACAATAATTCATTATTAAAATTGGTATTCCATGAAGCCAATGGTAGATTATAATCACCAAAAAGGTAAAATTTGGAATCGGTATGTGCGCTAGCTAACAGCTAATAGCAGAGCAATGGTCCTCGTAAATATTATTGTTAGGTACAGGGGTATATAAACTAAACCAATAACTACAGACTGCGAGCCTATATTAAAAAACGTGAAAAGCTGTTCGACATTATTAAAATTAGTTGTAATAATCTTAGATCTAAATTTATTTCTTACTGCTAAAAGAACACCACCCCCTCGAGTAGATTCACTAGTACACGCACTACGGTCACATCTGTACACCACATAACCCTGTAAACCAAGTTCTGCCAAGTCTCAACCAGCAGAATCAAATCATAATTGGAGACACGTACAGCAAGTCAAAATTCTTTCAGCTTAATTCGCATTTCACCCACATTTTTGTAATAGATGGTGAATGGTGGGACATTGTATTTAGTTTTTTGACCTTTCAGCTACTTGTGGAACACCCTTAACATATTTAATGAAGACATCTTAACCTTAACTTCTTTTGGTGGCAAGGTCGTCTCTGACTCTTTTCCAATTGGCCAATTGCAATGGAGTCCTATCCATGTCAATAAATATCTTGCGATTTTTATTCAAGTTCTTTTTATTTTTGAGTACCATCAGCGATTCATCGGAATTTCTGAAAGTTACTCTCATAGCTCTCATCGTTCTTGTTGCGCTTACCAACTATTACACATCTAACTATTTCCAGGTCTTCTTTAGTAATTCCCTTAATGATTTTACTTACAATCTGGGTATCAGACCTGCTGGAGTTATTAGGTAGTAGATTATAAATCATCACATTATTGGCTCTTCTTTGCCTATCCCTTAATGTTATGCATGATTCCCTGAAAATCAAAGGGATGAAAATAAATATGAGCAAAACGAATGGTTTTTGAAAGAGAAGAAAGCATGACAAACTGTGGGGTTTCGATTGAGGGAGAAAGAGTGGAACAAGTTAATAAATTTGTGTACTTGAGTTCAAAATTTACTAGAGATGGAAAGTATGACAGTGACATTGAGCGAAGGGTGTTGGCAGGAAAACAAATGAATGGGGCACTGCATCCTTACTTTTATGAATAGCCAGAAAGTGTCAAAAAAGGCACGTCTGGCGGTGCATAGAGGTGTTTTGGTTCCTACACTTATGTATGGTAGTGAATGTTGGGTTTGGCAAAAGAAGCATGAAAATAGGATTAATGCTGCGGAGATGAGTTGTCTGAGAAGTATAGCCGGAGTGACTCGGTTGGATTAAGTTAAGAATAGTGAGATAAGAAAACGCTGTGGTGTAAAATAAGATGTGGTTACAAAGATAGATAAAGAAATGTTTAGATGGTTTCGACACGTAGAAAGGATGGATAAAGGAAGATTGACGAAACAAATTTATAAGGCGAGTGTGAATGGACAAATCGGTAGAGGTCGACCTCGGAGAACATATCTCGATCAGATCAACATTGTTTTGAAGAAAGGCCAGGTCAAGAGTACCAACAACCGAAGAGCATGTATGAGAGCACTGATGAAAGTAGAGGAAGCAAAAGATGTGTGTACGAACCGTTGCAAGTGGAAGGTAGTGGTCTCTGCCTACCCCCATGGGAAAAAGGCGTGACTTTATGTATGTATGTATGTACTTTGCCTATCATAAATTTCAGAAACAACTGACTCATCCGGAAATTGAACTAAGGGTTGCTTATCTTTTATGCTCATTAAGTGTGAAATGCTAGTTTTTCAATTTGTAACCAAAGTTCTTAAACTACTTAGTTCGTTACTAAGCTTATCGACATCGATAATTAATTAAGGAAGAAGTAGTAAACCTTGAGAGCAGTCTTCACACATAAACTTTAATTTGCGAGCTCCTTTAAGCTCCATTACTCTTATTTCAGAAGCAGTGAAGTCAGAGCAAAATTTATGGAGATTACGTTTACAACTATCACAATCCAACAACAGATTGGTGTTAGTTTTATCGATCTTACAGACCAAACTCTTCATTGTAAGATAAATCCGTTTCAATTAATATTAAATTAAAATACAACCTCTTTGTACTGGGCTACAATAGTTATTTAAAAGTTTAATAAAAAAAACAATCTTGTACTGGCCTAATTTGTAAACATAAATTGCTGCCGAAGTTAAAATAAAGCTGCATCGAGGTGCCTATGATTGCAACAATGTCGACTTTGACCTTTCAAACATTTATTATTGTTGTTATTAAACGAGTTTATTTACCTAACAATGTTAATACCACCGTAGGTTCGGCTATATCTCAGAACCCATACATACATAAAGTCACGCCTTTTTCCCATAGGGGTAGGCAGAGACCACTTCCTTCCACTTGCTACGGTTCGTACACACATCTTTTGCTTCCTCTACTTTCATCAGTGCTCTCATACAGGCTCTTCGGTGGTTGGTACTCTTGACCTGGCCTTTCTTCAAAACAATGTTGATCTGATCGAGATATGTTCGGCGAGGTCGACCTCTACCGATTTGCCCATTCACACTCACCTTATAAATATGTTTCGTCAATCTTCCTTCATCCATCCTTTCTACGTGTCCAAACTATCTAAGCATTCCTTTATCTATCTTTGTGACCACATCTTCTTTTACACCACAGCGTTTTCTTATCTCACTATTCTTAACTTAATCCAACCGAGTCACTCCGGCTATACTTCTCAGACAACTCATCTCCGCAGCATTAATCCTATTTTCATGCTTCTTTTGCCAAACCCAACATTCACTACCATACATAAGTGTAGGAACCAAAACACCTCTATGCACCGCCAGACGTGCCTTTTTTGACACTTTCTGGCTATTCATAAAAGTAAGGATGCAGTGCCCCATTCATTTGTTTTCCTGCCAACACCCTTCGCTCAATGTCACTGTCATACTTTCCATCTCTAGTAAATTTTGAACCCAAGTACACAAATTCATTAACTTGTTCCACTCTTTTTCCCTCAATCGAAACCCCACAGTTTGTTATGCTTTCTTCTCTTTCAAAAACCATTACTTTCGTTTTGCTCACATTTATTTTTATCTCTTTGATTTTCAGGGAATCATGCATAACATTAACCATCGCCTGCATTTCCTCTTCAGATAATGCTAATATGACTTGATCATCGGCGTAAAGAAGGCATTTGACGATCAAATCATTCATTTTTAATCCATACGCACTTTTTTTCAGATCTTTTAAACAATTGTCTATGTATAAGTTAAACAGCCATGGCGAAGCCACACATCCCTGTCTCACACCTTTTTCGATGTTAAACCATTCCGTGCAAGCACCGTTTATCCTAACACAAGCAGTGGAATCCTCGTAAAGTGATTTCAGTGCTCGTAATGAACTACCACTCACCCTATACATTGACGATGTCGACCACAATTTACTCCTCACCACTGTCATAGGCCTTTTCCAATTCTATAAAAGCGCAATAGACCTTCTGCCGTCTAGCCAAGAATTTTTCGACCATACCTCATAATGAAAAGAACTGATCCATACATCTCCTTCCTCTTCTAGATCCTGCTTGCACATCCCATATCATCTCAGTTTCATTCGTTACTTTTTTAATCAATATCTTTGCATACAATTTGCCGACTATGCTGAGTAAACTAATACCTCGGTAGTTCTTACAGTCCTGATGCGAACCTTTTCCCTTGTAAAGTGGCACGATAACGGCCTTGCACCAGTCGT
Source organism: Agelastica alni (assembly GCA_950111635.1). NCBI lineage: Eukaryota > Metazoa > Arthropoda > Insecta > Coleoptera > Chrysomelidae > Agelastica > Agelastica alni. Next base: position 38,206,920 of record OX467715.1, read on the forward strand.
CTAGTACGCTACCACTCCTCCAACAAAGGTTAAAAAGGCGGTCCAGGAGACTAGCTACCACGTTTTGTCCAGCCTTCAGCATATCAACTGTTATCCAGTCGTACCCAGCAGCTTTACCCAATTTCATACTGTTCAACGCTTCCACAATTTCTGTCGTAGTAATTTCACTTTCATTGCAACTTTCACTCATGTCTTCGAATTGGACCTGTACTTGTGTATCCTTTTTCTCAAATAAACTTTCGAAGTATTCCTTCCATCTCTTCAATACGCATTCCTCTCCTTTTACCATATTACCATCTTGGTTTCTGATTCTTTCCGATTGCGAGCTAGTATTTTTACCTCTGGTTGTTCTTATGGACTTCCAGAAGAGTTTAATATTGTTTTGGAAATCGTCAGATAACCTATCAAATTCACCTTTATCACTCTCCTTCTTTTTTGCCACAACCTCTTTTGCCACACCTTTTAACCTTTTATACTCATTCTTTGCCTTGTTTACATCCTCAATCGTTGCCTTTTGCGTTTTTTGATTGGCTTTTGTAGCTAGCCAATCCAGCCAGGCTTTCTTCTTTTCTGACACTGCTTTTTGAACCTTTACGCACGTTTTCTGTAACCTGCATCCTTTCCTTCTTTTACTTACACAATCCAAAATTGGCAACAATCGTGCGAGTCGTTTCCGTAACAATTGGAGGCGTTCCATACTTAAAACTTACTCTGTAGATTAGTGTTTTCTCTGTTCTCTCTTATGAATTTGGTGATGGAAAATTATTCCCAGTATTTTGAAAATATAGAAAACATACATAGTCATGTCTTTTTCCCGTAGGGGTAGGCAGAGACCACTTCCTTTTACTTGCTACGGTTCTTACACACAAATTTTGCTTCCTCTACTTTCATCAGTGCTCTCATACATGCTCGTCGGTTGTTGGTACTATTGACCTGGCCTTTCTTCAAAACAATGTTGATCTGATCGAGATATGTTCGGCGAAGTCAACCTCTACTGACTATCGTCCATTCACACTCGCCTTACAAATTTGTTTCGTTAATCTTCCTTCATCCATCCTTTCTAAACCATCTAAACATTCCTTTATCGATCTTTGTAACCACATCTTTTACACCACAGCGTTCTCTTATCTCACTTTTCTTTACTTTATCCAACAGAGTCACTCCGGCTATACTTCTTAGACTACTTATCTCCGCAGCATTATTCCTGTTTTCATGCTTCTGTCAAACCCAACATTCACTACCATACAGAAGTGTAGGAACCAACACACCTCTATGCACAGCCAGACGTGCCTTTTTTGACACTTTCTGGCTGTTCATAAAGCTATGCAGTGCCCCATTCATTTGTTTTCCTGCCAATACGCTTCGCTCAATGTCACTGTCATACTTTTCATCTCTCGTAAACTTTGAACCCAAGTACACAAATTCATTTACTTGTTCCACTTTTTCTCCCTTAATCAGAACTTCACAGTTTGTCATGCTTTCTTCTTTTTCAAAAACCATTACTTTTGTTTTGCTTACATTTATTTTCATCCCTTTGATTTTCAGGGCATCATGCATAACATTAACCATCACCTGCAGCTCCTCTTCAGATGACGGTAATATAGAAAAATAAGACAGACAGCCAGTTCATAAATTTAAGCATTGTTGTAGTTGGTGTATATCAGACATTACTCTATTCTATAGTTTTTGTAGTGCGGACAAACAATTTGCATTAATAGTAAACTAGCACAGTAATCGAAATGGGGTTGAATGATTGATTTGAAAACTATAATGGAACTTTGTAACAGCAAGCAGTTGTTAACACAGCCAAAGAAATATATTTTTTTAACAATTTTATTGAAAACGTTTCTTTACATGCAGTTTTTGGTCCACGATAAACCTCGAATACTTCAGCTCCTTTACAATTTCAATTGTTTTAATACATTTATACTTATAGATTGAATTGTGTTTATGGTTAGTTGTAATATGATTTTGTTATATTGATATTGAGCTTAAGCTTATTGATGTTAAGGAGTTTAGATATTCTAATCAATATACATATTAATTTTACTAATAGCTATCTGTAAATCAGGTTCACTTACTGCAACTAGAGTATTATTTGCAAATAGGTTGATGAATTCGCATCCATTAAATAAGTTGATATCATTAATATATGGCAGGAACAAAAGCGCCAGGACACTACCTTGGGTTACACCATTATTGACACCTTTTTTGTTAGAGTACCCATTTTTATTTTAGTATGTTAAGTTCGATCAGATGTACAGCTTTCAAACCATTGAAGTATCAAACCAGAAATACTAAAATAGTTGGCTCTACATGTGAGGAATTGTTAGAATGTAGTGACACATTCATAATGACTTGGTCTTTGACCCCTCGATGACTGTCCTAAGTAATTTTAAATCATAACTTTCAGTAAGGGGTCTCCTCGCCCCCCGAACCCCCTCAGTCTGCCGACAGCCATCGTTGCCCCCCACTGTGGTGTTACATCTTGACGTGGTGCGGAGGCTTGATACCCAAGTAACACACATAGAACAACTTTGGTCTGACATCTCTTCTATTCCAGCGCTACTTTAACTTCTAACTGAACCCTACCCTACACCGCGCTATGAATTACGCGACGATGATGATGCAGCTGTTTGTGACTTCAATTACGCCGGGCAACATACCACCGAACCACTAGGCGATAACTGTGCAGCAAGGACTTGTGCGATCTGCAATAACCCGTTAGTCTCCTGTTCAGAGCAGTTTGTTGTGCGGTTTAGTTAAGTTCTGCTGCATCCATAGGTGTGTTTTTAGTTTTATTATTTCAGTTTTTTAGTAAAATAGAAACATCAATTGTCTCAATGCCCTTTTGAAGTTAGAAACACTGTAACAATATATTTATTATCGTCAACAGTTCATATCCATTTAGAAAAGGAAACTTGAATGAATGCTTGTATCTAAATACAGATTGATTAATCACAAGAAATTTATTAGTTTCAATGTATTCAATTGTTCATAAACTGCCATCTCATTATTTTTTCAAGGGGAGGTAGGATATTTATTAGACGGGAGTTCATGGATTCATTAGTATTATTAATTTTTAGTACAGCAATTACTGTACTGTTTTTAAGATGTTGTGGTTTTACCAGTTCTGAGCGATGTATTAACCAGTTTAATAATACTTCACCAATTGCCTCAAAAACACTTTTGAGTACTCTATTATTGAGATAGCTGGAATTATATTTGTTATCAAACCCTTTGATAATATTTCTGAGTTCTGACATGGATAATAATCTGAATTCAGATATCTAAAAATTTATTGGAGGGAGGTTATTTCTACATGACCATACAATTGGCCATGTATAACCGATTCCAATAAAATTTGGTCATGTGATGCGCCTTTCAATAATTATTTTATTCTACCACATTATGGATTTTCCTATTGGTGTAGTCGATGACGCATTCTTCGAAGTCATGTTAAAAAATGTGCCATAAAATTAAAAGAAAATCATTTTTTTAAGTTATGTTTTAGATAGTATCCAAAAATACTTTTTTTGTGAGCACTGATAAGCACAAGTTTGGAAATATTGCACTCACCTATAATTTTATGTAAGGCATAATTTTTTTTTTTTAAATAATTAAGTTATATTACTTAATATTAATTTATTGCATTGTAACATTTTTTAAAAACCCCCCATTTAATTATTTTTTAAATTTTAAGTTTCCTTGTAAATAAAAATAATTTTCTTTAAAAGTCAGTCAAAATAAAAATTTATTATTTTAACTATTTACGCAACTAAAAACCCGTAATTTATTACTTTAATTTACTAGTAACTTAAAAAAGGTTCTATGTAAAATGAAGCACGAAATAAATATGGCATTTTGTCTAGTTTTCCTTGTAGCCAACAAATTTTTCTATTAATCTGTGGAAGAAATAATAGGAGTAAATGTTAATTAACTTAGCAAATTTAATAAATTAGTTTGTAAAACATACTAAAAACTTGACAATTTCTACACAAATATAAAATTTTCTAAAATCTATAATTTATATTTAGACTAAATACATTATCACTCTTAAATAAAATACTATTATTTTACCCTGACGCTTTTGAATAGTGCGTCAGGACTAATTGTCTCCAATAATATATATTTTTGTAGAAAATGACATTTCCTCTAGATTAATTAATAACTGGGAACATAAACTTCAGGTGGATAAGTAACTCCTAATATTTTATGACAGGCTCCAAATGCTGCCATTTTCTTTGCTGTTTTTTTGTTAGGACCTAAAAAATATTTGTAATAAAAAATTAATTATAATTATATAACTGAAAACAATATTTCATTTTATAGAAAAAAATAGCAATTGAGTTGTGTTCCCTATAGTCCAAAACAAAAAACTATTAATAGGCGGGGTCGGTAAACAGTTATCCATTCACAAAGTATTTAAAATGTTTTAGATACAAAAAAAAAAGAGAAAAAGGTTTAATTGAAGCAGATAACATGCAACAATAATTAATAATAAAAAAAAATAAGAATAAGGTAATAAAGACAAAGATGCGAGTTTATTAATGATAATTTACAAATACTGTAAGGTAACAAATGATAGATAACCAGGGTGGTTACTTCAATAATGTATCTAACAAAATATGTGTGATTTTAAAGATAATCTCTCTTGCTTTGCTATTAAGATAATATCTTATCTTAAATGGAAAAACAATCAATCTATGGTCTAAAAACCGAATAAGAAGCCCACAAGTATTAACTTTTAATTTTATTCCTAAAAGAAGTGTAAATTCCTGGATCATTATTTTAAAATTTTAGTTTAATAATTCACTGCGAAGGTAATTGCTTGGCATCCTTGAGCGAAAAATTTATCGATATATCTTAAAATTTATACTAGTCATATTATTAACTATCGAAAACACAAGTATGACGTTAATTATCTAAAAAAAATTTTGTGCGTTATAAATATGCAAATTGAAAATGTATTGAATAAGAAAGGTAGCCCTCTTTCTTTCGTTGTTATTCTTTCAATGAAATGACAGTAAACAAAATACTAATACAACCAAAGCGAAGGCAGTGCGCTGGTAAGATCTGCATCAGCATTGTGTTAAACTTGGATTTATTACTCGAGCTACAAGGTAAGATAGACACATTAATCGAAAGAAAGTACATTTTTAAGTACAAGCAGTACACTTGTTTTTTAAGACTGCATTATATAAACTTACTAGGGTTAGGATAAGTTACCACAGCTCTTCAGTATTGATTTGTGCTTAAATAGCAAGAAACTGCAATGTATCCAGTTCAGAGCTTCAGAAGAAACTTTTGCAAGCTACATGTGCCAGTGTTTTTATTGAAACTTAAGGAAAGAGATTTGCGTTTAAGGATTATTCAACAGAAGACAGTTGACATTAATATAATGCCAACATTGGAAGGTCATTGATTTAGTACTTAAGCCCTTAGAAATATTATGGAGGGCTGTTTCTGTTGTGTGCTTTGTAAACATCATAACCATAGACCTATTATCCAGAGGAGACGCAACATTCAATTCATAAAACTCGTGTTTGTTTTGTCGCAATGATTACACGAGAGTGGCCATGAGTAGAATACCAATCGATTCTCTTTGTCCCGTCCTCGTGCTGGCAACGCTGTAACATAATTGTCGTCTTATGGCCATGCTTGTAATCAGTGGTGTGCTGTTTGTTCAAAATGAGAATATATCTATGGGGTAATATTTAGTTTTTTATGAGAATATATTTATGAATAGGCGAAACTCAGTTTTTTATCAAATTGAAGTGTTGTAGCCTACTCATTTTTCTAAACCCCAAAAGTTGGACGCCAAATTGTGTTAACCTATAGGTTAACTGTTTTTCTAAAGTTACAAAAATGGGGTGCCAATTTTGTGTAACTTTAAAAAACTTACTAATTCCCCAAATTTTGGGCGACAATTTTGTGGTGTTACATTAAAGTTTCCTTTCTAAAACCAATTGTGTGTAATGTTATTATACTTTTATAAAACTAAATTATTCCAACTAAAGGGCTGCTAATTGTGTAGAGAACAGTTTTAATAATAACCGTTAAACTAAATTATTTTATCAAATTAAAGTACTGAAAAAAAAATTTAAATAATTTTACCCAACTGTCTGAAATGAAAATAAGAACTTAAATGATTATCATTAATATTAATTGTACAAATAAAATATAATGTATTTTAAATTTTAATTTTAATGTTCAAACTAAAGAGATATTTTACTCAGGGTCCGTGACTCCTGACTCCTTGATTTCTCGATTGGATTAAATTTGAGATGATGTATACATTTCTTATGAAATACTACTATAAAATGGATCAGGAAGGTATATGGTTCTTCAAATAACAACGAAAGAAGGATAATACCACTGAATAAGTGTTGCTGAATAACAGGGAAATAATGACCTTTTTTGAGAATATCTCGAAAAGTATTGATTTCCACATCGTTTGGTTTTCAGATTCGTGTTTTACGCCTCAAAATAATACCTGTTTATATTGATACTGAAATCGTCATCGCTACACCACTGGATGAAAATATAGTAAACAATGAAATGTTTCAACTTACTTATGAAAATAAACACTGGGCTTAAATAGTCAGGTTTTTTACACACTTGGCAATAACGGATCATTTCTTCCACTAAATTTCAGTGAATTTTATCGATAATATGCTGAAAATCACCGATAATACACCAAAATCTCGTTGCATAACCTTCGGCAACAGGCTACTTATAATAGCCGATTTCGTAGTAAACACACATTTTTTCATGTAGAATGATTCACACAAGCCGTGCGGCGTTGTCGCTTATTGAGCAACACATTTCTATGATCTAAGGGTATGGAATAGTTCAATGGTTCAACATTCCATAAAATGGATTGTATTATTTAGGTTGTTATAATTCATGAAATATTAATAAGAGATAGCATTATGGTCACAATATTATTGCAAATATAATCAACAAATACTATGGACGATTCATTAACAATCACAAATCTCTTGCCATAACTAGAGAGCAGACAACATCACAGCACAACACATTTCAGTGGGCCGCATAAAACAATTTCGATCTTATCAAGTTACATTCGCCTATGTTGACTTCTACCAACTTGCTCATTTACACTCTCCTTATAAATCTGTTTGGTTAATCTTCTTTCATCCATAATAAGCAAATAATGCTAGTGATGATAATGAATCTTAAAAATGTACCACATTTACAGACCATGAGCTTAGCAAATATGTTTACATTTATTTAAGGGTTTCCAAGAACAAAATGTTTATTTTCATTGTTGATTGTTTCAGAGTGGTTTGGTTTATTTGGAGTGTCCATTAATAACGTGATGTTTTTTAGCATCCCCCTGGTGTTATGTGGTGTAGACTAATCCCCCCCTACCAAAATCACGTATATTTTTTTAGTAGATTTTTAAAATATTATCTTTAAATATATAATCTAATTTAATTCAGATTATTTTTAAATGTATCTTATTTAATTCTGGAAAATTAAGCACAGCAATACAAAGGTCCAGACAAACATTAAGGTTGCAGGTTTTTTCTGACTGGCATAAAAATAATAAAGGAAAGTATATGTACCTAATCATGTGAAAAACAAAGACTTGTATTTGTACACGAATATTTTTAATGGACATTGTCCTTTGACCACGGATTAGCTAGACTCTCTTTAACACTAACAAGTGGATGAGCATCTTGCAAATCATCTGTTGGCACTGTGCTTTGTTGCAAGATCGACGTGTCGGCTTCATTATTTTCGCGTACTACGCATTACGAAAAAAAAATACATGTGATATCCCACTACACCCCCCTCCCCTCTTGTGATATTTCGTGATTTTTTCCAGACCCCCTCCCCTTCTTTAGAACCTCACGTTATTAATGGAGGACCTCCATAGGTTAGATTTATGTTGTTGGCTCTGCAGACTTTAAAGACTTACAATAAACTGACTGTAAACCATTAGCTATTCTATTGATCATAAGACTCATCAGACTAATGAGTCATACTCTAAAAATTTTCCTAAAAATAATACACCAACAATTATACAAAAAATGCGAGAGACCTAGTGACTCACAATTGGATTTCGACAAGGGTTAGGTACAAGAGACGCGATAGTCGCGACACAGGTGCTTTTCCAAAATTGCTACGATCAGAGAAAAAACGTGTGTCTATGCTTTATAGACTACGAAAAAGCTTTTAATTGAGTGCAACACCAGAAATTGATGCAGCTCCTCTTGAGGCTTGACATAGACCAGAAAGACATCCGATGCATCGAAAACCTATACTGGAACCAAAATGTTAAAGTAAAACTAGAAAATGCGGTGTCCAAAACTATACAAATTAAAAGAGGAGTGAGAGGTAGGGTTGTGTGCTTTTTCCACTCTTATTTAACCTCTATTCACAGACAATTTTTAAGAGGCCTTGGAAGACGCACAAAAGGGCATTAAGTTAATGGAGTATGGATCAATAACATCCGTTATGCCGATGATGCAGTTTTGATAGCCGATAATATAGACAATCTACAGCAAGTGGTAAATACGGTGGAAGAACACAGTAAATCCATGGGTCTGAACATCAATACCAGAAAGACAAAATTAATGGTCATCTCCAGAAACCTAAATGCATTCGCAAACTCCGGAACAACGTTTGGGGCAGCGCCCATTGAAAGAGTTAACAAATTTATATACCCAGGATCATGGCACTTCGAAGACTGGAAATAAAAAGCCATATTGAATAAGCCCAACAAGAATTCTTGTTCGGACTTTGATATCAACCTGAGAATAAGGTTCATAGAATGCTACGTTTGGTCGGTGCTTTTCTATGGTGTGGACCCTGAAGATGAGTTGTACAAGAAACTGGAAATAGCGAGAACGACAAATGAGGAAGTTCTTAGACGTGTGAACAGAGAACATAAGTTCAATGCAGGTTGTTTTAAAAATAATTCGAAACTATTTAAACAAAAATTGAAATAAAAGTTTTTTTGAATTACGTGATTTGAAAATTTTATATCTACTAGTTTATTACCTGTTCCAACAAAGGACTGGCCATCGACATTACATCTGAATGAGAAAGTGACATTGGGCGGATTTCCGGTTTTACCAATTTCTTCAAATTGGGCATGTGGCAACATCTGATTAATGAGCATCAGAGGATTAATATTGTCTGGATTATCAGGCATTTTTTTTGCAGGTTTATTTTCATGCTGTTTGTCAGTAGGTGTTCCAAATGGCTGGATTGGGTTCTAAAACATAAAGTACTTATTACTAATTCTTACAACAGATAAAAAATGAATTATTTAATAATTCGCATCTTTGTACACAAATTCTTATGATGCATTTAGCACATTGTAGATTACACAACAACTATTTAACTGAAAATAAATTAAAACTAGAGGAAAATGTATCCTTACATGGTTGGGGCAAAAGTCAGTTAAAGTTATCAAAAAATACGCACACAGCCTTCGTCCATATCAGACTCAGTGGGGGCAGGGCAGATGCGGCAAAAGTTTAGAATAAAAGTGACATTTGTCCGAGTCATATCGCAATGGCAGTGCAGCACCATATGAAGCCAAACATACCTGGCAGGTGTCAGGAAACGTAGGTATGTTACAATTATATCACGATTTTTGAACAGTTTGCGGCGCGACATCCTTGAAGACCTATATTCATAATTGAAGAGAAATGCGAAGCTCAACGTTCGAACCCAGAATTCTTATATATATAAAAACCTGCCTTTCCGTGGTCAAGCGATGCCAAACATACATTGATGAAGATGGTATGCCAACAGATTTAACTTTTTAGAATAAAACCTTTTAAGACTATATTATATGTTTAAAAATTTATATATAAATAGCAAAAAATTTCTGCTAATATACTATTTAACAGGCTTTAATTTTTTTTTGCTACAATTTTGACTTGCAAGGGTTTTTATATTTTTTTAAGAATTAATAATTATTTATTGGCAATTTTTATTTTATATGTGAATCAATTAAATAAATTAAATTTGTTAAAACAATACATTTATTTTAAATTCTCATAAATATTAAAACCAAAAAACAATCACATTCGCGACAGCATACATTGTTGCCATATCGTCACAGTTGGTCGTGTCTCCTTTCCGTGTAGAATCAAATAATATTTTTGATCAGTCTATATCTTCAAAACTAAACGTTTAAAAATAACTATTTTTTATTAATTAATCCCACAGTAGAACTGCATATACAAAGTGCATATACAAACCGAAAAGTGGAATCGATTTAAAAATTTGTAGATAGATTCAAGGAGATAATATTTACACCATATTAAAATTTAAGGCGATTTCTAAAATTATAACAAAAATACAGAACTACCTCAAATGATTTAATTTAAAATTAAACGTTTTAAGAACTAAAGTGCTACCATATCACTGTAGTGTGTATCTAGCTGAAATGACAGCTATAACCGAGGCAGCTGTCTGTATACTCCGCAACGAACAAAAGTTCAGCAAGATATCCATTCTTTGCGACAGCCAGGCTGCTATCAAATCACTGAACTCAGTATACTTGACCTCTAGGAAAGCGGTGCAATTCCATACCACCCTGAATGAGCTAGGAACTAAGTTTAGAGTTCATATTGTCTGGGTATCTGGACACAGGGACATACCAGGCAACTGTAAGGCGGACAAGCTAGCAAGAGAGGGCACCACCCTCCCAGCTGTATCTATCTCATCCCAACAAGGAGAACCAATTGCAAACTGCCGATTCCTTTTGCACAGCAAAGTAGTGCAAAAAGCCAACTTAAGGTGGCAAAATGAACCCACATGCACATCATCGAAACAGATCTGGCCTAAACTAGATCTACGTCGAACCAAGGGTGTCCATTGGAAATGCGATCGCGACCATAACAGGACACTGGGCAGGCGGATCCCATGCACGGCGCATGGGAATCGCAAACCTACGACACGACTTCTGTAGAAGCAGTCACGATGAGGAAGAGGAGGAAACAATGGTACATCTTCTCTGCCACTGCCCTGCTCTAGGCAGAAAACGGCTTAATATACTAGGGCAACCGGACTTTGATGATTTAAATAATCTCAGCTCAGTTAGCATCAAGGACCTTACACTTTTCATTAAAAGTTCCAACTGGTTCTCACGGTAGAGGGGGAAGGCACTGCAGTCCATCACAGTATCACAACGGTCCAAAAGGCCTAAATGGGTTCCATCTGAACCGCCGTTTTAACCTAACCTAACCTAACCTAAAGTGCTACAATTATTTTTAAGAAATGAATTTTTATTGTTAAGAATTTTAATTATTTCATTGCTATTATAAAGCTCAAAATAAACATATCTCCTTTGCTACTCTCATATATCACTTGGTATGGATACTTTTCATAACTTACTAAAAAATGATTATTAATAATTTACCAAAATAGATGTACTTGATAAACAAACAAAAAAATATTTAATAAAAGAGTAACCAATACATTAAAATAAAAAAAATACCTTAACTAGATTAGGATCTTCTCCCCATGAGCAGAAAAGTTTGTATAATGCAAATGAAGCTACATGTTGCCATGGTAGAGGTGACTGAGTAGAAAATTCTTCAGACACATCCATTTTTTCATTGCCATCATCGTCTTTCTTTATATCTGTCAATTTATTTGTTGTCACATAGTGTTTTAAAGCTTCTTCAGCAGCTGTATTCTTAGCTTGAATTTTACTACGCCCTAAGAAAAAAAATAAATTTTGTAATTCTTTTTTGAAAATATTGATCTGGAATAAGTAATAAAATTTATAATTTTGATATTGAAAGAAAAATATATACGAATCATAATGTGAGCTTCTTCACTAGGACTACTAACAATAACGTAAAGCAGTCAACTCTCTGTGAAGCTTGATTTAAGTGATATGTACAAAAATAACCAAAACGGTTATTAAAATGTACTTTCACCAAAACCTTAATCTGCCACAGGCGTAACGCTGGGAAATTTATAATGAAAATTACCTTGCTGACTCCATGTGGCATAGGGAATTATTTGAAAATAAAAAATAACTTTTAAATAGTTGTAACTTACCAAAACCAGTATGTTCGATTCCTTCATATAATACAGTAGCTTTAAATTGATTGCCATCAAACTTTGTTGGCAATTCATCTACCATGTAAGAAGTATTTTTGACCAACTCATTCAGAATCATGACTGCATTTTTGGGCTGCAGCATTCTACTTAATCTAACATTCCGCCGTCTTACTTTTTCTCTTCTAGAAATCTTTCCACCTGCTAATATAAAATAATGACAATTTTTTTTTAAATAGAAAAAAGCTAGTTTAAAAAAATTATATTCAGAAAAGATCATATCATTTAAAAACTGTACATTTAAAAATAAATTTTTAAACAGTTTTTTTCAAATTTGCGCAGTGTTTTGTCATCATTAGAAAGCATGTTGATTAAAACTTCAAATTACTTTTAGTTAGGTAATAAAATGAATTAATAAAAAAAATGTTGCACTTTTAAAGATGGAAATAGACTTACTAGATTTGGCCCAAAAAGGCTTCTTTTTTACTTCATTTGTATCCATAGGTGAACCATTTGTTCCATCAGTACTTGATGGTGGTTGAGGTGATTGCTGTTGTGGCTGTTGCTGTTGTGGCTGTTGCAGTTGTGGCTGTTGCAGTTGTGGCTGTTGCAGTTGTGGCTGTTGCAGTTGTGGCTGTTGCTGCTGAGTTTGTTGTTGCTGTTGTTGTTGCTGTTGAGGTTGTTTGGGTTCTGCCTGTTCCTGCTTTACAACTGCTGGTTGTTGAGCTACTTGCTTTAATTATATTTAAATGCAGTGAGAAAATTGTTTACAACTAACAAAGCATAGTTATTGTAGCAGTGTTATTGAGAAATATCTTAAAAATTGTTATCGGGTCAAAATAAGATCTATTTATTAAAATAAAATGATTTATTTTAATTACTTAGGCTCTGGTAAATTTTTTTGCTTTTGTAATATCTTCTTTTTCTTTACTTAAGTATATATTTCTTACATCATATTTCAAACAATGAAATTAAAATCTATACAATTAACTTATACAATTTGGTCAATCAACAAAAACAGAATTTTGTACTAATTGAATTGCTGGCTTACCTGCTGACCAGCTTGCTGTTGATTCCTAAACTGAATATAACCAGCCTGTTGTTGGGGTTGTTGTCTAGTTTGAGGTGTTGTTACAGTATTTGCAGCTGGAGAATGTTTAGGCTGTGGTTGCTGCTTTAGCTATTTGAGCAGGTTTTATAGAAACCATCATTAGGTGCGAAGCACCAATATAGGTGCATCTTTAACCCAGATGCACAACAACGTAAAGACCCATAATAAATTAAAAAGTAGAGCCATAAAGTTTTGGGAACAGTATTTTTACCCTTGGAACATAACCACCAAGTGAAATGTTAATTACATGTTGTTGACATTTTTTTCTGTTTGGTTTTAAAAATTATTATCTTTTTCAAAAATTGAAGGTTTAAAAAAATGAAATTTCACTAATTTTTAACTAGATAGCTAATGTGAATAATTTAAATCACAGCTTAAACTAAGAATCTTTGATAGGAGCTTTCAAATAAAAAGTTAATTATAAAAATTAACAAAAACTAATTTTCCCAAAAGCTATGAAACTTCAAAATTATGGGCTTTAAGAAAGCATCATATGGTTAGAGATATCAACACATTTTTTATATCTTGACTCTAATTTGGTTACTAGTATAAATAGCAGTTAGTTGTGAATTAACATACTTTTTTTATTAACTAGAGGTCTGAAAAATGTCCAACATCAATAATATTTTTATTAATTGTAAAAAAAATTTACAACTAATGAATATACTACTGTTGCCAGACATTTTGGAGACCTCCAGAATTTGTTTTTGTTTGTAATTATTTTGTATCTTTAACCCACAACAAAAACTGTATTTAGCATGCATGTTTCAGCAGTTTTTTACATTTAAAAATAATATTAATAAAAAGTGTAAAAAACTTCTGATAACAAATTATAAAACAACACAAAAATAATAGTCAAGATACACTGTTAACTGTTTCCTCGGCATAGTTTATGAGAGAATAACATCGTTGGTGCCAATTTTTGCACATACCTTCCACATAACTTTTTAAGTAAAATTATTTACATTCAACTTTACCAATAAAATATGCATATACTTACATATTATTTTGATAAAACTACATTTCAAAATGCTGCTCTTGTAGTGGTATGTACTAAGTTTTTGTAATGGCCTCAATGTAACTCATAATCTGTACTAAGCAAACACTAAAAAATCAAGTGCCTATATAAGTGCTACTACCAGGGCTCTACATAGCATTTAAAACCTGAGGACCTGTGCATCCACAAAAAATAAAATGGTTAACATTTTGATGCAGCGTTGTAAGAATTAACTAGAAATCCTTAAATTGAATTTAACACTTAACAATATAATCTTATTTGTAATTAGTTTTAAACAACTGGATAAACTTTCTTATACATTGGCTAATAATTACTAAATGGCATAAAATGTTTTGTACTTTTTAGTTATAACTATTTGAAAACAACAAATAAAATTAAGATCCATTATTATATAAGAATTTAAAATGTGTGAACTAAGATTGGTGTTCTCCCAATTTTCAGATTTAGTTTCTTCTCAAGAAAATGAGATTTAACAAATCAATTATATCAAATAAATTATATTACATAAAAGCTTTTTATGTATAAATGTTGATGACCCAAAATATTGCTAAAGATATCGCAGAAAACCTTGCAGTGCAGTGCACGCACACGCACATTTTTGATATAGGCCCTTGTAAGTGTGGTGCTATTGATAAAGTACTGATTAGAATTTGAAAGCAAAAGGACAGATAATAAATTATTTGTCAAATATATTTACTTTTAATAGACCTTTTCCTTCCAAATTTTAGAACTTAAGACTTCAAATAAAATTTAATTTCTATTAACTGTTGTTTAAAAATATAAAGAACACTATTAATTTGAACTAATGATGCATTATCAAAATTAAGACCAATAATAAGCATTCAAACCTTATATTTGACCAAGTAAATTTAATTGTAATTATTACTGTTTTGCATTTTACCATTGTATATAAAAAATTACAATGTTTACATATAAAACCGACTAGTAAAGAAATGTAATATGGCACTTCTCAAAATTTATAGGCACACGGTTAACATTGAGGTTTTAAAACAAAATGGCGGTTTTTTTCTGAAGCAATGTGATTATTAAAATGGTTAGTTATTTCAAATACAATTTAATTTCACAATTAGAATACTTTACAGCACCGGTAATTAGATTTCAACTGTCAACCAATTGGTTAATGCTGTATTTCTTAATAGATAAAATATGATTGGCATAAGTAAATATTAAAAATATTACCTGTCCCCCTGGTACAAAGTTGGTCGCAACCGCTGGTCTACGTTGACCAATGTTTCCAACATTCTGTTGAGATTGTCCTGGAATAAAATCATAGAAAATAAATAAAAATCAATAATAGATTTGACCAACCTAGCCTACCCCAGCCCATAACAAATAAGATATTAAATTTAGTTAAAACTTACCATATCCTCCACTTCTTCGTGCATTGTAAGACATTATAAATGTTTATTTTGTAGAAGAGAGCTGAATTGTATAAACGAAAATATTAAATGCAAATGCACCAACTCCCTACACTGTACGAATGAGAAGTAAAATTGAAGTACAGTACAGAGCAAAATTGACTATTCCACCAACGCACAAACAATTTTCGGAAACGGAAGATGATAAAGCTAGTCAAAATTAAACTAAGGGAAATGACGCCATTAACAATGGTCAAAGTCAAATACTAGTTAAGTACATTTCACAGGACATTTAGATTTTAAAAGTAAAGAAGAAATCTATCAGTTTAGGCAACTCTTAATACTTGTTATTGTATGGTAGGTTGTCTATTGTAGAGCAGTATTTAGTACAATAGATCGACGTTGAACAATTTTAAGAAACAAAAGTTATTTTTTTAAATCATTTTAAACAACTTTAGTTAAAATATTTTTATTGGTAAGAACAATCAGTCCTTTAATAGAGAAATTTTTTTTTCCCATTTAAATTTATATCAATACATAAATAATCTGTGACCACATAAATCTATTCTAATGAACAAAGAAAAATGAAACCGATTGATTTATTCTCGTCACTAATAAATTCTAAAATATTTCAAAACTGATTGTATAATAACTAAAAATTATAAATAAATAAAAATCTGAGGGAATTTTCTAAACCCCTTAAATGATTTGGTTATTTTTCACCATTTAGGTATTCCTGTTCCAGTTTCTTTTGTTGTTTTAAATCTCCAATACATTGCCATTTATTTTTAGACAAGAGATAGAGTGATTATTCACCTCTTTTACTTTTTTCTTGTTGATTTATGGCAGAGGTCTCCCAAACTTTCTTGTCTCGTAGTAGGCCAACTTTTTTATTTTCGGTAGAAAGGCGAAATCCCACAGCGCTTGGTTTGATGAATCTGGCTTGTGGACTGCGCTTGTCGAGGATCGCAGGGATGCGATCCCACGACGTGTGATTTTTGTACTTGTGCCGGCATGGCAAAGGTATGTGAAGATGAATCGGCGGAGACAAGTTGCCGCTTTTGCTGCGGCTACGTACATTATTATGTTAGGTAGTTCTATAAACATTAAACAAAAGCCACGAAAAAGAAGATGGTGGAAAATATCTTTGTATCAAAGTCGCAATAGGTACGTAGAAACAAATATAAAGGGATTACTTCCGGCTAAATTGATCGGGTTATGGTAAATATCAAAAAAGTTCGTGCGATTATTTTTAAGCGGGAATATTAGTCCAGTCAATAAAGGCTTTTGTAGAAGAAAATTTTAGAAAAATGTAAATTTGTCTGTACCACTTTGGTCTTTTATTTTACAGTAAAGTCCTTAGCTAAAAAATTGTGGGGCATCAAATTTCCTTTAAACTTTATTATTTCATCTTCAATTTACCAAAAAGTATAACAACTGCTCTTAACAAAGTCATGAAATTAATTTTCCCTCCATAACCCTTTTTTAAACATTCATTGATTGGAATCATGTAGAAGAAGTAAAGATGAGGTTGGGTGTTAGAGATGATTTTTCAAAGAGACCTGTCTTTTATCCTCACTTTATTCCCGAACCGAATTGGTCACCACCCAACCACTCATTTACTTTTTTAACATGATTACATATTCCCGCTTAAAACTGGCAAAGCACCCGGCTATGACAGGATACATGTAGAATTACTGGCCCATTGTGGTCCTGTAACTAAGAGTTGCCTCACCAAATTCTATTCCGAGATCCTTAAAAATGGCAATATTCCACCGAAGCTAAAAAACTAAAAATAATATCATTACTGAAGCCGGGAAAAGATAAAGATAAGCCAGAAAGTTATAGGCATTACTGAGCTCGTGCTACAAACTGCTGGAAAGACTCATTTACAACCGTATATCCGAGACAATCACCGAACACATTCCCATATAGGGCAAGCCGGATTTAGAAAAAATCGTAGTTGCTGCGACCAAGTTCTTAGCATAACAACATTTATAGAGGCAGATTTCGAAAAACAAGAGAAATCATCAGTGGTCTTTGTCGATATAACTGCAGCATACGACACAGTTTGGCGTCAAGGCATAATATACAAGCTTCTCAAAAGTACCAAGTGCAAAACAATAACCAATCTCGTCAACAACATGCTTAGCAATCGTACCTTTCGAGTTCACATGAATGACCAGTCAAGTAGAAGGAGAGTGCTAAACAATGGCCTCCCGCAAAGGTCTGTTCTAGCTCCAATTCTGTTTAACCTCTACATATCAGACCTTCCTACAACCCGCTGCAAGTAATTCAACTATGCCGATGATATGGCTCTTGGGTTTAAACACAAAAATCTTCTCACCGCAGAAAAGATATTGAATGAAGACCTAAAAGCGATGAACGATTTTTTTATAAAATAGAGACTTAAACCATCCTTAAACAAAACGGAAACATCTTGCTTCCATTTAAATAACAAAATGGCAAACGTTGAACTTAATATCGAATTCAATGGAACCAAAAGTGCTAGTCGCGGGCATTAGCGGAAGTGGTGCCTATAAATAATAATTCAACTCTAACCAAATCGGTTTAGATCGGCTCTCCACATCCGCTCTTTTGGGAATTAGGTGGGGACCTTTGACAGGTCCTTTTCTTTTAAAATTCATCTTTTTTTTTCATGTAGTTACATAAATAGTTATATTAATTTCCTAAATGTTTTAGTTTTTATTATTTAGTTCAAGAATAGGAGATAGGAGATAGGAATAATAGATTATTTTTAATTTTATCAAAAGTATCTAGGTACCTAAGTAGAATCGATTTTTATAACTTAATGCTTAATTTTTCTTTCTTTTCAGGTATAATGACCCAAATATGTTAGTAGATCTAAGTCAAGAACCATCTAGATATTTTGAAATTTTTTGTAGAATGTCAGCCACTGATTTTGAATTTTTTCTTAAAAAACTAGGCCCAATTATAGCTAAAAGTAATACAAATATAAGAGAAAGCATACCAGTTCAGGAAAGATTGGCAGTTGCGTTAAGATTTGTGGCCACTGGAGACATAGTTCAGGCAACGAAGCCAAAACAAAAATAATAAATACACAAGTTTTGAAATTTGGTAAAAATGTTGATTGAGGCTTACTATTGAACGTGTCAAAAGTCCTGAACAATTGAAGGTCCGGAATCACCGCCATCTTGGAAAAAGGTGCCCTTTTATGGTTTTTGGCCTATAAATCTTTATTTATTAATTTTATCGAAAAATTTGTAGTTACAAAATTTTAAGAACACTTAATTTTCTACAAAAAAGGTTTTATTCATTTTTTTGATAACATCAATATTTCCCAAGTAAATGGACGACGAACGTGAAGCAGATCGAAGAGGAGTAAAGGGCGTGGTAAGCTGTAGAAAATGCTCTGAGGTGTGGGCAGCTTCATCGCCGGAACCTCTATTGCCTGCTGACTTCCTTGCTCTTGTATGACGTCGTTTCACTGCGTAGCTGTTGGATCCTTCGATAACTCAGTAAACGCTGGCTCGATCTGTTTATTTACTACTATAGGCCAACAGGTTTACTGCTTTTTATAGCCGTGAATTGGTGTTATCACAGTAAATGAAACAACACACTTGTCATCGGTAATATATTGTTAATTTTAATACATGGATTTTACAGTTTAAAGCCTCCAGTATCTTCGGAATAATTTCACTGGTTGATAGCTTTTATTTGATGTATTTTATTTGATTATAGTGATGTGCATTTTACCTCGTGGTATTTTAAAGCCGTGCTCTTAGCGGCGGACGTGTGTTTTCTTAGACGATCGGAATGGAAAGAGGACGATAAGCCGGAAACCGTTTCGAATGTGGCTTCTCGTGTTAAATTCAGCATTTTTGATTGGTCACTGTGACCGTATAGTCGCTTGCTAAGAATTTCGCGCGATGATTGGAATGTTCTCGGCTAATAACTGGACGTGTTCTTAAGATGATTTATAAATTGCAAGGGAACCTTTATTTCTATTCGAATGCTAATTTCCACGTAATGAATGCGTGACTTTTAGTTGATATTTGTCGGTGTCAGGACCGTACTGAGTATTTTTAAAAATCAAGGAATTTTTCAAAGAGGAATTGTACAGTTGGAAGTACTGATTTCCAACAATGGCCTTTGAAATATCTTCAATAGACCATGTTACTCTCTTATTAGGATATTTCAATTTTTTGATCTGGTTAGGTGTGAAAATAGTTTGAAATACATTATTTTCATTTTTAAGTTTTTCAATCTCCTTTTTTATCTCAAGTATCTCTTATGTCATATGCTGCTTCAGTATTAACACTGTAAATGAAAACATTAAAAGAATACTGTGTCAGCTAATAAGAATTTAGATCAACTAGATCATCTAAAGTAACTTACACAATTTTTCTTGTTGAAATAGATACTGCTGTGCTAGTTACTTAAGGATTACTAGTACTAGCCGAGGTACTAGCAAGTGAGGCACCATCTACAACTTCTTGTTGATTAATAACCCTAACATCAGCTGCAGTTCTACTACAATGAAATAATCAAAGCTATGATTCAATAACTTCTACTTGAGTGAATATGAGGCACCACTGAATAAATATACAAAAAAATTACCTGAATTGTAGAATTTCATCAACTATTTGCTTACTACTACGATTTGTTGCACGCTCATGTCTACGTCTACAGATATTCTTTTCTTTGGGTAATTTCAAAGTTGGAAGGCTCAAGAGCCTAAGGTTTTTTGGTTAATAGTTGAGTAACGCGTGCCTACCCACTACAGCATGCTTATAGGGGACTTTAACGCTAAATAAGGAAGATGAAACCGAAACATCGTTGGGAGCTCACGGATTTGGAGTAAGGAATGAGAGAGGCCAAACGATTCTTGAATTTATTTTACAACATAATCTATTTGCAATGAACAGCTTCTATCGCAAAACTCCACAGCGAAAATGGACCTGGGCCAGCCCCGACGGTTCTACAAAAAATGAAATCGACTTTATCATATCTAATAGAAAGGAAATAGTGCGAGATGTAACTGTGCTGAATAAGTTCTCAATAGGCAGCGACCACAGGCTGGTCCGATCCAAAATCTTAATTAATATCAAGAACGAGCGGCGAAAGCTTATTAAACAACCAACACCTAGCAAATGGAGACCGCTTAGAAATGAAACCCAGTATCAACATAGAATAAAATCACAGCTGACACATATGGAAAATGTTTTAGACCCGAATATAGAAGACCTGAACGCACTTATTACTAATTCTATAAAAACTGCAGTAGAAGAATGCCAGACACAAAGCACCCAACGAAACGAAAAACTCAGTACAAGCACTAAACAACTAATGGAAAGGAGAAGAAATCTCACAAATAAACATACAACAAACGCAACAGAATTAAGACGCCTAAATAGAGAAATATCCAAAGCAGTGGGAAGGGACACAAGAACATACAACACAAATGAAATATTAAAGGTAATTGAGCAAAATAAGGGCATTAAATCACTTCGGAAACCATTCTCCGAAGGCAGGAAAAACATCTGCAAGTTAGCAAAACATAGTGGCCAAATAACAACAAATAAAATGGAAATATTAAAGGTTGTAGAAGACTTCTACGCGACACTATATAGCGATAATAGTGCAGTGAGCTTGGACACCAACATAAATAGAGTGCAAAGTCAAGGGTCCGAGGATATTCCAATTATTACCTTAAACGAAGTAAGAGAGGCACTAAGAGATATGAAAAACAATAAAGCAGTTGGCGACGACGGAGTAGCAGTCGAGTCCCTAAAAGCCGGCGGAGCTACGTTATTAAACGCATTATGCAAGTTATTTGATGCTTGCCTACAAACTGGGACAACACCTTCCCAATGGGATCGGACAATAATTATAATACTGCATAAAAAGGGTGATATCACCAACCTGCAAAATTACAGACCCATTAGTTTGCTATCGCATATATATATATATAAGCTATTTATGAGAATCATTAACAAGAGGTTAACAAATAAATTCGACCTATATCAACCACGCGAGCAAGCTGGCTTACGAGCCGGATTTGGTACAAATGACCATCTAAAAATAGTCAAGTCACTTATCGAAAAATGCATCGAGTATAATAAACCCCTCTGCATAATTTTCGTCGACTACGAGAAGGCTTTCGACACGATAGACCAGCATAAAATGCTACAAGCTCTTGCTGAGTGCCGTATCGATCATAGATACATCGAAGTCATCAAACACGTGTACAAAAATGCGAAATCTTTTGTTGGGCTGCAAGATGATTCCCAAGATTTTAAAATTGCACGAGGTGTACGCCAAGGAGATGTAATATCGCCAAAGTTATTCACAACACTCCTAGAATATATGTTTAAACAGGCCAACTTTGATGACATGGGCATAAACATAGATGGCGAAAAATTAAACCATCTAAGATTCGCCGACGACATCTTAATTATCGCAGATAGCATGGACGAAGCAAAACAAATGCTACGGAGGCTCAGTGAAGCATCGAACTCTGTGGGACTCAAAATCAACACCAACAAAACCCAATACATGACAAATCTTGTTATGAGTGAGGCAATTAAGATAGGCAGAGTAAGCATAGAGCAAGTAAGTTCTTATAAATACCTTGGTGACGAAATTTCTATTGGTAGAGACAACCAAACTCGTGAAATATCGAGAAGAATAGGCCTAACATGGGCGGCTTTTGGAAAGCTGCGTAATATCTTTAAGGCAGACATTCCAATATGTTTAAAAAGAAAAGTATTTGACCAGTGCGTGTTGCCTGTGCTTACATACGGAGCTGAAACAGTTACTCTCACAAAGAACACTACAAATAGAATAAGTATCGCGCAGAGGAAAATGGAGAGATCGATTTTAAATATATCGCTAAAAGACAGGATCCCAAATACAACATTAAGGGAGATGTCCGGAGTGACAGACGAAGTTACTCGTATAACAACCCTAAAATGGAACTGGGCCGGTCATGTGGCGTGACTTTCGGACAATCGCTGGACAAAGAGGATACTTGAGTGGAGACCGCGCCAAGACGCATACAGAAGTAGAGGCCGCCCACCAACCAGATGGACCGACGACATCAAAAGGATAAGGACCAACTGGATAGAGGCAGTACAGGATCGGCATGGATGGAAAAAGCTACGGGAGACCTATGTCCAGCAGTGGACGCGATTGGTCGATTGATGATGATGAACTCGTGTCTCAAATTCCTCTCGAAACTTTCCACATCGAAATGTATCGAACATAGTCTTGCAGTGTTTACATTGAAATTTCCTCGACGTCTGCAAGCAGTTATCCAAAGCTTCTGCAAGTTTTTATCACTAGGAAAGCGAAAAAACATGATCATTTTATCAAAATTCTTTGACTGGTTATCTGTACACTATACAAACACTTCTGATATTTACTCTCCGCGTGACGTAGCAATATGGCCACTGAGGCTCCGCCCACCTGCGCAATATCATATCTTGTTTTCTTTGTATCATGGTCTAATCAGAATCGGCCTTAAACTCACTCTGTTTAGTGTTCTGTTAGATACCAGACGTTCCAGCAGATGGTTCTTAAAAATTCTGTACATCATTTAAAGAATCTACAGTTTGACCACTTAAATCCATAACATTTTTTGTAGTTGTCGCAAACCTCCATTGAATGGTTGTAGCATTTGAAATTGCTACTCGTTAATTTTGTTTTTTTATATATAGTAAATTTTTCATTTATTGGGCATTGTAGCATTTGAAATTGCTACCAGCTAATTTTGTTTTTTTATATATAATAGTTTTTTATTTATTGGGCATTGTACTTACAGAGAACATTCAATTTTGATATCAAATTCCTGAATAAAACATTTATTTCACTATTTCAAAACAAACATATATATAGTTGAATACTAGTAAATTTCACAAGTTTCAACACTAGGTAATACTCTTGCTTCTGACATTCTAAGAGCTGTTGAAAGTTATATATTCAAGCTGCAGGAACCTTATGGTTTCTGGCTGGATTCCTGGATTTCTGAAATTTAAGATAGTGAAGTCAATAAAAACATCCATTCACATGTGAGCAGGCGACATACCGTTGTGTTTCTCTAGTATGATGAATTCTAGGATATTGAAGGTTTTCCCAGGATTTTGTTGATTCTGAATGAGATCTCTAGGTATTTACTGTGTTTTTCTCTATTTTTCAAAATATAATCTTAAAGGTTATATTTATTTACTTTCTAGACGTCGAGTCATTGTGGGCGTGTCACTGTTCTTCTTTCATAGAACTTCTGTCATCGGTCTCAAGTCGGTTAGCCGTTAATGTTTCGTGTCCATAGTAGAAAAAAAAGAAGAAGAATAGTCTTTTAGATTACATTCGATGAAATTCATTCTGTCAATCAGTAGCATTTATGGTTCTGACCAATGAGAGGCTAGGAATTCAAAACTGGCGCTGATTTCATACAGGATGTGCAGTTTTTTCTGGCAACTGTTAGAAATAGGAGGATGGTTCTGTCCTCGTGGCGAGCAGAGACTTCTTTTTCGGTGCGGCCATGATGAGGTGCGCTTGTCTCGTGTTTGGGATTCTTTTTCGGTATTGAACCGAAATTAACCCTTAGGGGGGAATTTACGAAGTGCCGTTTGGGCCGAGATCAAGTCGCACCCATCGTTAGTGGTTTTTTTGGAGCCTTATATGGGGATTTGTGCCAAACACCGGTAAGCTGCCATGCGGTGGGAACACCGCCATTTTGTCCTGATGTCCTGTTAGTCCGTTTTAGTCCTGTTTGCTGTTATGGATATCTTCTAGTTTTACCTCCCTTCTCAGAAGGGTGTTAGGGTACAGCTTAGCCATCAGACTCCTGGAAATCGAACGACGACTCTTGTGGCAACTCTTGACTTTGGTCAAGATTCCCACGAGGACCAACACCGAGTCACTTTTAAATCCTGGCCAGAGTCGACAGACATCCACCGGATGAGATCTAGTAGTAGCCGGTAGAGGCTAGAGACCTGCTGAGTTGCATCATCGACCCCTGGCTGACCTGGAAGGTTGGGCCTTTCTTCTTACCTTCTCTTCGTTTTGCTGTCTGTTTCCTGTCTTCGTTTTTGTGCCTTCAACTACATCAAGTGGACCTTGGATAGAGGCTACATATGTGGACCATTGGACTTTAATACCAGGTTTTTTTACACCTTCAGTGTTCTCTTACCTTTTTGAAATTTTTTTTATAACTATTTTATCATATTAGTACTTATCATACCATCATTTTAAATAATAACTAATTATTGATATCGTATATTATACCACCGTGATAATTTTATAAACTATAATCTAAAGAACTTTTGTGAAGTTCTCACATAGTACTATGTGACAGCAGATTCAGTCACAGGTTTATTTCTTACCATTATACCCCATTCTGGTAACTTTGAGCGGTATAACACCAGGTATAAAAGTGTATGTATTTCGCTATAATACATTAGTTAATATTGTTATATATGTTATTTAATTTATGTAATTATTATTTTATGGTATCCTGGTCTACAACGTATTTTGCCTTGTCCACTTTGATGTTCTAATTATATTCTTATATGTGATATGTTTTTTTATTCTCCTATTTGCCCAGCCTGAATGTCTAAGAAAATTTAATATTAAGTCATTTTAGGTATTTTGTTAAAGATAGATATTTGGTTTTCTCAATTATCCAAATATAGTAAAGCTATATCTAAATTGGGTGGCGCCCTTAATGAATTTGAATTTTCATTCTTAGAGCCGTAAATAATTCGAACTCACTTTATCTGTTCTCCGGCGAACAGCTGCCGTCAGCACTTTGTGTTCTATTTTTTTATGTATTGAACATAATAAAGTAGGTCACATGGTGTAATATAGCAGAAGAATTTAAAGAAAAATGGCAGTTTTCGAACTGTCTTGGTGCGATAGACGGGAAACATATAGTCATAGAATCATCTATTAATAGCGGAAACGAATTTTATAATTACAAGGGAACATTTAGTGTAATGCTAATGGCTTTAGTGAAAGCAAATTATGAATTTATTTTTGTTAATATTGAATGTCAAGATCGAGTTAGTGACGGGAGTGTATTTCGAAACACACTTTTTTTAAAAAACTGAAAAAGAATTAGTTTATCCTTCCAGAAGATAAACTACTGCACTATAATGAAAAGCTACTTGCTTTAGTTTTCCGGGTTTTCAGAAAGCCCGTGTTACTTGAACCAGCTAGAGTAACAGAAATAATAATGACATGAGTATTATTACAGAATTTTTTTTCGTAAAGATCAAATTATATGCCACCAGACTTAGTGGATTCTGACCTTACTGTATGGCCTTGAAATACTACAGCCTTCTTTGAAAAGGTTATTTAAGGCCAGCTTTATCTTTGGTTATATACCGCAAGCTTGGAGAGAAGCCGTGGTGGTGTTTATACCAAAGACTGGGAGACGTCCAATGGACGAACCAAAGTCTTACCACCCCATCAGTCTCACCTCCTTTCTCCTAAAAGCAATGGAGAAAATAATAGACTGTTACATCAGAAGCGAACTCCTCGAGTTGACACCACTCCACAAGAAACAGTTTGCTTATCAAGCAGGTAAATCCACGATAAATGCTCTACAGTGCCTATGTGAAAGCATTAAAAAGACATACGCGGAAAAAGAAATGGCTCTTTGTTCCTTCATCGACATAGAGGGTGCTTTTGACAACACCTCGCATGCCTCCATAACTAGATCACTCGAGGAAAGAAATATAAACGCCTCACTGATTAGATGGATACAATCTATGCTGAAAAGCAGAATTATTGTGGCGACTCTTGGGGGAGATACAGTCAAGATAACAGTAGAAAAAGGTTCTCCCCAAGGGGGAGTTCTCTCGCCTTTGCTGTGGTCACTGGTTGTAGACAACCTGATAGTTAAGCTACACGACTCTGGTTTTACGACTCAAGGTTACGCCGATGCCCTAGTTGTAACCATTAGGGGCAAACATGATGAAGTAAAAAAAAAACCTTAAAAAAACCAAGTTAATGGTAGTTACAATGTTCCCCCAAGATCACAACCATGTAAACGTGTCAGTAGCAGACATCTTAATAGAGAATGTGCAGTCATACAAATACCTGGGAGCCTGGATAGAACAATCAGGTGACCAAACAAGAGAAATAAAAACGAGAATAGAGATGGCCAGGTCTACATTTACGAAAATGAAAAAGTTGTTCACCAATTGAAATATCAAGATTGGACTTAGGATGAGGATGCTGCGTTGTTACGTGTTTTCCGCGCTTTTGTACGGAGTGGAGGCATGGACTCTCAAGAAGAATCACACAGACAAACTACAAGCCTTCGAGATGTGGTGCTACCGTAGAATGTGGCGTATTCCCTGGACCAAAAAGATCTCTAATATGGAAGTCCTAATTCGGATGAATAAGGAATGTGAAGTCATTAACACCATAAAAAAGAGAAAGCTTCAATATCTAGGTCATATAGTGAGAGGACTCAAATACGCACTTCTCCAGGTGATAGTTCAGGGAAAGATTGGTGGAAGTAGGAATATTGGAAGACACCGTGTGTCTTGGCTTAAAAACCTAAGGGACTGGTTTAATTGTAGCAATGTTGAACTCTTCCGAGCTGCAGTCAATAAGGTCCGGATAGCTGTGATGATAGCAAACCTCTGATAGGAGATGCACTATAAGAAGAATGATGAAGTAATTTCCAATCGCATGCAAGTAGCCCTAAACACAATCAGAAGCTGGTGCGCAAAGGAAGGACTTAACGTCAATCCTAGCAAAATAGTGCTGGTTCCATTCACCAGGAGGCGAAAGTACGAACTTAAAACCCCAACTCTGAATGGAACTTAGCTCACTTTTTCCGAAGAAGTTAAATATTTGGGCGTAATAATCGACCAAAAACTGACATGGAACAACCAACTCAACAACATTCTTTCCAGAGCTATAGTGGCAAGCTGGACATGCCGCAGAGTCTTTGGCAAGACATGGGGTCTGAAACCAAAAATGATCTACTGGTCATACCAAACGATCATTAAACCAATGGTTACCTATGCTTTATTGATACGGTGGCCAATTATGCAACAAATTTCGGCACAAGTCAAGCTGCAGAAAGTGCAGCGGCTAGCTTGTCTGGGAATCACATTGGCAAAATTCACGTGCTGAACCTTCCACTATTGCACTTATGTGTAATGAAAGAAGCAGCAATCATTGCCTTCAGATTGAGCCAGATAATAAATATTAGAGCAAGAAATCGGAATGGACATTTAAAGATTTTGGAACATATTTCCCTAGAATCCATGTCTAAGCCGACAGATATTATGCCAGTTAGGTACAACTTCAAAATGCAGCTTGAAGTGGTTATAAACAACCACCAAGTTTGCACAGAGAACGGACTTCAACTAGGAAGGGATGCGGTAGTGTGGTACATTGATGGATCCAAGATGGATGAAAGGGTTGGAGTGGGCGTTATAGGGCCGAATTTTAGGCTTTCAAAACCACTTGATAACACCCCAACCATCTTTTAAGCAGAATTACATGCCATAGAGATATGTTCCAAGGAGTGCATCGAAAGGAACACCCGAAGGGCAAAAATCTATATTTTATCAGATAGCCAAGCAGCACTAAAAACTTTAAAGTCATACACTTGTGAGTCTAAGCTGATTTGGGACTGTAAACAATCACTGAGACAACTGGTAACAAACAACCAGGCCACTCTGATGTGGGTTTCAGGTCACAAGGGAGTTATAGGCAACGAGGAAGTAGACTGCCTTGCAAATACACAATTTTCCGGCTCAGAACCCTTCTGTGGACTTTCCAAAGCCCACTTAAAAGCAGAGGTTCGACGCTGGGAAACAGATGAAATGAAATCTCACTGGCATAAAGTGCCAGGACAAAAATAAGCGAAAAGTCTTTCGTCAAGGAAAGCTAAACAGCTTCTCGAGTTGGAGTTGCCGCTACTGCGAGAACTTCGCTGAAACTGCAGAACATTTGCTTTGCGAATGCTCAGCGCTTTTCTGCAAGAGGTTTAAGTTTCTGGAAGGGGCCTTTCTAAAGCCCATCGATGTCAGAAACTTAGCCCCCAGGAAACTGATAAACTTTGCTCGAAGTCTCGGAATCCCGGGCCTCGAATAGATTAAGTGTTATGCACAAAAGATCTGATAGGTCGAGGTGCTTGAGTGGCTGCCTAGCCTTCACGACCCCTCCTACAATCTACAATCTAGTGGATTCTGAACACGATGGAAACGTTATTTCCGGTTCTTGACGAAAAAATAATGAAAATATGACTTCATTTTTACCAATTTAATAGGTAGCCACAAAACCAGGATGAGAGGCAATGGAGGTAAGATACTCTTATGCACAATATTTTTTTAACAAATGGAGCAATACCGTGGCAAAATAACTATTAAATATTATTATTAAAATTGTTTTACTTTTAACTAGTATTTTTGTAATGGGGTAGACTAGGTACAGTTATAACAACTTCAATATTATTGAAACTATAAGTGTTGTGATGATAGGTACAGAACAGGGCTGCAAGTCTTGACACGATTCCAAGTATTGCGACACTCTCCGCGGGTTAAATAGCTCATAGGGAGGCCTATTGTTTTTTGTCAACCAAAAGTAAGTATTTTTGATAAATTTGTTAGCGGTATAGGTAATTTTATAATAAAGAAAATTATTGGTTTGAATGTTTTTATAACTACCACCACACCACAAGCAGTTGATAAACCCGGGCACATTTGCCACTTCTTCCCTCACACTCACTTCCCGCGTGCTAGTGAGGATCTTATTGCAACCTGAAGCGATTAATAGGGATGCAGTAGGGCATCTTTTCTATTTTCGGGTTGATACCGGTATCTACGCCCGAGTTAATAACTAATTGTTGTATTTTACATTTTATTGTTTTATTTACATATTATTATGTGGGGTTGCTAGTCCTCCATCGGGCGCCTTCCCAGGGTGGCGGATAGAGGAAGCCTCCCAGATATGGGTGGTACCGGGGAAATCAAATACCCGGGGCGGACCAAAACTAGCAACAAAACACTGCTGTATGGCATCAGGTGCAGCAAAACAGATCTGGAGCGGAGAGCAATGCAATCGCTCAAAACGGTTCAAAATCTGGTACTTGTGAGCATCAGATAAATGATAACTGTAATGGTCACAACACTGAGATGAGGAAAGCAACGGGAAACTACCTCATTAATACTCCCAAGGATAACCAGAAGTATCCTATAAAACTCCTACAAAATGGTTGAGAAAATAAAGAATGGCCCCGAGTACCGGCGGCACTTAAATGTGCCAGGGGTGCTAAGAATCTCCAGCTCAACCTTGAAGAAAATAGGAACATGGAACGTACGAAGTTTATACCAACCAGGAAAAGTACATAATGTAATCAGAGAAATGCGCAGACTAAATTTAGATGTGATCGGTATAAGTGAAATGAGATGGCCCAATTCAGGACATTGTCAAGTAGACGGTTTTCATGTCTTTTACTCAGGATCCGAAGACAAGCGAAATACAAATGGTTTAGGATTTCTCATGAATGAAGAAATGGCGAGATGTGTAAAAAACTTCATACCTGTATCAGAACGAGTTGCAATTATAGAAATAAATGCACAGCCACTACCATTAAATTTCATACAAGTATACGCACCTACTACAGCCGCCCCAGATGAAGATATTGAACAACTATACACCAATATCAACAAAGCAAGGTCTTACTGCAAAAACTCAGATATAACCATAGTAATGGGAGACTTTAACGCTAAAGTTGGTTGTGGCATGCGTGAAGACACAGTGGGCGAATTTGGACTTGGTACATCGAATGAACGGGGCGATCGACTAGTACAATTTTGCCAAGAAGAAAACCTTACGATAATAAACACGTACTTCAAATTGCATAACCGACGACTATATACATGGGTCTCTAATGCCAATAGTCAAGTGAGAAATCAAATTGACTACATAACCATCAACAAAAGATTCCGAAATAGTATCACATCAGTCAAAACATATCCCAGTGCTGATGTTTTTACAGACCACAACTTACTAATAGCAACATTACACCTAATACTAAAACAATGTAAAACAAGACAACAAAGATCCAAAATTGATGTGCTGCAATTATGAAACAATAACCTAAAAATTGAACTGCAAAACGACCTAAATACCAAATTACGAGAAATACAAGCCGTCAACAAATATAACGACCCCGAAACAGCATGGAACAATATTAAAACAATAATAACGAATGTCACAAACAATAAATTAAAGCCTAACAAACAGACAAAACGTAAACAATGGATGACAGACGATATCTTAACACTAATGGACTTCGTCGGAGCTACAAAAATGTAGACAAAGAAAAATATGTCTCAACACAAAAATTAATACAGTACCAAATTAGAAAATCCAAAGAACAATGGTTAGCAAACGAATGCAGAGAATCGAAGAATTAAATACTAAATTTGACTACTTCAACTTGCACAAAAAAGTTAAACAAGCAGCAGGTCTGTATAACAATAAATTCAGTAGTTCGCTGAAGGATCAACACGGCAAAATTATGAACATTGAACAACAACTATTAGCATGAAAAATGTACGTTGAGACACTCTTCAAAGACCACAGATCCAAAAAACCAAACATCACAGTCCAAGAGATTCAGACATAAAGAGAAGTGAAGTAGAACACGCAATTAAACAAGCAAAAAACATGAAGGCGGCAGGATCAGATGAAATTGTAATGGATGTACTTAAACTATTAACAGAAGACAAAGCTCTTGATACCCTCGTAGATCTGTTATCTACAAAACTGGCACCATACCGTCTGATTGGTTAAAATCCACATTCATCACAATAGCTATAACAACTAAAGCAAAAACCTGCAATGATCATAGAATAATCAGCTTAATGAGTCATGTATTGAAAATATTTCTAGTCATCCACAAAAGAATCTACTCAAAATGTGAAGAAAGAATAGGCGACACACCAATCTGCTGAAATACGCGTTAATAATCACACAACAGAAAACATAAATATAATCAGAGGCGTAAGGCAAGGATGTGTACTTTCACCACTACTCTTCAATTTATACTCAGAACAAATTATTAATGAGGCTATTGGAGACACTCTTACTGGTGTAATAGTGAATGGTACTCCCATCAACAACATCAGATACGCAGATGATACAGTACTAATATTCACAAACATCAACGACTTACAAGACATGCTAAACACAGTAGTCACCCACAGTTCATCAATGGGACTCACGCTCAACACAAAGAAAACTAAATGGCTAGTTTTCAGTAAGAACCCAAACAACACCCAACAAAATTTACGAATTGGCAATGACATTATAGAGAGAGTGAAGCACTACAAATATCTAGGATGTTACCTAAACGAGTCAAATGATAATGGCCAAGAGATCCGCTGCAGAATAGAACAATCCAGATCAGCATTCATCAAAATGAGAAAAGTACTGACAAGTCGAGACCTCCCAATTACACTACGAATAAGAATACTCCGCTGCTATATATTCAGTATACTCTTATATGGAATGGAAGCATGGACACTTACCAACAGTATGTGCAAACGACTTGAAGCTTTCGAAATGTGGACATATAGAAGAATGTTGAAGATCTCATGGACTGAACTCAAAACCAATCGGGAAGTGCTACAACAACTAGGCAAAGAAACCGAAATAATAACAACAATAAAGAAACGGAAGCTAGAGTATTTCGGACATGTGCTACGAAACGAAAAATATTCACTTCTCCAAAACATTATACAAGGCAAAATTGAGAGCCGCCGCAGCTAAGGTGGCAGAAAAACATCATGGCTCAAAAACTTATGACAATGGTATGGCCTCAGCACCAGAACACTTTTCCGTACGGCAGTAGATAAAATTAGGCTACAAATACTGGTTACCAACGTACTAGGAGTACATGGAACTTAAAGAAGAAGATATTATTATATATTAATATTATTATATTATTTATATATTATTACATATTATGTTTTATTTTACATTAAGCTGATCAGTTTTTGTGCCTGTGAAATTTTTTGGTTAAAATGGGTGATGGGTATAGTTGTAATGATGTTCGTGGGAACGGTTGTAGGTAATATTGATTTAATAAGAAAGACTTCAAAAGATAAAAGCAACATATTGTTGATCATGATGAAGTCAAACTAGGGGCTTCTTGGAGTTCAGCTTGGAGAAGTACGCCATTTATTATGGCTCTCTTTTAAGAGTCAAGCGGAAAAGGGACGTATGTGGAATGTTAGCATGAGTAGTAGCTCATAATAGAGTTTTTAAAACCCTTCCCACTAGGTATGAATATGTTGAAGCTATCAAAAACTATCTTGCGATGGTCCATGATGATAGCTAAATAAATTGCTGATATTACTTTCTAAACTGTACCTTACGTTCGCTAGTCCTTATTCCGATCAGTTCTTGTAAGTTTCGTCAATATCACCGTATGGATTGATAATTCACCGTGGTAGAAGTGGTTGGAGTCAACACCCTAGTGGTCGATATATACCTCTGTGGGAATTACCGATTTATGTATCATCACCTTAATATTTTAGTAAAGCTGTTGGAAGAAGTTGTCTTTTGCAAATTGGAAACCTAAAAAAATGATATGTTTTAAATTTTCTATTCTAAAAATTGTTATGATAAAAGTATTTAATCTAATTTGGATTTATTAGATACTCGTTCCTTGAACTCTTAAGTACACAGTACGATTCCAAACAATTTGAACTTCTCCAATAGTACGTTCCTTTATTTATTTCAGAATACTTAAACTGTTTATCCTAAAATCATAGTTTTATAATATTTATACTCGTATTTTAATTAATTTCGACATTCACTGCATTCCTACGAAATGCAAAAGTGGTAAAAACACATTTCTGTCTATATTTTTTCATTGATTAACTACTTTTTACAATAAATGTAATGTACTAATTGATATTTTCTTTTAATATTTTTCTGTGTAAATCTTTATCTCTTTAATTATCACTAAACAGATGGAATAAACAAAGATATACCTTGCACGTACTTATTAATTTTCCAAAGTACATAAAGCCTATTTTTTGTTGGAAATAGTAAAAAGCCATTTAGTTGCAAATGAATTTTTTTTTAATTATTTGTTTGGTTTTGTTCCAAAACGGATGGGGTTACGTGAATATTATAAAACATGTAGAAACATCGTTGGAAAGGGTGCTTTCTTTTACTGAAAAAAGAATAGATACATTCGGATTCGACGGTTTCTTTGGAATAGCTTTAGCTCAAAGTAAGTATGCAGTTAAAATAAACATTATATTAATAGTGTAACGTTTTACTTGAATTCACACTTGGGGTTCGAATTTATGTATACATTTATTTGTAACTTTCCAATACAATTTATGTAAACTAGTAAACACAATTATTAATTTTAGAAAAGTGACTAATATCCGCAAACGAAGGCCAATTTATATATTAACGTTAAAACTAGAAAAGACGAGATTGGTCGGGAAGGTACTGGAACATCCTTGTCATTGGCTGTGACGTCACCGTACCGCCCAGCTTTGTTACGTAACATTCCAGTGGCGTATGGCAAAATCGTTACATTTCTTCCTCCTTAATTCTGATCGTCTCGATTAAAAATTCTTCCTGCTGCAATCCTCGGCATTTGTTCCTGATGGCGAAAATGGCATTTGTCTTTAGTCCTGCAAAAGCATTTTAGGAAAAAGTAAAAATCTATCGTTACAAATCTTTTAAGCAACATAAGAGAAAATGCTGACATTGAATTTAAGCAATAATTTAGCCAGGCAGTAAGTGTATTCGAAACCGGGCAATGCCATCAGCATAAACCTAGGCTGCTTTGCTACAGTGTTTCATACCGAAATCACAGCAATTTTTACCTGTACCCATAGTAATCTATTTCATGTCAGACACCTAGGCAGCGCTAAAAGCGCTGACATCTTGTCAACGAAGAGACAGTCAGGCTAGCAAGAGCCGAAGGATTACAATAAATGATAGACCTGGAGCCAACCTGCAGTATTACTTACAGTTATGCTAGTTTCAAAATAACCACTGCAAATACTGGACAGAGCACCCAGGTATGAGTCATTCGAAATCTCTCATCTGAGGACCACCTAGGAAAACGAAATTAAAATTCCTGAAGCTTGGGCGAACAAGAATACTTACAGGATACTGTGGCATGAATAAACACCCACACATTACAGGGCTTGTAAATTAGACTCCTCTTTACTGCCTATACTACTGCGAAGGACCCTCGGTTCGTAGACAAAGGTACTTCGGGAAACCAGAATAAGAATATAAAATGCTTAGCAACACCCCCATCGTCAATATCTTGAAATTTTTCGAAAGTAAAGGACTGTCGATATGAGTGCTCAATTTTATACGGTGGGCATAATGGGTAACGTGCACGTGACGTCACAGCTTGAGATTGGTGGTACAACAAATGACTTATCATATTTTATGCGGTTACGTGTGTTTAGTTAACAATTTTAGTTTTCCGGACTTTTTTTGGTTTTTTGGGTTTAGAGTGAGCATTTTGACATTCATTTAGGTTTAAGGAACAATATTGTGTATTTATCTTACAAAATCCTTAAGTAAAAACATAATTAGTTCTTATTAAATCACTACAAAATTTGTATAATATATGATATATATAATAATAAAGTTAAAAAAACTTAAAAAATAATATCCCATAAGAACAAGTGTTAAAAAGTAGGGTTATTATACCACCAATGTCAAAAAGTAACCACCATAGGCCTTGTTGGCCTCAATACATAGTACAACTGACGTTTATACCAATCCCGGCGGAGAAAAAAATGTATGTGAAAAATATATAATTGAGTTTACAATTCCAGGTGTGGTTGACGAAGAAAAATTTAAAAAAATTGTATACATTGAACACTTCTTAGATGCTCAAAGCTTCGAAATTAAATTAAGGGAGGTAAAACACTGGAAAACTAAATGAAAGCGATGAGCATACAAAAAATTCTATAAATATTTACACACATAAAACCATTTCCGAATGTTACCCAGTGGTTGAAACTCGACAATAATTAATTATGAATGTTATTGACGTCTTTTGTCAGAGTATACCTCTTTAACATTGCATAGGTACATTATTTTTGTTTTTTGTTCTATTGGAGATTGTGGATTTTCTTACCGTCTATGACCTTGAAAATAGGTACGCGTTGCTTGCAACTAAATAATTTAAATGAAAACCAAAAACATTGACTCAATAAATCGATTAGTGAAAGTGTAATAGTCCAGTCAAATTTCACACTGATCGGGTATAAGATTGGTCTAATAGAAATTATTATTAAATAGATAGATATATTTTAAGTAGCTAAATAAGAAATCTACACGTGTAGGTACTTACATAAAAAGTTAAAATGAAACAATTTTATTAACATTTACAATAAATTTAATGTTTTGCCAGTTTTGAATTGTCATTTGCTGACATTTTTCTTCTGATAGCTGCCGCACATCAGCTAGTTTGAATGAGACATTTAACAGGCTGCTACTTCATTTTTTACCCATATGTTTTCAATGGGTTCAGCTCCGGATGGTATGGTGGTTAACGCAGCGCTAACATGTCATGTTCCGCTAAAAGCGTCTCAACAATATATATTTTTTAAGCTATTTTATGCGTATTAATTAATGCATATAATTCAGCTATTAAAGCTTTATTGAAATACGTCGTTCCATTAGTCATTGCTCCATCGTTGTTTTTTTCCATGAAAAATTTAGAAAAAGGTCAACCTGTAGAAAGCATTATCTATCACTAAAACGCATTTTTTTGAAGCATTAGCGATAAATTTGTCTTTTAACCAATGCGTAAAATTTTTGGAGTTATTTCGTCGTGGTATTCGCCTGTTTTAATTCCCGATATAAATATATTGAGACATCTTCGTTTGGATACTGGAGATTTTAAACATTTATTTTAAACATCGCGTCCCACGTCTTTGTTACCGTATGGGAACTGGAGATGTAGGTTTCATCGCAATATATTATGGTTTGTCCTTCCTACTTACCTATATTTTTTTAATTTTCGTAAATATTCAATACGTTTAGCTCAAATTTCTCAATTAGCACTTTTCTATTGTCTCTTGTTTTCTCCACCTAAATTCCATTTTTTTAACCAATTTTCTTAAAGAAGAATCGATCTTGCCTGTAAAATTAATTTCCTCTTCATTAACAGCTTCAAATATACTGTTACGATAATTACTTCTTTCTTGGGTTCGGTAATTTTAAACTGTCGATACAGTAACAAAACAATTTTTTTTCCAATACTTTTACATAATAAATTTTACTTCTACAAATCACTTAGATATTTACATAGAGATTACAACTTTTACAACTAATTAAATTTCATAACTCATAAAATCTTAAACTAAACTTCTTCGCGACTGCTTTTCTTTTTATATTTCCAAGCCACTAGGTGACCTTTTCTTCCGAAGGCGCCAGAACAATCCTTTTACCATCTCGAAACCTTTAGACGCGACGCGGTGTTCGAGAATTTACTAGACGGAGGCGGAGGCCGACAAAGCTAATATGCACCCTAATTGTGGTCGACTTTCGGACGTCGACAAATAAACAATACTTTTTATGGTAGGCAGTCCTTTCTAAATAACTGTATAGGAGTAATGATTTATCTAATTATTTATTTCTTAAATTCATCAACTGATCACTTGAAAGTTGACGGTTTGTTTACGGTTTATGGTAAGAGGTACTCTGTCTTGTAGATTGCTTGGAGAAATTTTTAGAGCTTGTTGTTTTTTCTCGGTTTGCAAAAACTTATAAACATTATAAATAATTTTTCGACCTTGACTTGTTTGCACAATAGTATCATAACAAGGAGATAAACAAATTATTGTCAAATGCTCTTTGAGTTTTTTAACCTTAAGTAAAAATATTACAGTAACTACAAACAGCTAATGATAATTATTATTCAACTAAATTACTTACCTTGTTGATAGAAAACCTCTCTTGTAGCTTGGAAAATCTCTCCAAATAATAAAGTCCAACTAACTACTTTACTAAAAGTGTAATTAACAAATTTTAAACAATAGAATTAAAAAAGTTAACTCAAAACGAAAACATAATTTGACTCTACGCCTGTATGACTCATAGCCGGTAAGAAAGTCAACAAGCTCTACGTCAACTACGAGCGTGTACAAATACGTCATTGGCGTGTGTTGTTTGCTTTAATTTTCTACAATACCTATGACATTTATAAAATGTTACTGTTAGTACCTAATAATTGAAAATAAAACACAATTATAGC
This sequence comes from Agelastica alni, assembly GCA_950111635.1. Classification (NCBI taxonomy): domain Eukaryota; kingdom Metazoa; phylum Arthropoda; class Insecta; order Coleoptera; family Chrysomelidae; genus Agelastica; species Agelastica alni. The sequence continues at coordinate 38,244,773 of OX467715.1, forward strand.
TTATATTCGTATTTACTTTTTCAAGACAATTCATTAAGCTTGTCTTTTATAACTGTTGCATTTTAAGCAAGGATTTTACCGGCGCTAAACGTTCCTCTTCACACTGGCTTTTTCAACTGGACATGAAAATACAAAACATTTTAAAATTTTTAAATAAATACTGTTACAAATCCGGTCCTGTCGGCAACCAAGAAATCGACCGCATATGGGGTCCGTTTTAGACCGCTTTGCTTTGTCTGCCGCCGACGGGGTCCGGAAAGGTCGAGCAACCTCTTGAAGCCGCGTCGAATGATGGAGAAACAGGTAGAAGGATCTGGAACTGTGATATCGATGTATAAAAGGGGAAGCGATCACAACAAGAATCAGTATCGGCTTATGTGTTTATGAATTAATAAATGTAAATAGTTATATAGAGTTGTAAAAGTTGTATAGCTAAGTGAATATCCAAGTGGTTAATGAAAATAGAATTTATTGTATTGAAATAAACATTGTTTTGTTATTGGATCGATAGTTTTAATCGGCGAACCCAAGATAGAACTTAAAATTGTAACAATACTATAGAATAGTAAAAAGATAGGATTTATTTTAAATAATAAAATGTACTTTTTTGTCTAAGGTGGAGAAAATCGTTTATGGCGAGGTTATGAGCCTGGAAGATCAAGGTCTACTGTAAGACTCCACTAACTGTTTTAAGGCTACTCACTAAAAACTCCACCCCAGAGTAGGTCCGTATGGCTGTTGCCTCCGGTGACACTTTGGCCTGTTGGCTATTGTATCTTGCCTATGTGATTTTGTGTCATTGTACCCAAGTAATTTCGTACCTTGTACAAGTTTGTACAAGTTCTGTACTGGGAGGGAACAATATAGTTCTGGGTCGCCGGATGGCTGCCTGTCTTTTGCGGTCCAGTGCCGCAGCAGCATAGTATGTGGTTTACTGTTTCCGGACCCTTGCCGCACAGTCTGCAGGTCAGGTCTCCATTATACAGTCCCATTTTGTTAAGGTGCTCCTTCAGTGGTGCTTGACCGGTCAGGAGCCCCGTAGTGATTCTTGCCTGATTTCTGATCCTTAACAGGTCTGCTGTTCTATTGTGGCACGGTCCTTTGATGTATTCTTGCCTGTGTTTGTTTCATGGGATGCTTTCCCAGTAGTTTTTGTGTTTTTCCCCAATCCAATCTTGTAAAAACACTCTTACTGTACGATTTGGTACCCTTACCATCTGCCCCTGGTTTGGGGGAGTTTCCGAACCTCTTCTTGCAAGTTCGTCTGTTTTCTCATTACCTGCAATTTTCTGGTGTCCTAGAACCCATATCAGTTTGACGTGATTACGGTCTGCCAGCGTCCTCAGTTTTTTTTTGCAGTCCTATACCAGTTTGGACGTCACTTCCTTGCTGTACAAGGCATTAAGTATCACTTGACTGTCTGACAGGATGTTGATATGAGCGTTTTCAACATTTCTTTTATTTTTCTCCTTCGCGCATTAAAGGATAGCGTACATCTCTGCCTGAAATACAGAGGTGTGGGTGCCCAATAAGTAGCTGACGTCAGTACTTGGGTTCTTACTCTTGAATCCATCTGTGTACCATATTTTCCCCTATAGCATACCCTTGAGCTAGGGGCCGTCCCACTCAGTTCTGTCTGGTATCAGCACCTTAAATTGGTCATTGAAGCAGTACCGTTTCGGAATGTGGTCTGTCCTCGTTCCCAACGCGTTCCCGATCACAATTCTAACGATACTTATATGTCCTCTTCCAACTTTCAGGTTGTTATGTGTGCAGTGTGGAGGCACCAAGCCTCACCACTCCCTGCATTACTAGGTGGAGAGGATGCAACCCCAGATGTGCCTCTATGGCTGCAGTTAGTGTTGATTTAAATGCCCCTGTAATTCCAATACAGGCAAGTCTTTGCACCTTACCCAATCTTGTTATGGCCCCTCTTTGTTGTGTTTTGGGCCACCATATCATAGAGGCATATGTAATGGAAGGCATGACTACCGTGCTGTACACCCAGTACAGCATACATGGTTTTAGCCTTCATTTTGTCCGAAAGAGCGTCTTGCCGTCACTAGTGAGGTCACCGCTATTTTAATTGTTTTTTCCAGAATCTGGTTCAAGGTAAGCTTGGAGTCAAGAGATATTTCAAGATATTTGTTTTTCCCCTTTATCTGTATGTCCTTTCCTCGAAGTCGTGTTGTATTTTCCCTGTACTAGAACTACTTTGTCGTCAGCATAGCCAAGTGCTCGATGTCCTGTTTCCAGCAGCGAGTATGCGATCAAATTCCACAAGAGCGGGGATAACTCCTCCCTGAGGGCATCCTCTTGTCGCCCTGTGTTGAAACGGCAGCGGTGTTGTAACGGCAGCAGTTGTCAAATAAAACTCGAAATTAACAAATTAGAAATGTATTTGACAAGGTAGAAAAATTACAGTAACATTTTTTTTGACATCGGTGTTGAATTGACACATATCACAAACTAAATAATTTAATTATAAACATTAATAGATGTTTAACACTCTGGCTACTATAGTCTTCTTTAATACAGTAATTTGTATCAATCGGTTCCTTAGCATTTAGTCATTCCAGGCCACACATGGTTTCTCGACGTCTATGTGTCTAAGAGCTCGTTATTGAGTTTATAGAGATGTTGTCGAAAGTCTCTTCTATGTCTAAAAGGGCCGCTAAGATTACTTCTTTATTTTTCAGCGTGTTCTTCAGCCTCTTAACTAGTTGGGGTAGTGCTGTCTCCGTTGAACAGCCAGTCCTGTAGGCATATTGTTTGCAGTGTAAATTTTAGATTGTATGGGGGTCGTAAAGGTTATGAATACTCTAAGCAGGGGTGGGGCTGCCAAATTTTGAACAACCAGCTCGCTATTATTTCGAAGAAAAAAAAACGGTAAATTCTTATCCTTATCCATATTTATATGCATACATACATAAAGTCACGCCTTTTTCTCATAGAGGTAGGCAGAGACCACTTCCTTGCACTCGCTACGGTTCTTACATACATCATTTGCTTCCTCTACTTTCATCAGTACTCTCATACATGCCCGTCTTTCTGATCTTTATAGTGACAAATAACTCATGAACCGCATTTGCTCTATTTAACACTGCTTCGTTGGTCTGCCTAGCTGTCCAGGGTATTCGGAGCATTCTTCTATGTAACCACATTTTAAACGCTTCCAGGCGATTGATTGTAGCAGCCTTTAGAGTCCAGGTCTCAGCTCCATATAACAACACTGACCAAATATAACATTTTATCATTCTTTGGCGTAATTTTAGGTTTAGGTTGTCGTTAGAAAAGAATGCTTTCATTTTCAGAAAAGTCGTGCGAGCGGTCTTAATTCTGCACTTAATTTCTTTATTTCGGTCTAGTTGTTCCGTGTTATAGCAACCAAGATATTTGATGTTTTGTTGGTCTATCTGTAGGAAAGCATCGGCGTGCGGTTGGCGACTGAATATCATAAATTTTGTCTTAGTGACATTCATTTTCAGACCCATTTCTCTTCCTGCCGTGTTTACAGAGTCCAACAATTCTTGAAGGCCCTGAATACTATCGCTCAAGATGGCTGTGTCATCGGCATAACGAATATTATTAATCAGTTGATTACCCGTTGATCTTTACTCCAAGGTTTTTATCTTGCAAAGCCTGTTTGAAGATTATATCCGAATAGATGTGGAATAATTGTGGGGACAGAATGCATCCCTGTCTGATGCCTCGTTGGATGCTACACTCATCGGTCAGTCTTCCATCAATACGGGTTACTGCTTTCTGCTTCCAATACATTTTCTCTATAATTCTCAGATCTCTACCATCGATTCCCACGTTTCTTAATATGTTTATTAGTGTTTCATGCTGTACCTTGTCGAAAGCTTTTTCATAGTCTATGAAACATACATAAACATCCTTGCGCTGGTCACGGCACTTTTGGAGGAGTATGTTTAGGGCAAAAAGTGCCTTCCAGGTGCCTAGTGCATTCCTGAAGCCTAACTGAGTCTCATCCAGATCCACCTCGCATCGACCACTTATCCTTCCATGTATTATGCGGAGAAAAACCTTCAATGTATGACTCATCAGGCTAATTAATCTGTATTCGTCGCACCTCTTTGCCCGCTGTTTTTTCGGAAGTGCTATAAAAACGGACTTCAGCCATTCCTCGGGTATTTCGCCAGTAGTATAAACATCATTAAAAACTGAACCAGCGAGCTGATGTGGTCTTCGTGGATCATTTGTAAGAGCTCTATTGGGATGTTATCTGTGCCAATCGCTTTCTTGGTTTTAGCTGTTTTTATGGAATGGAGAACTTCGGATTTGAAAACTACTGGGCCTTGATCTTAATTTACATTATCCTGTACGTTTTGTCTATTATCTTCAAATAATTCAGTCACATATTTACACCATACTTCTAGAATTTTTCTTTCGTCAATAATAGCTTTTCCCGCGCTATCCACTAGTATGTTAGTAGCTTTTTTGTTTTACAAGCCAGCAACCTCTCGGACCTTCTTATACATGTTAAATGTGTCATGCTTCCTTTCGAGGTCCTCCATTTCCTGACATCTATCTGTCATCCATCTCTCCTTAGCCGCTCGTATTTTCTGTTTTATTTCTCTTTGTTTTCCCCTGTATTCCTTCGTTATATCTTTGCATTGTCTTCTTTGTTTCATAAGGTCTAGTATTTCTCCCGTCATCCATTGTTGTTTCTTGCGTCTGGTTGTTACTTGATGTTCTTCCAATATCTTGTTCATATGTTTACGAAATAATTTTCATGTTTCCTCGACACCTTCAGTTGTTCTCATTTCTTTCATGTAATCATTTACATCTTTTTCAATTTTACCTTTGTTGACGTCTGAAATAGTAAGATTCTTTTGTTGGTGTTTCTTTTCTGTTTGTTTTAGCTTGACTCTTACGTCTGCGATTAAAGGGTTGTGGTCAGACCCAACATCCGCTCCGGGATATGTTGTAACTCTGCTGATAGAGTTTCTAAATCTTTTGTTGGTAAGAATATAGTTTATTTGATTTCTTTGAATATGTGTTGGATTATATCCAGGACTTCTCCAAGTATACAGCCTACGTTGATGTAGTTTATACCATGTGTTCATTACTACAAGATTGTGTTCTTGGCAAAAATCAAACAATCTGTCACCTCGCTCATTGCTCTCTACCAAGTCATACTCCCCTACAAGATCCGATCTACGTCCTTTACCAATTTTGGCATTAAAATCACCAATTATATATGTGATTTCGTTTGATTTTAGGCTTTTTATTCGTGTACTAAGTTGATTATACAAAGTTTCTACTTCGTTGTTATACTTTTTTTCTGCAGTAGGGGCATATACTTATATTAGGTTGATATTAAATGGAGAAGCGTTTAGTCTCTTGGACAATATTTTAAAATTTTCCGGAAGCATAAAGGCTTCGGACATTCCATGTGCCCAACCTTATAGTGGACTTTGCTATTTTGAACCGGGAGATTCTTAGCACCCCTTGTCCATTAATGGGCTGCCCGGGACTAGGGGACGTCGCTTTTGTTTTCCTTGCCATAGTAATATCCTGGGAAATGTTAACAGTGTGGTTTCCCGTTACCTTCACTGTTTTTAGCTCAGCCGCCTCTAACATGAGAACAGACGCTGTTTGCAGCCGCCCACTCTGGTCAGACGCTGACTACCTGTTGGTCCGCGGGAGGTATTTGATTTCCCTCCTACCTCTCATATCTGGGAGGCATTCCCCTATCCGCCACCCGGGGACGCGCCCTCTAGGGGTTACAGGTGCGCCCTCTAGTGGTTACAGGTTCCCCCGAGAATGTTCATTCTTGTGTAAATCTATAGCTCTTATTGAACGCTTAATTAATTGATCAGATTTATATATGGTAATTTTACTTGATTGTAGCGCATTGGATAGTATTGACAATTCCTTTAAGATATCTATCATTAAAGCTAAATCTTCAATAAAATGTGTATTAAGCTAATCTTTTGGCCAAAGTAAGTTTTTAAAGTAAATATTATCTGTAGAAAACGAACAAATTATAAAAAAAATAAAGTAACGAAGGAAATAATAAAGCGGGTGATATCATGTGCAGTGTGCCGAAGCTTCACAACTTGTGACTCACTCACAAGCAAGAACCAAGTACTTCGTATTTTACGTACGCACATGATGTGTATAGTGTGTTGCGCACATATGTTTGCGAGTGTGTGCATATTTTGCATAAATATACTATTAAAATGGCTAATTTAACAAGCGGGTCGCCGAGTTTCAAAAATTTTAATAACCGGCTCGCGCGAGCCCACCCCCTGATCTCAAGCACCTCGACCTATCAGATCTTTTGTGCATAACCCTTAATGTATTCGAAGCCCGGAATTCCAAGACTTCATACAAAGTTTATCAATTTCCTGGGAGCTAAGTACCTGACATCGGAGTGCTTTAAGAAGGATCTTTCCAGAAACTTGAGCCTGTTGCAGAAAAGCGCTGGGCATTCGCAAAGCAAATGTTTTGAAGTTTCAGCGAAGTTTTCACAGTAGCGGCAACTATCACTCTTTGTTTTGCCCATCTTTTTAAGGTGATACCTCAGAGGGCAGTGAAATTTCATTTCATCTGTTTTCAGCGTCAAACCTCTTCTTTCAAGTGCTTTTTGGCGAGTCCACAGAAGGGTTCTGTGTCGGAAAATTATGTATTTGCCCCTTCCTTGGCAAGGCAGTCTGCTTACTGGTTTTCTCTAACAAGTCAGCTTAGACTCACAAGTGCTACTTATCTATCTGATAAAATATGGATTTCTGCCCTTCGAGTGTCCCTTTCGATGCACTTCTGGGTGCATATGGGCACATATGGCATGTAATTATGCTTAAAAGATGGTTGGGATATTACCAAGAGGGTTTTAGAGCCTGAAATTCGGCGCTGTATCACCCACTCCAACCCTTTCATCCATCCTGGATCCATTAGTGTACCACACTTAAGCATACCTTCCTAGTTGAGGTCCGTTCTCTGTGCAAACTTACTGCTTCTTTCATTCCGCATAAGTGCAATGTCTGTCGACTAGCTTCTCCAAGGTCTTTAGTACAAATAACATAAGACTTATTGGTCTTGGGGACTTTGCGAGTTCTGTCCTGTTTTTTCAGGTTTCGGTATAAAGGTGACCCTAACTGGCCTCTATGGTTTTGGCATGTCCCCAAGTGCCAGATTGCCTTTGAGTATGTTAAAGTCTGGATTGCAGTGCTTTACTTCTGCAGCGTATCAGGGTAGATCTCATCTGGTCCCGGTGATTTGTAAGGTTCAAATGTGCCTATTGCTCATTGAACTTTGTTATTGGCCACGACCTTCTTTGCTATATCCCAGCCTAACCTGGAGCCTCTTTTCAGAATCTCCAGTTCTTCCGGGGTTCCCACAGCATGTGTTTGATCTATTTGGGCTCCGGAGAAGTGAACTCTTAGTAGTTCTTTGATTGTTTCTTCTCCCGTATAAGTGTGCTCTCCTTATTCGTTTTTCAGGGAATATATTACTTATTGTGTGTCTTTCGAGAGTACTTTTTAAAGTCTGGTACATTCTCAAAAGACTTCTATTTCCTCGCAGTGCTTCCTCCATGAGTCTTACTTGGATTTGTGCAAAAAATTTTGTAAATGGCCAAGGCGTTCTTGTATTCGTCCCACCTTCCGTATTTTTTTTTGGCTTTGTTAAATTCTTTTCTGGCTTGCTTTTTTAGATCAGCAAATTCTTTATGCCATCAGGGCACTTGTTTCTTGTGATAAGTGGGCAATTCTCGTTGAACGTCGAGATGATTGTGTCATTGAATTCTTCTACGGCCAACTCAAGGTTTATGTTTGTTCTTATCGTTTGGTGGGTAACTTGGAGTTTAGGACTTAGGTCATCTTTATATGCTCATCTCTGTAAGCAGTTCTTTTTTCATGGGTTCCGATAAGTTTCTTTGTAGATGTTGCTTTTTATTTTGAACTTGATATGTCTGTGATCCGAGCAACTTACCTCATCAGATACATGAAATTCCGTAACAAGGTTGCTCACGTATATTGAGGCTATTGTTTGCAACATTTAGCGTGTCTAGGTTGTTGACCATAATGAATTGTAGTAAATGTTCACCTCTTTCTACTTCTTTTGTGGGTGGTGGTTCAGTGTGGTCCGAAGGGAAGTAGGCCAATTTAAGTTCTAGCTCCCTAATTCCATTTCCTTCCTTCGTCCTGATCATCACTGCTGTAAGATCTCTGGATCAGAAATTCGTCCCAGACATCTTATCTTTCCATGTCTAACCCATGGTTTCTGTATATGGGCCACCTCAAACCCACCTCCTGCTGCTGTTGGAACTGCCGAAGCCGCCTAACAGTGCTGAAAAATTTCGCCCGATTTTCTGTAGGCTCCGTTAGCGACGGCCCTCCCCCTCCGCCATGCATGCATCAACACGGGCCGCGTAAAACTTTAGATTGGGAACTATTAGTCGCCTTTTCCGACAGGCTGACCGTACCTAGGATCTAATATTTTTCCTGAAACCCCATGGGAAATATAAATAAAATGTACTCACTTATAGGTATTTGAGCTTTTTACCGTCTATGACTTTAAAAATATGTGCGCGTCGCTTTCTAACAAATAAATTTAAGTGAAAACCAAAAACATTGACTCAACTATTTGATTAGTGAAACTGTAATAGTCCATAGTCTAATAGCATCGAATGTATTCTTTAAACTGTAGTAGTAATAGTCCACATATACGCGCAGCAAACCGATGTGCTGCATACGCTTCTACAAATCAAATGTGTACATATTTAAAATGCTTAGTAAACGATATTCGAAACGTAAATTTTAACTCTGCGTCTGTATGACTCATGGCCGGTAAGAAAATCAACAAGCTCTACCTACTCACCCTTGCTGAAAACACTAATAAATTAGGCAAGAGTAATTTTTTGACTGGACGTATACTTCTCAGACTATTGAAAAATAACTTTCACACAAAATGAACAGAGAGATCGAAACTATTTCAGTCAATCTGTCAGTAATAAACAAACAAACAATGGCTTGAATACCTACTAACTATATGTTTGACATCGGCAGTATGAAATTAAATGTTTATTCTTATTTAATTTAATGTAAAATGTAAAATGGGCTCAGACCATTCTCGTAACAATAAATTACTTATTAACTTAAAGAGACATTTTTTTAATTAACCCCCCCCCCCCGTCAAAATGTTCTGGTACGCCATTGATCTAACAACATCGAGCATTGGTGGAGGACGATGATTGTAAGGGACGTCTCTCATCTTTAAAAAGTGACGACTGTGTGAAGAAAATCCGAGAAATCGTTAAAAAGGATCGACGTTGAAGTATTAGAAGTATTAGCTACCGCCGTATCAGCCATATCAATGATACAGAGCCCCCGGACTACAGAGGCCTCGACGTGGAAAAAAGAAACCAAAATTCATTCCCTTGTTTGCTAAACGAGTCCAGAGATCTAGAAAAAAAGGGGTAACAACTGTTTTCAAAAATAAAAGACGGAAGATAACAAAGCTTTTTGTTTATGAATTAAAAGATGAGAGAATTTCAGACCTAAAATCGTACTTCAAAGTCAATGTGTACAATGGCTGTTTAGATACATTACTTTCTCAAACCAAACAAAAATTTTAAGACCACTGTGACCTGAGAATGGTAATACTTTCGAAGAGTTACTATCGAAAAAACTCTTATCAAACGAAATAAAAAATGAAGCCAAAAAACTGACTGCAAAATACAGTAAAGATACCTATGTTAGTACATTGTCCTTAACAGTTTTGAAAATAACTTTTAACAAATTTTTAGAACTCGGTTTTCTGGCAAGAATGAACCTTGAAATATGATTATAGCCTTTAACAATATTCTCGATAAAAATGTCCTTTTACAATAAGTTAGCCTATTGAGTTTTGGACCACCATACTCCTTATGCCCTTATGCTGGATTAAATTATGGAGATCACTTAGACCTTATTCATTTTCTCTTTTTAAAATGTTGTATTTACAATCTACACAAGATTTGATGCTTGTCCTCAGCTTCGTTATTTTATCATCAACTGTGAATCTTCGCCCTTGTGGTTTTTTGTTTCTGCAATTCAATTGACTTCTGAAAAAGTTTCTTAATATCTCATCCAAATTATTTGTGAGAGTTTCAGCAGCTTGTAGCCTGAATTTCAAATTTAGATTTCTCCTTGCAAAGACTTTGGATTTACTTCTCATCTGTGTTGTTTGTTTATAAGGAAACCTCTTCCTAGGTGATAGAGCTGCTACTTTTTTTATTTTAAATTTAAATTAAAATTTTGGTGTAGGGTTTCTGCTGTGACTAGTGCAGGACGTCTCGAGCGAAGCCTATTTTTTTTGAGGGCATGGACGTCCAGGTGTACAGGTAGTTGGGGCTTGCTTATAATTTTCCGGTATTCTCTAAAGAGTGCGTTCTATCTGCGTAGATGTGGTGGGGGAATATGACTTAATATGGGAAGCCATTGAGTAAAGGTTGATTTTATTGTTCCGGATATGATACGCATTGTGTTGTTTAATTTCACTTTTCTTGAGTGAGTACTGCCACGCCGGGGCACAGTATTCGGCAACAGAATAAACCAATCTTAGTGCGGAAGAGCGTAAGGTGCTAGCAGAGGATCCCCAGGTAGTACCACATAGTTTGTGGAGCATACTATTTCGGGTTTTCAGCTTAGTTGCTGTTTGAGAGAGGTGCTTCTTAAGGGAAAGAGTCCTATCCTAAATATCCTAGATATTTTGGAGTAGTGTTATTAGCAAGTTACCCTCAAAGATTAAGTGCAGTTCTTGATTTGCTTTATTATTTAGATGAAAGCAGCTAACCTCACTGGGCCGCAGCCTCCACTCGTAAAAGTACTTCCCCAGAATAGCCAGGTCTTTCATCAAGGTAACCTCTGCCTCTTCAATATTTTTATATCCTGTAGCTATCGTCATCTGCATACCCATATTTTCTTGCTGATGTCGCGGGTATATCAGCGATGTATAAGCTAAAAAGAAATGGAGCTAATACGGATCCTTGTGGCAGGTTATTATTAAGTTTTATTTTTTTGCTGTCCTTCTCGCCTAGTTTTACTTGAAAGGGTCTGTTTCGGAGCATATCGTCGAGTAGTTTGACGGTTTTTCGGCAAGGTATTTATTTAGCGAGCTTATAGATCAGACCATGTCTCCATACTGTGTCGTAACCCGCAACTGATGTTTTTACTTTGGAATCCTGCTTTGAAGTGAGTTGTTAAAGATAGAACCTGATTAACACAGCTTCGTTCACCTTGTTCTATAGGTATGCTTTGCAGGAATTTTTGGGCTAATTCTGTTGTAAATTAATCTCTCTAGCAACTTATAGATTATGCTCAGTAGTGCGATTGGGCGATAGCTTTGCGGTATCAAATAAGATCAAAAAGTTGCCTGTCAACAAGTTTGCTTAGACATTTTTGAAGAGTAAAAAATTCACCTGGATTTACTGAAAAATATGTTCACTTGCGATGAAACTTAAATTAAACTTTGATCTAGAAACCAAAAGGCAATCCATGCATTGGAAGTCACCATCATCACCCAGAATGAAAAAAATCATGGGGTGAATAAATCAAAAATAAAGGCGATTCCATTATTTTTTTTCGACTTAGAGTATAATTCATTTTAAAGGGATGACCTAGAGGCGGAATGTCAATCAAACCTACTACTTGGAAATTTTGGGAAGACTGCGAGAATGAGTAAGGTGATGTTCGATCCAATTTGATGCAGGAGAAAACTTGGATTCTTCATCAGAAGCATTGGACATCTGGCCACAATGACTTTTAGGCATTTTTTGGCGGAAAGAAAAATTCCTCGACCATCCACATATTCACCTGGATTTTACTCACTGTGACTTTTTTTCTCCAATAATAAAAAAATCAATCAAGTAGTCATTGCAGAAAACCAACAAGATATGACATACATGCTGAACAAACTTGTTGAAGAATATAGTAAATGGGGTTTGGAAGTAAACAGAGAAAAGACACAATACATGGTTATAGGTGGAACAGGACAAGCTGCAAATACATATATATATATATATATATATATATATATATATATATATATATATATATATATATATATATATATGTGAGATTTGTAACTGCTGCATGTACCTAATTTTAAAATAGGTATATGTGGGTCGATTATATATCAGAAAACAAAATACTCCTCTGGCTAAATGCCTGCGACAGGCATTGCGTTACAACCGATAGATAATCTTGTATACTACCACATCACATAATAATTTTTGTACATATATATAAAAATACGTCTGAAGACTTTCTTTACTGTTATGAACAATGGGAGAAACGCATACAACGGGTGTGAAGGTACGCAGGGAGAGTATAGGTTACATTGTACTATTTTGAAAATAAAGTAGCTTTATTGTACCACTACTTTATTGTTAGTAATTGTACTTATTTAACATCTAGGTACTCTTTATTTTTTAATCTAATAAATAAACTAATAATTTTTTGTGTCATGTTTTTAGCGCAACTGATTGAAATATTGGAGTTTTCCATTACTGGGACCCTTTTTAAGGATGTTCAATATTTTATAGATAAATGTCAGAGTATATTAACTAAATCAAAAAGGCTACTTCCAAAATATCCTTCCTATATGGTAACATGTAAGTTTTATTTATTTCTTTTTTTCATTTTCTGTACAGTTTTTGCATTCGCTTCCTAAATAAAATTAAAAACTGTGTACTTACTTTTGTTCATGTAATTTTTCCAAATTGCAGAAAAATTCATAACTTGGTAAATAACATCTGAAACGGGCCTGATCCGGATTTCCTGGAGTTTTCGAGGTCGCTGGTCCAGAATATGACCTCCAAATTTGCCCCTCGCTAACCTGGAGCTCAGGATGACTTGTCAACGTCATCTCCGAGGCTTCTTACTTAAATGAATCCAGACATGTCATCCGGAGGATGCTTATTCTAAATCAGACATCGGATACTTCCTTCTGGGTACCTGGTGCCTCGGATGGAGCTCCAGATCTGGACATCGACGTCATCCCCGGGTGTTTCTCTGAAATTTTCACCCAAATTAACCAAAAATCGCTTCCGGGGGGTTTTTTGTGGCGCTTATCTCGAATCTGAAACCGGTTCTCTGCTACCTGGTACCTGGTACTCGGGCATAGACGTCATCCCTGAGATTTTCACTAAAATTTTCGCACAAACAAACTGAAAATTGTTTTTAGCTACTAATTTCAGGCCCCCCCAAAGACCTATATCGAGCCCTGAATAGCTATCCATTGTAGATGGTCCGAAAATTTCAGTAAAATTCATAGGGATTAAGTCAATGCCTGGGTAAGGAGCACCAGGTATCCGGTAGCAGGGAGCTGGTGCCAGATTCGAGATCAGCGCCCCAAATAAACCCGGAGACGATTTTTGGTTCATATGAGCAAAAATTTTGGTGAAATTCACAGGGATGACGTTGATGCCTGGGTACGGGACACCAGGTACCAGGTAGCCGGTGCCAGATTCGAGATGAGCACCCCAAAAAAAAATCCCGGAGACGATTTTAGATTCATTTGGGTAAAAATGCCAGCGAAATTAGCCGAGATGACGTCGATGTCCGGAGCCCCATTAGGGGCACCGGGTACTCGCACAGGGGTTACCGATATCAAGTAAACAGTAGTAGAGCGGGTAACAAAGTGACTCGTCCCCTTGTACTCCTCCCCATCACATTAAAATGAACTTACCAATGTAAACACTAAAGTAAAAAGTAGTCAACGGCTAGTCGAGTAGCAAGTCGATATAATATGATACTGTCATACTATGCTTAATATTATGCATGATGCCCTAAAACTCAAAGAAATAAAAATAAATGTAAACAAGACGAAAGTAATGGTTTTTTAAAAAAAAAGGAAGCATGACAAACTGCGAGGTGCTGATTGAAGGAGAAAGAGTGGAACAAGTAAATAAGTTTGTATACTTGAGTCCAAAGTTTACGAGAGACAGAAAGTATGACTGTGACATTAAGCAACGGTGTTGGCAGGGAAACAAATGAATGGGGCTCTGCATAACTTTATAAGCAGCAAGAATGTGTCAAAATAGGCACGACTGTCTGTGCATGGAAAAGTCTAGCCGGAATGACTGATGAATAAAATGAAGAATAGTGAATTAAGGAAACGCTGTGGTGTAAAAAAAGATGTGATAACAAAAATAGATAAAGAAATGCTTAGAAGATTTGGACACATAGAGTGGATGGATGAAAGAAGATTAACGAAATAGATTTATAAGGCGAGTGTAAATGGGAAAGTCGGTAAAAAGTAGAAGAAGCGAAAAATGTGTGTAACCAACAAAAAGAACTATGGAAAGTCGAGTAACTTCACCGAGTTACTGAGCCCAGTTTACTAGGACGAGTTACTCTACCAATGTAAACTAGCGTTTACGGATATTTAAAAAATGTTTTATTTTTATTTTTTGTCGGAGATGAAGGAAATAAGATAATGAATCTATTACTGATTAAAAAATTATGCTGTAAATTGTAAAGCATTAGAGATATTTAAAATTGTATTTTAATGAAGGCAATGTTGTTAAATGTCTTTTTAATAAAATAATCACATAAACTTCTGGATATTCTTAAGAAGTATTTTTCAGTAATTAATTACAACTACTTGAATACGTAATTAAATGGCTTTTAATTATAATTAAAACATTAATTAATAACGTGCTCTTCAATTGTAATTCAATTATTCATTTCGTTACAATTGGAATTATATTTTCACTAGTAATACCACTAGAGGTCAAATTAAATAATATATGGTCCAGCTCTTAGAAAAACTTTGCTAGGGTGGGTAATCCATGGAAATATTAATTTGGGTTATCCAAAATCTGGATCGAATGATTATGGAATAGTATGCTACGTGAATGATTCAGTGAAAGATAATTTGATAATTTTTGTTTTCTTGGAAAAATTGTTTACATGTTTTTCTTTTTTTTTATTACTGTGTAAGTCAAATTGTATATTTATAAAAAAATATAACAAAATTTTTAAAAATTGCCAGGTATATCATTAAAATATTTCTCGACATTGTGGTTGTGTGCATTTTAGTATAATACTAATTTAATTGGTAATTTCTCAATAAATTTTGGTAAATCTTAGTTGCTAGTAGAATCAGAACATTCAAAATAGTGGAAAAAGACTAACGATTGTCGTTAGTCTATGGCAAGTCCACAAGTAAAGACTGGGCCATGAGAATATACACAAGTGGCAGATCTTTCCACCGGCTCTTAAGGCGAATCGTCATAGGGCACGGGAGATTTGGCTACTAAGCATATTTAGGGTCAATAATACCCTCATTTACTTCTCACGGAAATTCCAGCATAGTCAACCTAAAGCAGCGATGATTTGGGAAGCTTTTTCTCATCTTAGTCAACCATGGTCTATATAACCGGTAAGGGTGATAGGCTTGTAGAAGGATGCGAGACTTCTCGAAAAAATTTTCGAGTGCTAGTCCCAAGGGTTGGAATCAAAAGGTTGGATAGATTCATAATCGAGACAAAATGTTTACCATTATTGTTATCCTTTACTAAAGTTTATTTTTGTTTAATTTTTCAGTTGAAAAAAAACTACTAAATTCTCAAAAATGGCTTGAAACGTTGCCCAGAAAAATTACTTACAAAGAATTACCAGATCTAGGAATATACGAAACATGGTCTGTTGAACAAATACTAAAAAATAAACGAGCAAATTTTAAAGGCAAAGAAACGGACGTTTGTTTAAGGGAAATTCTGGAGTTAACGACTAACCACACTTGTTACCTCAGCAGCTTTTGCGAAGACATGATGCTGAACTTATCCAGAATAGATACAGGTTATTTATTAACGCACAGGTAAGTCACAAACAAGAGAAATACTTGTTTGTAAAAAAATAACTTGAAGTGAATGACAAAGCAGGTTGATTCATTTAAAAATAAGCTACATATTTCTGCGGTACTTTGACTTACCCTGCGCAATGGTGGGGCTGGATGGACCTCTGGGGTTCATGGCCTAGGCCTGGAGTGGGGCCAGGCCCCCAGCCCTATTGTAATAAGACGTTTTTGTACGATTCTAGTAACAATATATGTATATGGCTGAAAGGTCTATAGTAAATTGGCGAACTCTTAAAAAACTTGGCAAAGGAGCATAACAGCCTAAAGTCATCTGACGTAATTGATCATTTTAATTTAGAAGAAAGCTCGTAAGACTAATTTTAAGTAAAGTATTCTTATTTTAAAGCCAGTGTCTATGATTTATATAGATCCTAATTTTAGTTTAGTTTTTTTTAAACTTATTGGCTTAAATAAATTAATAAGTAAAATAATTTTATACATAAAGGTTAGTTTGGACTTATAAATTAGTTACAATGCTTCGAAGGTTGGCAATCATCATAGAAATTCCTATTTTTGAGACCGCAGCTCTAAATAGTTTATTATTACTGCATCCAAACCAATCGCTAAGGTTCTTCAGCCATGAATTTCGTCTTTTTTTTTTAGATCTCTTGCCTTCGATTTTTCACTGTATTCCCTGTATTTGTACTTGGTATTCAAAGTTTACGAGAGATAGAAAGTATGACAGTGACATTAAGCGAAGGGTGTTGGCAGGTAGGTGGTAGATGGTTCACCCTCTATCGCCCGGTAAAACACCACCGCTCTGATTATAGGTGCCGTGAAATGACTAGTCATGATTCGGCACTTGGTCAGAGTTTCCGGTCGCTCGGGTAAAATGTGTTCTGGTTTATATTCGAATGGAAGCATCCAGGCATCAGTTAGGCCTCTCTGGGGCTGAGGGTACAGCATTGAAACAGTTTCGCAGGCTGGCCGCCATGTAGTACAGTGACCCCAACCCATTGGTAACGCTTTGGGAGGCTGCTACATCAATTGGTGTATAATCCCGATACTCCTGTTCTGCCAGTTCGTGACTGGAGGGGATCCGAGCTCGTGTATTCGGGGGGCATTGCCGAGGCCACAGTCCATCGAGGTCAACTGACCGTCCTGAATGCAGAAATTTCTGTAGAAGCTAGTCCACATATCTGCTCCCCTTTTTATTTATTTTTTTTTTGTTTTTTTTTTATATTTTTCTTTTAAATCAAATCATTAAACCAAATCATGAAAAGTACAACAAAAATATATGTTCCAACTGCGGTTGCTGATAATTCCCCAAAAAGCAA
This sequence comes from Agelastica alni, assembly GCA_950111635.1. Taxonomy (NCBI): domain Eukaryota; kingdom Metazoa; phylum Arthropoda; class Insecta; order Coleoptera; family Chrysomelidae; genus Agelastica; species Agelastica alni. The sequence goes on from OX467715.1 coordinate 38,261,926, forward strand.
CTTTAGAATTGATTTCTGCAACATTAGAGGCCTGAACTCTAACATTAATTCAGTACACCACCACCTGCAAACTAACAGGCCTCATTTACTGGCTCTGACAGAGACACAAATTAAACCCTCCTCCAAAAATACGCATCTTTTGTGTCCCGGGTTCGAACTCGAAACAAGATTCAAATTTAAGACCGGCCTTTGTGTTTACACTCGCAGTGATATTTCCTGTTGTAGACAGGAAAACTTAGAACCAAAGGACGGCCTAGAGGTCATGTGGTTCAAGTTAACCTTACAAAAATCAACAAAATTTCTCTGCTGCCTGTATCTTTCTCCTACGAACCCTCCTTACGTCAACCTCTTTCAACATTTTTCCAACACGCTGGAGCTGTTGTAAACTAACGACCCCAACACAGAGGTTACGCGAACTGGCTGAGATCCAACCGCACCGACAACGCCGGTCTAGAAGATGAGAACTTTGCGATAAGCCACAACGTGACCCAGCTAGTTGAAGAATCTACCCACATACCCGATAACCCCAATCACCAAACCAACATTCTCGATCTCTTCTTCACGACACATCCCGACCAGTACCGAGTCTCTATAACCACTCCGCTCGTTAAATCTGATCATAAACTCATCTTAGCCACGTCCAAACAAACAACCCCGCCCAAAATCACGCCTGGTACCTCTATTGTCTGGCATTATAGATCAGCCAAATGGAATGAACTAAGGGACTTTTACCTATCATTTCCATGGAAAGATGTCTGCTTTCGCTCACAAGACCCATCAACATGTGCAGAATCTGTAACCGAAATCATAGGGCTAGGTATGGACTCATACATTCCTCATGGTACAAGACGGATCTTCAACCCCAAACCCTGGTTCAACCAAGAATGCAACCGTGCGGTGCGTGATAAAAATCAAGCACATCGACTCTGGTGTGAAGTCCCGACAATTGCCAACCGAGAAGCCTTTGTCCACGTGAGGAACACCTGCAAAAGAACGATCGATCTTGCCAAAGAATCCTACGACACGAGAATATGCAACAAGCTTGTCAATGCCCCATTTATTGCATTTTCTCATTAATGATCGTGCCTAGGTATTTGTATTGTCTTACTCTTTTAATAGACTGGTTCCTCACATATATCTTACGATAGTCTTAAGTTGTTTTTGTTATCAGCATATATTTTGTTTTGCTTATGTTTAGTGATAGTCCATATTCTTCGCTTACTGTGACCATTCTGGTAATTAGCGTCTGTAGGTTTTCGTGTGTTCCAGCAAAAATAACTGTATCGCGTACCTAAGATTATTTATTCTCATGCCGTTAATTTGAATGCCCATGTCCTAATCATCAAGTGCCCTATTTACTATGTTCTCCGAGTACAGATAAAAGATAGTATGGTTATAGTATACACCCCTGACGAACACCTCTTTGTATTTCTATTTCCTCTATGTCTTCTATTCGTACTGTTGCTTTTTGGCCAATAATTTGGTAACTTCTTTAAAAAAGGCCAAAATGCACCTATGTCACAAATAAGATAAACTGTTTAGTAGGTTTTTCTTTAAAATTATTTTTAATTTATGAAACACAAACTAAAGGTAATAATTTATTTCATTTAAGTACCCTAAAAAAAATTTAGTAATATTAAACCCGATCAATGAGAATTTTAATCTAATATAACCTAGGGTTGGAAATTTAAAAACTAAGATCTTATTCACTAGTGTCTATAAATTTAATTACACAAAACTAACATGCATCACATAACCACACTATCTCTACTTTTTTACTATCACGATCACACAGCTAACTCAAAAGGCTTCACTCCATTGAGCCTTATTGCTAAGTTATTGTTGTCCAAGAGTTTAATTAACTTATTGTTCCTGTGATGATAGAACCGCTGCTCGTGGCTCTGTGCGAATTTTATACAGTAGTATTTTGTTACTTTCTTCTTGGTCTAACGTCAAGAACGACGTGTAGTCATCACAAATTAATGTCAGGTGTTATTACTCAGAACTCTTTTCACAGTCTCTCGCCATCTCCCACGATCAGCAGCAGTTCTAATGGCTTCCACTAGTGGACGCTCGGTTACTTTTGATGCAATGTCTGTCCATCTAGATGGAGAGCGTCCGCGTTTCCTCTTGCCAAGGGGTTTGCACTGGACAATCAGTCTCTCAATGTTGTCGTGACGAGTTATATGTTCGAAGAAGTTCAGTATTCGCGTTGATGTAAAGCTACTGAGACGGTTTGATGGTCCAATCTCGTTTAGCACTGACACATTGGTGCGATGTGCCGTCCACGGTATTCTTAGCATTCTTCGCCATACCCACATTTCAAAGGCGTCGACTCGCCTGTCGGCTGCCTTCATAACCCATGTCTCGGAAGCGTACCAGAAAATGGAGAACACTAGGGCATGGACCAGTGATTTTTTGGTATTGATGGATATATATATATATATATATATATATATTTATATATATATATATATATATATATATTTATATATATATATATATATATCGATCTTTCCAAATTTTATGTAATAAGGGCATCCAAAAAAACAAACTGATCTACCACTTCACAGTTGGCAATGTGATGTGGTCTGTTTGCTGTCTTATCCGATCTATCAACTATCAATACTTCAGATTTGGCATAGTTGATTTTTAGACCATACTCTTTTAATGTTCTCTCGAGTCCTTGTATCAATTCTGTAAGTTCTTCTGTTGATTTAGCGATCAGAAGAGTGTCGTCAGCATATCTAAGATTTGAAAAAAAATTTCCCATTTATGGCAAAGCCTCCTTCCCACTCATCAAGTATTTCTCTCATTAAACCTTCCGTATATATATTAAACAAGAGAGGTGACAAAATACACCCTTGTCTAACTCCCTTTTTGATATATGCTGTTCTGGAAATACGACGACCGCTCTACTTTGTTCATATAACTTTTTTATGAGATTTACCAGATGAGTAGGTACTCCCGCAACGCACAAGATCACCCACAACTTTGACCATTTTACATTGTCGAATTCTTTTTCGTAGTTGACAAAACACATATACATGGGTGCATAGTATTCCCTGGCCTTTTCCATAAGTATTCGGACGTTTAGTATTTGTTCTCATGTACCTCACCCTTTGACAAATCCTGACTGTTCAGGTGCTATTTGGTAATCAAGGAAGTAACCAACCGAGATCGAAGAACATACAGCATTATTTTGCTCGCATGTGAGATCAGTGAAACCAGACGATAATTGTTACAGTCCATCGTTGATCCCTTCTTATGAATAGGTATTATAGTGGATACAGACCATTCGTCTGGCCACACTCCGTTGTTCCAAATTTGCTGGCATAACAGATGTAGAAATTTAATATTCCTCTCCTCAAGGGCCTTCCAGACCTCCGCAGGGATCGAATCTATTCCGGTGTACTTTTCTTTCTTAAATGCTCTGATTGCTGCGACTACTTCACTCAAAATGATATTCGGTTCATTTTCCGGGCTTATTTGTTCAAGAGATTCGTAATTATCATCATAGAGTGATGTACAGTAGTCTTTCCAGACGTCGAGCGCATCGTTTATATTAGTTATTAGGGTGCCGTTCTTATCTTTAATGAACCAAACCCTAGGTTTAAATTTACGAGTGATTATTTTAATTTTTCCAAACAGGTCTTTGGTTCGATTATTAGAATGATGTTCTTCAATGTCTTTACATAGTTCTTGGTAATACGAATTCTTGTCTTCCCTGCAACGTTTCTGTCTATTCCTCGATAGGACTCTATGTTGTTTCCTTCTCTCAGCGTCGTATAGACCTTTTTCTTTAAGTTTCCTACTTCTTTCACATAGAGCTATAGTGTCATCTCCCATCCAGGGCTGCCTTCTAACGACACCGGAGCCTCGATTTTCTTTAGTCATTGTTGTCTCTAATATCGCTATTTTCACGTTTTCCCATGGCTGATTTGCGGTAAATGTATCCGAGTTAAACTTTTTTTCTATTTTTTGGGTGACGAACGAGTTAAATTTATCGATATCAGTTGGTAGGGTGATTCTAGGTGTTTTCTTTTTAAACATACTTTTAGTTTTATTTTGAAAGTGGACATAAGTAATTGATGATCGCTACCAATGTCAGCTGAGGGTAGCGTTTTTGTGTTTGTTATTGATGATTTCCAGCGTAAATTGATTAACATGAAATCTATTTGATTTTTATATTGCCCATCAGTTAAGCGCCAGGTAAATAATCTTCTTGCATGTTGTTGGAACATCGTATTGGCAATAGTGAGACTATTATCTAAACATAACTGTAGGAGACGTTTTCCCCTCTCGTTATGTTGGCCCAGTTCATATTTACCAATCACTGATCGTTGATGATCATCATCTTTCGTACTTCCAATTTTGGCGTTAAAGTCCCCCATAATGATGCTTATCTCTTTAGATGAGAAGTTGGATAGAGTTGTTTCTAAGACGTTATAGAAATTATCAATCTCATCATCATTCGCACCAGAAATGGAGGCATAGACCAGGACAAGATTGACTCTCACAGGACTTGAGTTTAAAGTTAGGGTCATAATTTTTTCATTTATACATTGGTAAGCGTCGACCGCCAGGGACATTTTCCTAGAGACGAAAAACGCAACACCTTCCGAACTTTTGTCTTGATTTCCGGAGAAGAACACGGTATAGTCGGATGACCTGTAATATCCTTTTCCATGCCAATGGGTTTCTGTAATTCCACAGATCTCTATTTTATGTTTCAGTAGTTCTTTTTCTAGGAGCAATGTTTTGCCAGTTTTATTCAGGCCTTGTGTATTCCATGTGGCGAATCGGTGTTTATCTTGATGGAAGATCCGAGGCTAAACTTTGGTATAACATACATGTGATGTTCATGGGAAAAATACGTGAGGTAGTTTCCCCTTGCTTACCTCACGGAGATAGGATCTGGAAAGGAAAGTAAAGGTTAAAAGTGAGGATATAGAGGTTAGGACATGATTTATCTCCAAAGGGATGGGAGATAGATCAAGGCTCGCGTAGGCAGGGTCGCATCCCTGAGGTAGATCTGTGTTCCATCGGTATCATGAAATCCGCTACCACGAGTGGTAACTAATTAGTCAGCGTTCATTTTCCTATGTCAAGCTTTTCTCTTTTTAGGAATCAGTGTTTCTTTTGAACTTTTGAATACTGTATGCCTCGAGGAAAACTTCCGCTGGAAATGAGATCACGTAGTTTTCCTAATAAAGGTTATTGTTGATAGTAGTACAAAGTATCAAAATAGATTAATTTATCGGTATTGTTACGCCTGGCATAATTACATTTGGCATTGTAAGATCGATTTTTCTGGAGTTACTAGGTTATTGGGTCCTCATTCTAGAATCCTGACCAAGTCCTTATTTATTTCGTTCACATTCCTAACCTATTCGTTTCCGGTTTCACGGGCTAATATCAAAGCTCTGGAAGAGAAAGCGGTATGAAAGGTGTTGGAAAAAACTCCATATAATATTATTACCCCATATGGAATATGTAGGTTGGAGTAATTGTTGCTATTGTTGCCCAAAACAATGAATTTTGGTATTAATAAATAAATTAGACTTTTTGAAACGATTTGTTAAATTTAACAGAAAATAAAGTTCTTTTTAATATTGATATCTCCAATTCTCAACATTTGTCGATCGTGACAGGACAGTTCAATGGAGAAATCAAACCAGTTATAGAAAGACAGAACTCCATTGAGGCGGTCATTATCAAAGATCCAAGTCCTTACTTGGATAGCTTACTGAAGGACAAACTATCCATAAAAAAGACGTAATGGCTTGTTTAAACCAATTAAAGGTTAGAGGATAAAAGCCACCGTCTCTACATTTTGGATGAACAAATTCGAGAAAAACTATTCGCTTGGGTCACGAAGAACGATTTCATTATTATATAACAGCGAAATGTTAGAATTTCTAGACAATCAAAACCTAATCCGAAGGCTCAAACGAACAGAACCTTTTGAACTTGCGTGAAAAGTGACAGTTTAAGCTCAGTTCAGTGAACCTTAGCCACAACAGTGTAGTGTGCATAAACATTAGTAGATTGGGTCAATACAAAATGATGGTTTATCGCAAGATTGGGTGCATTGTCTCTTTCAATAAATAAAAAAAACTTCACAAATAATATGTACTAAATGTATTGAACTGGTAATATTTTGATCCTTTTTATTTTTTCCAATGAAAGTATGTAGTACTCTGGCAAATCTATCAGCTTTTACCCTATCACATATTGTCAAGCAGATCTTTTAAAATAGAGCTATTAACCCAATCAACAACCAATACGTATCATCATTTGTCCATTATAAAGCGATTGCAGATGAGCTCTTTATTATAATTCTTTCACCTTCATTGAGCCGACCATCAGAGAATTTTAACATATCTTTCTTTACACTTACACAGCTTCAGATACCAAGGACCTTTTTTATTTGAATTTGTACATCCATCATACTTCTTTATTACCTTTATGGAATTTCCATTAAATAGAAAAGAAAAACAAGAGTAAGAAATATTAGAAGATAAAAACACTTTTTTTTATCCTGTGTTTTAAATGAGATATTTTCATTTGTACAGTTTATTATCCATAGGAACTTGCCACAAAGGATAAACAAAACAAAAGAATGAAAGTAATAAATTAATATGTTGATTGTAATAATTTAATTAAAACATTTTTTAGACTTCTGTACATTCAAATTCAAAGGCTACAAGGTTGCTTTATAGCTGAAGATTTGGAATCATCAAAAGACTTTACTAGATTTTTTTGTTCCTATATGTTAAAAGAAGCGAAAACTAATGAATACCTGCAATTTCCATACCATGATATATTTTTAGAACAAAGTAAGTTACTAGAGCTCTTAAATAAATTTCGATGTGTCGTTTCTTCATTCGTATTGATCATTCTACGAGAGCCTTATTCAAATTGATAAAAAATAATAACAAGCTGTAGCTAATTGATAAAGACATTTTTTATTTATTATCATTACAGGGTCAATTTATATTGTTTCATTTATTTTTTAGCCGTACTTTGTGGAATGGAAGGTTATTCAGATTTCATAAATAAAAAATGGTTAAAATCAATTCTAAACTGGCAAAATCCAGATGGATGTTACGAGAGTGTTTCCAAAAATGTTAATATGGACCTTTATCATATTCAAAAACGTACAAGTCAAATTTTTGATAATGGTTGTACAGACCACTCGACTGGCTTAGGAACAGCTGCATTGGCTTTGTATTTTAAATATTTGTTAATTTGAAATTTAATGTACTATATGTATATGCAGATAAAATGTACCCATACAATTGATTATGATTGTGCAAAATATTTTCATTAAAAAAATTTAAATAAATCAGATTTCACTTTTTATCACAACTTTTCATTAAAATAAGTTATTACAAATTGTACGACTTATTAACATTTTTTTTTTGCCAAAAAAAGATTCTTATTATTTTTTTAAGTATTTAGAAAAAAATTAGCACTTGGAGTGTACATTTTAGAAATAACAAACAAAAAATGGATAAGGAATAAAAATAGCTAACTGATTTACATCGGAGTTCAACATAATGGAAGAGCGGCTGCAGGCATAGGATGCCTTATACATTAGAAATTGGAAGAAGACATAAATATAAATTACTAGCTAAAGAGACATGTCAAAGGTCCACACTTTATGCCCAAAAAATCGGATGTCGAATACCGATTTAAACCGAATTTGTTACCATACAGCCACATCTTTACTTCTTCTACATGATTACACATTCCCGCTTAAAAATATAAGCGTAAACTTCTTTGTTTATCGTCAAGCAAGGCTATTTAGCAATCGTCGTGTTTTGTTGGCTTTTCATCCAGTTTAGCAATGCTGATCCCTTTCAATGGTAATTTATTCCTACCGAGCCTGAAAGCATGGTAAACCTCCCAAACTTTTTTATGCGTTACAATTAAATTAGTATTGTAACACCATTGGTTTCATAAATTATTTTTAAAATGTTTTTGCCTCCCAGCAATTTTTTGAAAAGCCAGTTTTTATCGGTATTTTTCAGTATCCTTTAAAAATTCTTTAGTTGGCTGTAGACTTGTAGTTTCTACGGATAAATAAAAAACAGTTGCTTTAACAATAACATACTGTCAATTGAAAGGGGCCCTGATGCACCTATTTCTTGGCCAGCCAAAAGTCCAGATATTAATCCTATTGATTTTTGCTTCTGGGGTTTGATGAAAGAGATATTGTGTTGAAATAATCGACAAACAAAAGCTGAGGCGTCGAATCATTGAAGGTGCAAATCGATTTCGCCAGATGCCAATGATCTTGGGGCCATTTTGAACATTTATTATAGTAAATACTAAACATTTGTAGATATTTTTTATACCTGCGAATAACATGAATTCTCAGTTATAACTTACTTTTTGTTACTCAAATTTTTTTAAGGATAATGAAAAAGAGGCCGTATCTCGATAAAAAATGGCTTTTCACAAAAGTGCTAAGAGCCAAAAACAATTTAAAAATGATGTATTAAACCAATAATGTTACAATACTAATTTAATTGTAACGCATAGAAAAGTTTAGGGGGTTTTAGGGGTTCAAAACCCCCCTAAAATTTTTATGGGCTATACAGATTTCATGGTTTTATATAAAAAAGATGCTCTTATCATAAGAAAGCCATGTATCCATTTTCTTCACAATATAAAACAGTTCATGAAATATTGGAAAAAATCGATTTTCATTTTGTACTTTCCACTTTTTTTTGAGTGCACATTTGCATTAAGTTAAAAGTTATGTTCTATCAAGTTATTTTTGACCCCAGAATATGTGGTTCAATTCATGACCTACCTTTTTGTTACACCCTGTACAACATACTATAGTATGTCACTTAACATTTAAAAGTTAGATTTGGTCAAACCGGAAATGACTGAATATTGGTATTATGCTTTTTTAAGAGGACATCAGGTCTGTATAAATCGTTCTAAAGGTCTGTTAGCCTAGTTCTTTGTCAAATTGTGTCGATATCGAAGACTTCAACCTGATTGTAGCATAATTACCAAGACTAGGTTAGATTAAGTTGGAATGTTCGGTACACCCATTCTTTTGTTTTTATTAAGACAACCTTTAGATGTAAGAAAGTTCATTAAGGACTCTGGCCGTAGCAAACTAAAAATATCTCTGAATATTTTTTTTAATATAGATTGCTGTTTGTGTTCAAACTACGACGTTGCATAAAGGCAGTCGGCGACGTTATAGGTACCTATTTTTAAAATTAATTTTTCATTTATGAATCTTGTGGCTATTGCTGCTGGAAAGTAAATCAAAACCAAGAAATACTACTACGTCATAAAACTTAAAATCATTGCAAGTAAACTGGTTGAGATTATTTTAACTGGATCAAAAGTTTTAAGTTCTTCTGCTTCGGGTATTTCAAATTAGGCGATAGTTTATTATTAGTGCCATTTATTGAATTCTATAATTTTGAGTACCTTGTACAAAAACTACAAATAAAAACTTCGATACGGATAAACAATCATTTTTTGACTAGATACCATTTCTGATAAAATGAAAACGTGAAGTAGTGGTAAATTATATCACTCCTTAGATTACAAACTAAATGTGGCACATCGAGTGTTTATTGTTAATTTTTTAGATTTTTACCTGATAAATATGATTAAATGATCGTTTAGAAATATTGGGAATAAGAAAATTCCTATCATAAATAGATAAGAACATTGTTTGAACGTTAAGAAATTGATAATTATAAATAATGAATACACCTGATGTAATTCTTTAGATATTTATTTTATTATTCATCTTTAAATTTATTTAATCCTCACGACATTTGCATGCAGCGAGAGTAAATTAAACAAAAAATAAAAAAATGTTCACATACCTACATAGGTATATACATAATTAAAATAACCTATAAAATTATCTAATAAATGATATAGGAACTATTGTTGATAAAATATTAGAAAATGATTCAGACATTTACTTAATTGATTATCATTTTGTACGATTTTGTAGTCCACAAACATTGTTACATTTTTTTTTAAACTTCTGAATCATTAGGTATTACTTAAATAATTGTAAAGCATTTATAAAGGTTACAAGTGGTTGTGATACCAAAACAAAATAGACGACTTATTTTTAACCTTTACCCTAGTATTTGGTTCCAAAATAATATACTGCGCGTTCTTATTAAAACTATCCACTACCACTATAAATATTTTTTTTATGATAAACATGGAGAAATAATGAAATGTTACATAGATATTTTATAGAATACTTGCTAAACATATGATAACATTTACAAAGTTTTAAACTTTTTAGAAATCGTCATTAATTACTAAATAAAAATGACGCAGGTAAACTTAATTTATTTTTTTACATTTTTATTTTATTACATTATCTTTATCACACAATATAATTTGCTAATTTGTATAAAATCTTTAATATGTTTTCATTCTTTTGCGACAACTTTTCGTTATGGTCTTAAAATTAACGTAGATGTCTTTGTTAATTTTTTATCTACTGTCTTTTGATTTGATATAATCAAAGGCTAAGGACAGTATATCTTTGGACAGGAAGTCGAGTGTCGAAACAAACTGAGCAAAAATTTTTAAAATTACCTACAGACAAAAAATAAAAGTTGTTTAAAATTTTTACGATTGATTAAAAGAATTAACAAAGAATCAACTACACATTTTTATTATATACTAGAGGTGACCCGTGAGAATTTTTCGCACCGATAGCGGTCAGTTACGTAATATAATAAAGTAAAAATAAATAAATGTAAATATTTATTAATTTTTAATATTTTAATTTGCAAAATAGTAACGAAATTAGTCTTATATTATCATTATTTTCCTAGATGGTACTCGCGACTTGGTCTGCGTAAGATTAGTACTTCTCGAAGGAATTCATCCATCTATCTTTATACCAAAATTTAATACTCATTCGTGTGCTTACATAATTCGTGCTCGGCACTCGTTTATAACTTACACACTTATATAATAATGATGACTTATTCCATTTATACAGTAAATAACTGAAATGTATTTTTTTTCAAAATAACATAATACACACTTGACACTGACAAAGAAACTTAAAACTGACAGGTGTCAATTTAATTTAGTTTATTGTCAATTTAAAATTGACTAATGTCAGTTAGCAATTTATGTAGCTAATTTGATTTTAACTAATGTCATTTTGATTCTGATTGCTGCCAACATCCATTCATACATACTTACAAACTTTCACGTCTATAATAGCCTATGTGTTATTTTTATGCATAAAGAACATAATTGTAAAGTTTCATTAAAATCTATTCTGAAGTTTTTGCGTGAAAGAGTAACACACATCCATACATACATACATACGAGTACATACTCACAAACTTTCGCGTTTATAATATTGGTAGGATTTTTATAAGTATTATTAAAATTTGTTAAAAAATATGCAGATAATTAAAATATTGTTGATTTTTTAGAATAAAACATGAAGTGTGAGACTATATTTTTAAAATTATAGCCATAACTACACAACTTAATTATGGTTTTAATAACAAACATCTTTGACATCGTTTTTTATATTTTATCAAAAAAAGCGTTTAATTACTAATAAAAAGTAGTTTTCTTAAGAAAGTAAATTGTTAATTAAATAAAAATGTTAACCAAAAAAAATTTTATTTTTTTATCGTATCCACTTTAATTATTTTTTTGTCTAGATAAACAAATATGTAATCAAATAGATACTGATCAAAATGTAATAATTATTTGTAAAACCCATTACTTAAAAGCTTATCAATTTATTGGAAAAGTCAAAAAATATATTGCGTACAATTGTTAAAATTAAATTATTGCGACAGTTGATGATTTCGATAAAATGTCCGTCTTTTTTTGTATGACCAAGTAAATTCATCGATATAAATAAAATAACGGAAGATTCCAGCCAGAAGATTCAGATCGACTAACTTCTTTTATTGTCCGCTCTAGACGCTCCTTAAAAAACTGAACAGATATATAAAACCTGGAGGCTGCCCATTTTAATTATTCCATTAATTTATTCAAACTTAATAGGTTTTAGTTTGCGAAGCTTGGTACTAACTACTGCTAGTATTCAAATAGAACAGAGTTTTAATCAAAGTGGGAGAATTTCAGAGGTTAATTAATACAGGAATAGACGTACATGCATACATACAGACATATAGTCAGGCACATATGGGCAAAGACCACTTCTTTGCTCCGGCTATGGTTCTTACACACGTCTTTTACTTCTTCTACTTTCATCAGCGCTTTCAACCGTCAACCAGCATTCACACTCGCCTTATTAATCTGTTTCATCAATCTTCTTTCATTCATCCTCTTCACGTATCCAAACCATCTAAGCATCTCTTATCACACTATTCCTCACTTTAACCCTCTGAGCCACTCCAGATATACTTCTCAAACTACTCATTTCTGCAGCATCGATCTTATTTTCATGTTTCTTTTGCCAAACCCAACATTCACTACCATACATAAGTGTAGGAACCAACACTCTATGCACAGCCAGATGTGCCTTTTTTGATACTTTCTTTGATACTACTTTGATACTTTACTTGTTTCACTCTTTCTCCCTTAATCAGAACTTCACAGTTTGTCATGCTTTCTTCTCTTTTAAAAGCCATTACTTTCGTTTTGCTACATTTATTTTTATCCCTTAGATTTGCAGAGCATCATGCATAACATTAATCATCGCTTGCAACTCCTCTTCAGATGACGCCAATATGACTTGATCATCGGCGTAAAGAAGGCATTTTTTAAACAATCGTCTATGCATAACAGCCATGGCGAAGTCACACATCCCTGTCTCACACCTTTTTCGTTGTTAAACCAGTCCGTGTAAGCTCCGTTTATCCTGGCACAAGTAGTGGAATCCTCGTAAAGTGATTTCAGTGCTCGTATTAAACTACCGCTCACCCCATACATAGACAATCTCGACCACAATTCACTCCTAACCACTCTGTCATAGACCTTTTTCAAGTCTTGTCATAGACCTTCTGACTTCTAGCCAAGAATTTTTCGACTATACCTCGTAATGAAAAGACCTGATCCATACATCTCTACTCTTCTAAATCCTGCTTGCACGTCTTTTTAGTTTCATTCGTCAATCTTTTAATATTATCTTTGCATACAGTTTGCCGACTATGCTGAGTAAACTAATACCTCGGTAGTTCTTACAGTCCTACTTTTTTTTATCTTGGGATGAGCGACAATAGACCCATTGAAGGTCGCAGTGGAGGGAATTTCCACTGTTAGTATTTTTATGTCATTATCACAAGCCATTGCTGAAGAGAGTCTGCACATGTTTCATTACAAAACTTTTTTGTTGGACGAGAGTTATTTTTGTGTATACTATGTATATAAAAAGTTGGCCTTGAAAAGCGCCTTTTTAAGGAAATATTTTATTTGGTTTGGTGATATCGGTATTAAAAGTATTAGTCGACAAAAGTCAATACCAGAGGACGCGGACGCACGATTGTTTTGTGAAACAATCTTCGTGGAGGCTACTTCAATGTCCCCCAATAGAGGAATAAATATGCATAACTATAGTATTTTTCAGGCACATTTTTAGATATTGAAAGTGCATTTAATATCACACCACATCAAGTGATATGTAGAGAGGCTGCTGGAAGAGGTGTATCGAAGAAACTTCTGGAGTGGATCTGAGGCATGCTAAAGCTGCGAGTGACAGCCTTACAAGGTAAAGATGAGGTCACTGGATAGGTGAGGAGTGGCTACCCGTAAGGAGAAGTACTTTCCCCGCTCTTATGGTTTTTAGGGGCCGATAAGCTTCGATAGTCTGGTGGCACAGGTTACAGAAGTCATCAGCCTAGACAATGCTAGAGCGTACCAGAGCTCTAATATTAAGGGTCGCACTTGGTGTCACGCGATTATTAGAACTACTATTTATGTATTGTCAGTCAGAGAAGAATCAGCAAAACACGACCTATCGCTAAAGTTTTGCAAGACTTAGGTTAGTGGTATTACCCCTCTTCCTGAGACTTAAACTTGTGGTTTATTGCACTTTTCCTCGACTGGTCAAAAACTACTCGAAAAGTTTCGCTTTCTTCCAAAAGACTAGTTTGGCCATGGTGCATAAAGGATCTACCACTTATGTAAATTCTCCTGGTCCACTTCCTATTTGGAGCCTTGTTCAGGAGCACCCTACCCTGACAACAACCGTCACTGACAAATGGTGCTCTTAACTATGCTAAACTTATACCGATAAGAACGATTTATGTTGATTTATTACTCTCTATTAATCTTGAACAAACTTTAAAATGGTACTTACATTTCTACGGATATCAAAAAATCATCCCCTAACGAGTTTTAGAGTCCACTATGTTTTATTTAAATGATTCATTTATTTGACGAATGATGAAAATAAATTTAACGCTTTGATCAGTTCTAGTTCAAAATCACAACCACCAAAATGCCTTTCTAAAAATAGCCGTTTTAATCGTATTAAAAAAATATATTTCGAATGTAAATAAGTCTACGAGTATCATCGTTATGGCAGGATTTTTCGTTCTATTCTGTTTAAGAAGCAACCAATTTAAATTCATGCTTCGATTGAACTGTAATTTAATGAGTTTCATAAATGTTCGTCAAGGGAGATAAGCAGGAACAAATTCCCCTTAACAACGCTATTTTGTTCATAATTCTTGACTTAGTTATGAACCTATTAATTGTAGTTAAGAATTAATTATACAATTATTTAAAATGCTACCAAGTAAAACATTTTAACAATTTTCATGGTATTCCTTGAGGGCGCTGTCTAAGTATGAGAGAATCACAGCTTCTAATGAATAGATAATAAGTTAAAGTTATGGTTCTAAAAAACTAAAGGCGTTTGAAGTAATTTTAAAATAATCAGATCTTTCTATAATATTCGTATAAGCAGTATTGTTTTCAATATATAGCTTTAAATAACTTTTGTGTACAAACATCAAAATAGCAATACTATTATAATTGATATTGCAAAATAGCAATACTATTATGATGGGGTGCGACGTGTAAACAACCTCCAAGATGGTGCACCCTGGGCAACGCACTGCGCCAGCAGAGCGGCAAAAAGTTTACACAAATGGCGGCCGAACTAGACAACGAGTCTCTCACGGCTAACACGAACAAGTGCAACCAAAACGAGAAAAACGCTCTTCTCAGAGTAAGAAGACAATAAATATCGGACCCTCCGTCCGAATTTTGCAGTTGAACATAGAGGGTATAAGCCGTGACAAATGCGAGCACCTTTGCAGAGTGGCCAGGGAAAACCAAATTGATGTTATTGCACTGCAGGAAACACATTTAGCAAATGAAACCGAATTGCCAACTAGAGCTAAGGTCCCCGGTTACAAAGCAGTGGAAGCAATCCTTTCGGAAACGTATGGATCTATCATGTACCTGCGCAGTGACCTTGACAACTTTACTGTAGGAACGAAGACCAATGCAAATGACACAGAAACTATAACAATCGAACTCCCCCAAATACGTATAGTCTCAGTATATAAACCACCCCACATAAGATGGCCAAATCCTCCACTCCTAAATGAAAATATCCCAACAATTTTTCTCGGGGATTTCAATTGCCACCACACCAGCTGGGGATACAATACTAATGACGACAATGGAGAAACTTTGATGCAATGGATTGAAGAACAAGACCTATATCTCATTTATGACGCTAAAGACCTGAAAACTTTCCGTTCAGCACGATGGCAGACAGATACCAACCCTGATTTATGTATTGTTTCCACTGATGAGAAACGAACCCCTCCTGCCACATAAGAGGAGGGTGCTCCCTAGCTTCCCTCGCACTCAACACCGCCCAGTCATTGTAACCATTGGTATACAGGTCCCACTGATAGAATCAGTCCAAAAGCCAAGATGGAACTTCAGAAAAGCGGACTGGCCTACATACAAAAGAGAAATGGAATCAAACATACGGTTCGTTCCACCTAAAGTCGAAAACTACACCAGGTTTGCTGGCCTCATGATTTCGTCGGCCAAGAGAAATATTCCCAGGGGACATAGAAAACACTATATACCATGCTGGAATTCTGATACAGAAAACTTATATCAAGAGTACAGGGAAACAAATAATCCTCAAGTGGGAAGACGACTGCTGGAATCTCTAAACCAACAAAGAAGGGAAAGATGGGAAGAGACTACAGAAAACCTGAATTTTACCCACTCAAGTCGAAAAAGTATTGAGACGACTGGGGGCTGCAACCCACATACCAATCCCCAAATCAACAGTATCGCCAAATGAGGTTGCGAAACACATCAAAGAAAGAGCCGAATGCGTAACCATAAGCAAAGAGGACATGACATCAGTACAAAATGAACTAGATCAGAAGAGGAATACATTACAAGAATCCCTTTTACTAACGACGAGGTGAACACGGCTATAAAAAGCCTTAAATTAAGGAAAGCAGCTGGCGTCGACAAGAATTTTGTTTGTAACTTATTATATAGCACTTGTAAAGCCATACGATAAATAAATAAACTATTATGATTAAAATTAAACGACTTTAAAATAATAATTAATTTTTGGCCATTTCATTACCAAAATTGGTTGCCAAATTCGGCTACATTCTTTTGAGCAACAATTCTTTTATTTTTAGTTTATTTTGCTCAAATTTACTTCTCGTATTTTACACAAGTATCGTGAGTGCGAAGATGCCAAATAATGTATAAAAATAAAAATAAAATAAATATACAAACAAAGTAAAAAATTTATCACCAAAGTGGATTTACAATAACAAAAATAGATGTCTCTTGGTGTACGCAATTTGTTATTAAATTTCTCTCTCTCTCTTTCTCTCTTGTCCTTTTACTCTCGAGAGAGTATGGTGACATCATGTCTCAATTGCTCGGATCGTAGTTCTCCATCCTTCTCTGTCTTGAACTGTAAGAAAAGCTTCTTGCAGACCGTGACCAATGATTTCTTTGGTTTGGTCCACCCAGCGCGTCGAAGACCTTCCTCTTGGTCGCTTACCATTGATTTTTCACTTTACAATAAGTTTTTTCAGTCCATTCGTTCTTCTTGAAATGTGCCCAAAATACCGTAGGTATGATTGGTTTATCCTGGTTGATAGCCTCGTGGTGATTTTTAGTTTTTTAAGAATTGACACGTTAGTACGGTGTTCTGTGTATGATATTCGCAGCATTCTTTTATAGGCCCACATTTCAAAAGCATCTATTATTCTTTGATTGGCCATTTTTAAAGTCCAAAACTCAGAGGCGTATGTGGCAATAGGAAAGATGAAGGAGTTTAATAATTTCAGTTTGTTGCGTTGAGATATTGCAGAGTCTTTCCATATTTGACTTAGTTTTATTGTTGAGTTACGTGCTATGGCCAGTCCGCGTTTAATTTCTCCATCACAGCCGCCTTTGTTTGTAAGAAGTGATCGTAAATAGTTAAATTTCTCAATCACTTCAAAACCATCGATCTGTCTAACATTGGCAGGGTTGTGGTCTATTATCATAATTTTCGTCTTCTTTTTGTTCAACGTAAGACCATATTCTCTGCTTATCCTGTCCAACTTTCTCATGAATTCCGGGGGTCTTCTTCCGAACGAGCTATTATTAAGGTGTCATCTGCATATCTAAGGTTAGTAATTCTTAAATTTCTACAAATTATTTAAATTTTTTCGATGATTTAAGTTGTTCTAGAATTTTGTCGATTTTTCAAATGGCTAATTTGGGCGCGTGACTCAACTTACTGAGTTTTGTAAGTTAAGAGGATCAATTTAAGAGTAGTAGATACTGAGTTGTGGGAAGGAATCGCTCCACAAAACAACCCTCGTATTGGATATCTCTATAACTATAATGCATAAAGCAGATACACATTTTATAGATTTTAGTTCTGAAGCATTAAAACATATTTAAAAACTTTTTTACCTAAAATTTACCCATTATTCGACATTTCAAGTAACCATCAGCCACTCATTACATTCACGGAGTCAGAACAGAAATTCACAGAGATTTAGAAATGACTGGATTATGTATTGCCATGGCCAATATGTTTGAAATTCTAAGTTCTGCAAAATGCATCACGAAAAAATCTTGATTAAAGAACCATAAAAAATAAAACTGAAAAATTATTTAATGTAAGTAAAAACCAGGTCCGAACAGTTACAGAACTCCTTATTGGTCATAAACCAATCAAGATGCCTCCACAAAATGGAGTTGTAGAGG
Organism: Agelastica alni; assembly: GCA_950111635.1. Classification (NCBI taxonomy): domain Eukaryota; kingdom Metazoa; phylum Arthropoda; class Insecta; order Coleoptera; family Chrysomelidae; genus Agelastica; species Agelastica alni. Next base: position 38,280,157 of record OX467715.1, read on the forward strand.
CAATCTAAATTCTTATGAACCATGCATCATCACTAACATAGCAAACAAAAATTACACTATTGGAGCTTATTTCTTACTTTTAGTTTCTGTTCTAAAAACATCGTAATATCTGTTCCGAAATATAATTGTGCTGTAGTAAAATCAAGTTGTGTTTTTTGATGTGTTAGTTCTACAAACAGTAAAATTGTTTTTATTTTTATTTAGTTTATCGTAATTATGTTAGTAGCTAATAGTACATTAGTTAGTTCAATATAATTATTTGTGAAGTGTTAAGTGATTTTTTTTTGCATAAGAGAAAAGTAAATTAAATAAAATACATCCATAAACACCTGAATTGATTCGTAGTAAAGATCAAAAAATAATTTATAATGTATATTACTTTATGAAAATCCAGAAAGAACAGGGTCTTACAATCCCTCTGAACAATGTGTACGATAGATTAGCTGAAGCTTGTGGAGTTTGCATTAGTACGGTAAAACGCATCGTTAAGGAGGCGTATAGAAAATCACCAGGCAGTTTCTTTAAGTCACTAAAGAAAACCATACTGAAACATTCAACATCCAAAGGAGCAGTTAAGGAAAAAATCATTGGAAAAATTATTTATTCGTATGCAGCTATTCATAAAGAAAGACCTACAATGAAAACGGTATTTAAAGCAGTTAAAAATAAAAAAAGAATTAATTTTACAAGAAAAATAGATTTTTTTAGAATATTAGTAAAAAAAATTGGATTTAGGTGAAGAAAAACTGACAATAACAGGGAAAATTCTGGCTGAAAAGTTTAACATTAGAGACAAACGAACATTTAAAAAACATTTAAAAATATATAAAAAAAGATAGACGTAGGTACCCAGTATATATTGATGTGAAACATATATCCATAGTTCCTATACCGTACCTAAGGCATGAAACGATGGCAAAAATAAATGTTTAACATCACCAGTGCCACCAGTATCCAAAAGTTTTTAAACTCAAATTACCTCTTTTCAATCTTTTCCTTTAACCACTCTTTTCCTGGCGAGAAAAGTACTTGTTACATTCATGCGGTCCTTGCTGAGTAGCAATAATTAGAATTGTAAAATGTTTATAAACATTTTGAATACTTGTTTTGAAAATTATAACACTTCATTTCGTATGTTGGTTCATGTAAAATTTTTATCAATTGTTGCTGGAGAAATTAAGTAGGTACACCGTTATATTTACCCTTTCTTTAATAAATAAAATGGTAAAATTATACCTAACTTAAATTTTTAATCGCAATCTTAATTTTGCAAATTTGCCAGTGCTATTAGCATTTATTCTACGGCAAAGACTAATGTTGTAGCTAAAAGTCCAGGAGACATTCCAACCTCTACATAGGAAAACTATCTTACAGACAATATGATAAAACGCTAAAAATAGTCATACACATACTATCAAAATGTGAAGCATTGAATCGCAGAAGACAGACAAGGTTCGGGCATATGCTATCTTTCGAACGATACAACAGCCAACCAGTGAAAAACATGTACCAATTGGTACAAGGAACGAGAGATACAAAATGGGTTTAACATCTTCCAACTGAAATACACTGAAAGCCCTAGAGGCTGAAGGGTGGGTAAAATCTGCGGAGTTGGTATATAAGACCTTTCTTTTCTTTTTTTTTAAGACAATGCTTATTTCAAGTAGGATCTAATAATACAGGTTTATAATAATAATATCCACTCAAGAAGAATTATTCCCATCGATCGTCCCGCATCCGTGCAACGTGGCCAGCCCAGTTCTACTTAAGCTTCGCAATACCTCCAACGACATCGCTGGCACCGGTTCTTCCGCGCAAATCCTCGTTTCTTATGTGGTCCTTCAAGGTCACACCAAGCATGGATCTCTCCATCTTCCTCTGTGAAACTCTAAGTTTCTTAGCTGTTGCTGTTGTTAGTGTAAGGGTTTCTGAGCCATACGTCATCACTGGCAGCACGCACTGATCGAAAACCCTTCTTTTTAGATTGACGGGGATGTCACTCTTGAAAACGTCTTTAAGTCTTCCGAAAGATGCCCATGAGAGAGTGAGCCTTCTCTTTAGTTCGCATATCTGGTAATCCCTTGAGATCCTGACCTCATGGCCAAGGTACACATATCTATCTACCATTTGAATTTCAGCTCCGCCAATTTTCAAGCCACAGCTGGAAACAAGGTTTGTCATGAATTTTGTTTTTGCCATATTGATATTTAGACCGACTTTTCCACACATCTCTTGCAGGTCCTGCAGCATCAGTCGCATTTCTTCTAGATTGTCCGAGAATAGCACTATATCATCTGCAAAACGTAAGTTGTTTAGGTTCTTGCCATCTATGTTTATACCTCTCTGAACGCTCACTGTTACCTACTAAAAAACCTTCAGTGTGTTTTTGTGGGTTATTGTCTCATCTTCTTCTTCATGTACCGTCTCCATTACGGAGGTTGGCTATCATCATTGCTATTCTGACTGTGGAGGCTGCGGCCTTAAACAAGTCGGATGACGTGACATTAAACCATTTTCGCAGATTTCTAAGGCAATGCCGTTAACTCGTATTCCACCGGTATCATTTTCAAGGGCTTTTGTGAAGATTTCCTCTGAATAGACATTAAAGAGGAGTGGTGAAAGAACACACCCTTGTCTAACTCCTCGTTTGATTTCCACTGCTTTCGTCAACTCAGATTGGACGCGAACCGACGCACTTTGGTTTAGGTATAATTTCACTATTATTTGTATATCTCTTGCGTCAAGGTTTTTTCGTTCCAGTGCTTGTATTAGTTGCTTGTGTCTCACTTTGTCGAACGCTTTATTATAGTCAACAAAACAGGCGTATACTTTTTGGTTAACATCAAGACACCGCTGCATCAAGACATTGTACGCAAACAGAGCCTCCCTTGTGCCGAGACCACCTCTAAAGCCAAACTGAGTATCTGATATATCTTCCTCTAGCTTCTTATAAATTCTACGATGGATGATTTTGAGAAAGATCTTCAGTGTGTGGCTCATAAGACTAATCGTACGATGTTCTTCACATTTCTTGGCATTGTACTTCTTAGGAATTGTGACAAACGTTGATTGAAGCCATTCCTTCGGTATTATTCCCGTTTCATAGATCCTATTGAATAAAGAAGTTACAGCATCCAAATGTTGTTCTTCGATCAACTTAAGCACATCTGCGGGTAGGTCGTCAGGGCCAAGTGCTTTCCCATCTTTAGCTGATTTTATTGCTGCCTGCACTTCTTCATTTAAAATAGATGGTCCAGTTTGATTGGTAGTGTTGGTAGTGTTGGTATTTATTTCTTCTCTTTGGTCGTTGAAAAGCTCTTTGATGTATTCTTCCCACAGAGTCAACTGATCTTTAATATCCAAGACAATGTTTCCCTTCTCATTTACAAGGATGTATGATTTTTGCTTCCGAAAAGTTCCAGTAAACTCTTTTATTTTTTTATGCACATTATGGGAGTCGTGTAGTCTTTGCAGATTCTCGATTTCTGTACATTTCTCCTTTAGCCAATTCTCCCTAGCCTGGCGACATTTATATTTGATGTCCTTCTGTATTTCTTTATACTTATTTTTGTCTGTATTCTTCAGGTTTCTTCTTTCTTCCATGAGAAGTAATATTTCCTCCGTCATCCAATCCTTTCGATTTATCTTTTTCTCAGGTTTCAGATGCTTCTTGCAAGGCTCTATAATGGATGATTTTAAACTTTGCCACATGTCTTCAGGTTGGTTCTGAGTTGCCGAACGGGCATTTATACACTTGTTTAGGTTTTCGTTTACGTCCTGCCATACTTTCACTTTCACGTCTTTTCTTCTTAGTAGGTTAGTATCAATTGGACTTTGGTTTAACGAACTTTTCAGCCTTTTGAGCTTCACCATAATCTCCGCCATGAGGAGACTATGATCCGAGCCTACATCTGCTCCCGGGTATGTTTTGGCACTTCTCACTGCGTTTCTATATCTTTGATTGATGAGAATATAATCGATTTGATTCCGGACTATATGGTCTTCATTGTCCTGTGGCGATTTCCATGTGTATAGGCGGCGTTTTGGTAGTTTAAAAAAGGTATTAGTTATTGTCATAGAGTTTTCTTGGCAAAATTGTAGAAGGCGATCTCCTCTTCCATTACGTTCGCCCAGTCCGTACCGTCCGATCCATTTGTCACATGAATCCTGTCCAACCTTTGTATTCATGTCACCCAGGATTATAGTGACATCCTTGTTTTTAGTCAGTTTCATGACGTCATCAATGTCCTTGTAGAAGGATTCAGCTTCTTCATCGTCTTTATCCGCTGTTGGAGCGTACACTTGGATTAGATTGAGTGTACCACAGTATGCCTCGAGTTGTAAAAGCAAAACACGTGGAGAGAAAGGTACGAAACTCTTCACAGATCTTTTAAGAGTCTCATCAAGTATAAGCGCAACTCCGTGATGGTGTTGGCTGTCGCCACTTCCCGAGTAATAGATAATCTTGTCCTGAAGTTTACTCTGCCTGCAGTTTTTCCAGCGAGCTTCACTGATTCCCATTATTTTGATGTTTAGTCTATTCATTTCCAAAATTACATTGTGTGTTTTCTCTCTATTTAACATGCTTCGAACATTCCATGTTCCAATCCTTACTGATTTTTGTAGCAGGTTGCTTTTTCTATCGGTTGCATTACTCATATCAGTCACAACTGTCCTCCCCGGAGATCCGATCGGAGGACTTACTCCGGAATTGTATTTAGTCCTGACTTCAGCCATGATGATAATGCAGGGAATATCTCTTTATGATCTTTAATGCAGTGGTTTTCCAATTTGCCTTCTGCATCCTTATGCCGTTCACTACTTGATGCAGTTCATCCGCCTTTTGGGTTGATTTCTCAGCCCAAGGACAAAAGAGTGCCCTTGCACCTTCTGGCTCCTCCACCCGAAGCTGTTGGCCAGAAAGTGGTGACTGCTTATTCCGGCAGTAATTCGGTCGTCAGAGCCTCGTTAGTTATCTAGCAGGGTGCACCGGATAACCGAAATTATCACACGAGCAGGTGAGGTTGACATTTGGGCTGGCCTCTTCATCCGCCAGCACCCCTTACACCCCATTGTCTCATGGTTGAAGATAATCTTACCCATTGTGTATATTGGCGGATATAAACTTGACGATAAAATATAAAACGTTCCGATTTATTCGACACAAAAACTAATTATTTTGAATTTTTATGCTGGATAAATATAAATCAATCCAAAACCACTTAAAACAATTAATTTGGTAATCTTTCACCCTTTTAAGTATTTTTATTTACGCCCATGCTAGGATATCTGTAGATTTATGTTTATTTTCGCCAAGTGTTTATTGTAAATGTTTCCGTAATGAACGGAACCAATTAGGTCCATAAAGAAACCTTCAAATCAAAATATGAATACGTGTTCATGACCTTAAAAAGAAGCGGTAATTGATTTTCGCATATTAAACTACGAAATTATTAAAATAAGAAGTTAAAAAATGCTGACTTTCAAAACAATCCAAACACTCAGTAAAAGTTGATCGATTTTAATAAAATGTTTACAGAATGCATGTTTAATTAGACTTAAAAAATTATATCGTTTTCAAATTAAAATTTAAAAAAATAACAATGTTATTTAATAAAATAATGTAGGTGTCCGCCGCGGTTTCTTATGCACATGATATATTTTTTTATAAGTGAAAAATCTTTTATAGAGACCTCGGCCTGTTGTTCTAAAAAGAACTAACGTTTCGGCAGAGAACGGAGAACTCAGATGTAGTTGTAGTTTTAAAATCAAAGATTTAACTTTTTTGTCAACTTTCAGAACTTCTCCAATTTCAATGTTGAGTTTGGTAGAAGAACCATGAAAGTGGGATCAACGCTGCGGAGATGAGTAGTCCGAGAAGTATAGCCGGAGTAACTCTGGTGGATACAGTGATGAATAGTGAGATAAGGGAACGCTGTGGTGTAAAAGAAGATGTGGTAGCAAAGATAGATAAAGGAATGGTTTAGGCACGTAGAGAGGATGAATGAGAAAAGATAAACAATACAGATTTATAAGGCGAGTGTAAATGGGCAAGACGGTAGTGGTCGACCTAGGTGAATGTATCTTGATCAAATCGAAATAAATAAAGTTCTCATTTATTTATTTATTTTCTCTATATAACAGGAATCCAATAACTAATTATATAGAGAAGAAAAAAGTAACAATACTGTTAAGACTTGTAGTTTCTCTGTGGGTTCGGCGATTAAAACTCTCGATACAGTAACAAAACAATGTTTATTCCAATACAATAAATTCTACTTTTACTAACAACTTAGATATTCACTTAGATATACAACTTTTACAACTTTTTATAACTATTTACATTTCTTAATTCATAAACACTTTTAAAACCGATACTGTTCCTTGTTATGATCGCTTCCCCTTTTATACCTCTATATCACAATTCTAGATCATTCCACCTGTTTCTCCACCCTTCGCGACGCGGCCTCGAGAGGTTGCTCGACCTTGCCAGACCCCGTCGGCGGCCGACAAAGTGGTCTAATACGGACACTAGCCGCGGTCGATTCCTCGGTTGCCGACAGGACCGGATTTGTAATAATACATTACATATTTAACCGTTAGTAACAACACAATTAAACTAACAATTAACGTAAAACAAGTAAACTATTGACCTAAACACTGATTTAATTTGACTGTGAGACGTCAAAAAAATGTCAAAATTACTACAATTTGAATTATAACTGTTGCACATTACAATTGCAGATACTTACTAAATAAAGGCATTTATTTGGATACCCAATCCTTTGAAGCGCCCCTCGTATTTTTAATTAATATTATTTTTTAAGCAATGTTAATATCTAACGGAAGCATTTCACTCATATGTGCCCCCGTAAGTAACAAAAACACGTTATTATTTATTCTCTATTCAACTTGCAACGCGCCATGTGCGAGGATCGAAAAATACTAAGCTCGATTTCGGAGTACAATGCTCATCGCGAGGCGATGAACGGTGCCCGTTTTGGCCAGGAGCATAATACTTTTATCATAACATTTGCTTCGCTATGGTACAATACTAAGTGCGGTACGAGGTACGGTGCGCGTTATGGCCACCGATTTTGGAGTGCGATGCTCTGATACCAGGCTGTGTGTGAAGCGATGGGCGAGGCCTCGTTATGTCCAAGATCATTTCTTCTCCTTTCATGTGCCCTATACGGTCTCCCTAACTTTGGCCATCACTCTGACTAGATCATTTCGATCTTCTGCCAAGTGTATGAGTTCTCCTACTGAACGTATATTTGTCCATTCACGAATGTTTTTCAACTATGACTGTTGCCTTCTTCCAGGTCCACGGTGTCCCTCTATTTTCCCTTTCATTTTAATTTGGAGTAGTTGATATTTATCTCCTCTTAGTATGTGACCAAGGTATGCAATTTTGCAGCATTTTATGGTGGTCATTAATTGCCCTTCTGAGGACTTCCTCATTTGTTACATGGTCTGTCCAGCGCAGCATCCTCCTGTTCAGCCACATCTCAGATGCCTCTAGTCGGTTTATTGTACTGATCTTGAGTGTCCACGTCACCGTACCATACAACAGTATTGACCATATATAACATTCAGTCATCCGTTGTCTTAGCTTAAGGTTAAAATCATCATTGCAAAGAAGCGGTCTCATTTTATTGAACGCTGCGCGCGCCATCTCTATTCTGATTTTTAATTTCTGTATCAGGGTCCAGTGTTTCCATTATGATGCTTCCGAGATATTTAAACTTTGTGACACGTTCTAATGGGGTACCATCGTGGTTTAGATTTACGTTATTCTGTACCGTACGACTCACTACCATGAATTTTGTTTTATTAGCATTGATATTCAAGCCGTATCTTTTTCAACTGTGTTAATTCTGTCTAGCAATGTTTGCATATTTTCTATTGTGTCTGATAGTATTACCGTGTTATCAGCATATATATAATTTTTGTTACGGGTAAGCCATTAATTTTAATTCCGTAGTGTCCCGGTTCTTCAAGAGCTTCTTTAAATATTCGGTCGGAATAGAGGTTAAAAAGCAGTGGAGAAAGTATACATCCCTGTCTTACTCCTTTTTGTATTGCAATATCGTCTGTTGTTATATTACACTTGCTCTTTGTCCCCAATACAAATTTTTTATCAGCTGGATATCTTGTCTATCTAATCCCTTTCCTTTTAACATTACCAGAAGTTTATCATGGTGAATTCGGTCGAACGCTTTTTCATAATCCAGAAAGCATATAAACACATCCCTACGTTGGTCTCGGCATTTTGTATATCTTTGTTATTAATTCCATATTGTCTTTATTGATTAACTTGATTGCTTTCATCGGTAATCCATCTGGCCCACATACCTTCCTATTTTTGGCGATTGAGATGGCGTGCATGAATTCGGATTTTAATATTTTAGGTCCTTCTTCGTTTTCTATGTTTAACAACACCTCATCTCTTTTACTGGTGAATGACTCAGTAATGTAATCTTCCCATGTAGTCCTTATATCTTTTTCATCTAGTATTAACTCGTTTCTTTGGTTTGTTAATGATATTGGGATTTGTTTTCTGTATGTTCCAGTGACTTCTTTGATTTTTCGATGCACGTTAAGATCGTCGTGTGCTCTAGGTAACTTATCTATTACCTCACAGTTTTCTTTCATCCAGTCTTCTTTTGCTATTTTAATTTATTTCCGTATTGACTTCTGTATTTCCTTACATTTATCATTGTCATTTTTCACAAGTCTACGTTGTTCCATTAAATTTTTGTCCACCGATTTAGTGGTGAGATGCTCTATGCATGTATTATTTATTTTTGTCCCATAAATACTTTATCCCTTTTGTTCCTGGTTCTATAATTTAAATTTGAGCCAAGTTATTGTTAAATTGTTCTTCCACTTTATTTTTTGTGCTATCCTCTTTGAGTTTAGTCAGGTCAACAGATCTTTTACCGCTGCTTTTCTTCACTCTTTTCAATCTCAGCTCGACGTTACTTACTAAAGGATTATGATCTGAGCCGACATCTGCACTAGCGTAGGCCCTTACACTTTTAACAGCATTGCGGAAACGTTTATTTATTAAAATGTAGTCTATTTGATTTCTAGTAAGATCAGGTGTTTGTAATAATCATGTCGTTGTTTTGGCAAAATTCATATAACCGGTTAGATTCACGCAAACCATAATCTCCGCAGATCACCACGTCTGCCGTGCCCGATTTTGGCATTTAAATTCCCCAAAATAATTGTAATTTGATGGTTCTTTAATGACTGTAAAACTTGGTTAATGCTATTATAAAGCTTTTCTACTTCATCATCATATTTTTTGTCAGATGTGGGGGCATATATTTGCAGTATATTTATGTTGAGAGGATTTCCCCGTAGCTGCAAAGCACCAAGCGATCCGTGATTGGTGTAAAGTTGGTAACATACTCTCGGTATTTCTTGCTGGCAGCAATTCCTACTCCGTTGGAATGATTAGATTTATCACTACCCGAGTAGTATAAGGTGTAATCTGCTTTTTTGCACATTTCGGATCCTGGCCATCTCAGTTCGCTGATGCCCATTATATCCGTCCCAACTCTGGTCATTTCTTGTATTAGGTTATCCAACTTTCCGGCTTGAAATAGGCTTCTCACATTCCAGGTGCCCGATCTTAGTTTAAAATTGGTTCTTTTCTGGGCATTTCTTAAAGTTATGATCGTCTTAGTTGAACAGGAGAGATCATTTACTTTTATAACAACATTTGCTTCCCTCACAGATGCTTTGGTAGAATACCAAATGCGACGCACCTCGCATACGAACAAAGCGCTTCCTTTTGAGTTCACTTAAATGAGTGATAAATTAAACACAAATCGCTTCGAAATATTGCTTCAAATTGAAGGTAACGTAAATTTAAAAGGATACAAACATTTTTTAGTCAATAGAAAAATTATAGCTATTGATTCTATAGACTCTGTTAGAGATCGCATTTCTGTGGCGATCTTTTATGCGATTTATTTAATGTGTCTTTAATCTAGATGCCAAATTTAAGTCATTGTCGCTCAATTGTTAAAAAAGAAACTTGAAAGTAGCGTCTGGATGCTAATAGTTTTAGAAAAATTACAAAGGGATAAATTGAATTTTGATGAAATTCTTCCAAAAATAATCTAACCGAGCTGGGTATTTTGTAAAATAAGACCATTGTTATTTAATTTTATTTTACCATCAAATAATAAATCCCAAATATGCCTTTTTACAGCGAAAACTGGCAAAACAAGATGGCTGACAAAATGTCGAGTCGGGGTAACTGCGTTTCGATTTATGTAAAATTTTTACATTTTTATTGACTTTTGTTATTCCCTAAAATCCCGGGATTTTTTAAATTTAACGGTGTACGAATTTTTTATTATTATTTTGTTATTTTTAATTTATTACTACAATTTTTAGTTTTGGGTTAATTTACATTTAATTTACAATATTTACAATATTCAATACAAAAACTAAACAATTTATACTATATCACCAACCCTTCGCAGCACCGCGATTCTTAAATAGATCCAACCAATATTTCTGGAAATATATTCCTGATTCTCGATCAAATATTCTAGATACATCGTGGCTCCTCAATTGCCGCCCGCGGCTATAAGCCATTCGCTAAATGTCGGGCGTTTGATGTTACCAAAAAAAAATGAATCATACATCATTTTGTAAATAATTCCCGTAGCCTCAGGACAATTATTGGGTACAGGGGCGTACTCGCTGACCACAATCCGTGACATTATTTATATTCGTATAGATTTAATTATTTCATCTTGTTTTTAGACATTAGACATTAAATTTATTTTGGTAAAATGTTACCAAAAAATAAAAACCCAAAATTGTCTTAATTCAAAAATAACATTTATAAAAGACAATGTGAATGATCAGTGTAAAAGATAATATTCAAATTATAATGTTCATCTATAAAAATAATTGAAAAATCTATAAAGAACATCAATAATCAATCATATCTTATGTGACACATGTCGTATTTTAGTAATCACTTAAGAAATAGTCTGGTATTAATTTTGTAGACTTATTTTAATTATTTATTAATTTTTTTTTAGAATAGAAATGGAAAATTAAAATTACCTAAGAGACCACATACATCAACAAACCAAATTAAATAATAGCCCCCCAAACGCGAATCATCATTGATATCTGTCTTTGCCATAAGAGAGCGTTTGAAATATGTGGCAATCCTATATTAAAGCAGCTCCTATCAAATTAAAACCTTCACAGTTAGGAAGAGCTTGGTCGTTTATATTTACACAGTTGTTGAGGATAAGTGCGAAAGGGAAGTCGATAGAGGTCGACCTTTTTTTTGTGGACGGGAAATCCATCATGGACATCCAACACTTGCTGTTTAATCGTACGGGATAGAGCCGGAATCCTACCGTCTAAAACCCCTCTTGGCCTGCTATAAGGCAAAACTTGGATCGTCTATTCGACATGCGTCGGGATATCACCGGGCATAGTTGCTATCCACTACCCTCTATTCTGCTTCCATTTTTTCCGGCTGTTGTTCATCTCCTGTACTACGTTTTCTGGGTCGACGTAGGCGAACGAATCTCGAGTACCAACAACCGACGAGCATGTATGAAAGCACCGATAAAAGTATAAGAAGCAAAAGAAGTGAAAGAAGTGGTCTCTGTCTACCCCTACGGGAAAAAGGCGTGTATGTATGTTGAGGTTACATTTACCATTGTATGCATTGGTCGATAAAATTAACAGTAAATTGTTTCTTTTTACAAAAATATTAATTATTCGAGTCAAGGTTATAACTCCAATTAGTGTCATTCTTAATGCAAGTAAAACGATACCGTTTTGATTTTATCATCGTCATTACTGAAAACATCGACTTACTTAAGTATGTCGAACCTCACTGACTTATCATGCAGAGTAGAATCAGAGTTGGTTTATAATTCTCGGGTAAAATAATTATTATTAACTTACCTAAAGTCAATGGGCTGGTAAAGCCAAATACCCTTCATGGGTATTTTAAATGTAGCCAGTGCTTCTTTTGATTTATTATTTTATTTATTTATTTATTATTCTTGGCGATATCACTTTCCATTGGCCAACATCTCTACTGCCTTTAAAAAATTACCATTATCTCTATGATACAACTCCGTACTAGTTCCTCTGAATGCAAAATTTTGACTGGCTAAAAATTGTACTACAGCAATCATTCTTTCAATGATAGCGAATCATCACTTTTTCTCTCTATTGTAAACATTTTGTTGTTCCGCGTCAATAGTAGAATTTTTTCCATCCTCGTCTTTATTTCGCATCACGATCTTATAGAGTTAACGTGTTTTAGAGTATTTTCATGCTTATTGAGGTAATCCGAACAATGACGCCAATCAGAAAAGCCAGTACTTACAAGTTGTGTTGAACTATCTCTACTAAAGAATTTACATGCAAAACAAAAATACAATTTAGTTTTATCGAATAGAGCCACGCGCGATTTTTTTTTTCCCCGTTCACTAAAATTTTGTTATAATACGAACAGTTAAATTTTCTGCCACTCTCATCAATCGGAAATTTGAAATCTGCAACTTGTTTGGGACCGTGTTCTACCAATAAATCAATATATTTTCTTGTCAAAATGTTAGGCCAAGTACCTGGATCATCTAGTGCTACTTGAGCACAGCCCTCTTCCTCTTTGCTCTCATCTTCACATTTGGCTTCACTGGGAATGGGACTGCTTGATGATGATCTTGCAGCTTTATCACCTTCATCGAGTGTGAAATCTATTGATTTATTGTTTGTTTCACTAGTACTAGTGGATGTTGATGATTGAGAATAATCAAACTCCGCGATTTGATTCAAACCTTTTTTGTTCGGGCTCACTTTTATCCGGTTTTCCAAAATACTTTTTCAATGCTCCCGCTTGTTTTGAGATTTCTTCTATTATTCTTTTCTTCTCTTTTCTATAGAAGGCACCTGCCTCTCTTTTAGTCTTTCTGTTTTTGGACGAGGACGACATCTAAAGGTAAAAGGTAAGAAGAACGATGAGTATATCATGGCTCACAGATGCAGATAAAATAAATAGGAATTCTTCAGAAATTTTGAAATTCATCGAAATGACCTCTAAAAAGTACCTATCATTGTTAATACTTTTTTTTACTTAAAGTGTAAAGCAGGGTCCACACTATGCCGGGGTAGGCCGAGTGGGCTGACCCGGGCGGCCTAAGCCGCGTTGATGTAGACGCCCCGGGCGGCTTTGCCGGGTTAGAAAATGCCGGCCCGGGCCGTGCCGATCCCAACCCGCATAAAGTAGGTGCAGATCAAAGGAAGCCGAGCCGAGCCGAACAAAAATATAGAGTGGGGACGTGCCGAGCGGCACCGAGCGGCTTTAGTTACAATTAAACCTCCGACCGAACTAGACGAATTATTTTATTTTCGACTCAGTTTGTTTAAGTAGGGTGGAGTGGAATGACGAACTATAATGTAGGTAGAAATAACCCGGTTGGCTTCGTTTTCGCTGTGGACGTCGTGCCGGCCCGAAAGTACCCCCCCGGCTTAGCCCACCCGGGTCAACCCGCCCGGCCTACCGCGGCATAGTGTGGACCCTGCTTAAGAATATGGGTTATTCATAAGAAATCCCCATTCCTGTTGAAAAAGTTTGAACAAATTATTTAAAATAAATAATGATTCATGGTGCTCTTTCAAAATCTGGGTAAAAATTAAAATTTTCATAAACTCCCCCGGTTGGTAACCTATAATTTTGTAAGAAAATTATATTTTGTGCTAACGAATTTTGAAAGAATTAAAAATAAATTTTGAATTTTCAAACATTCTGTACTTATTTTCAAAACGACAAAATTAGTTTAAAAATATGCCCACTTTTTTTATCTAATTAAGAGCTTTGGTACTTACCACAGTTCTGATTTAAATATTTAAACGATACTCAACAGCAACAACTTGTCACTAATTTCCAATATTAACTTACACTTGCACTTGATTGTGTTTATGACCAGTCTTATTGTATGTTGATACAAAATTAAATGAACATTTTGAAATAAAAATGGTTTATATATAGTGGTGAAGTAGCAAAAAAAATTCCGATGCCGCATCCCTTTAACTTTGTCGAAACAATCCATTTCTTATCTATAAAGAAAACCGCTAAAATAAAGTTTCTTTTAACCATTGACCTGCGAGCCGCGTGCCGACTGTGATATATATAGTCTTTACAAAGTAAGTTGGCACGGCAAAAAAAAATTCAAAGGAGGCCGCAGCGTCGAAACCTTTGAAAAAACTCACTTATTTTAAGTGAATGATCTTAAACTTTATGCTTCTGGCGAGAGGGACTTAGATCAATCCCTCAGGGTGGTACAGGAGTATACACAGGCTATTGGAATGGAATTTGGGGTGGACAAATGTGCACTGGTTTATCTTAAGAGAGGACGATGCGAGGAATTCAACAAGGACGCGCAGCTAGTGAACGGAAGCATCCTACATCATTTGGATGCCGGAGAGACGTACACCTACCTGGATGTGGAGGAAAGCCACATCCAGGAAACACAAATGGTGAAAGAAGCTCTCCGCAACAAGTATAGGCAGCGACTCCGACAGATCTGGTCTTCGGAACTGTCGGGCCATAATAAAGTCGCTGCTACTAACATGTTTGCTGTTACGATCCTGCTTTACTCTTTTGGAGTAATGAAGTGGACTCTAGCTGAACTGCGCCAACTTGACGTTAGTACTCGCAAGATGATGCACCTAAATAGGAGTTTGCATCCAAATTCTTCCGTTCCACGGTTATATCTCCCAAGAAATCAGGGAGGCCGTGGACTTTTAAGTTTGGGAGTATCTCCATAACAGAATGGTTCCGGACGGAGCCTGCAAAGTCATCGGGAGTGTGGACCCCCTCCTGAAAATGGTCAAAAGCCATGAAGTTGCAGGAGTAGGAGCATTTCTCTTAAGGGCAGCACACCGAGCAGCTGATGAACTCTCTTTGATTTTCGATTCCGAGCGGAGAGGGCTCATGGGTATAGAGGTCCCTGATGTAAGATGCAGGGCCTGCCGTAGGGCGCCAGAAACGCTGATGCACCTGCTTTTAGCATGCACGGTGTATGCAGTTTCAACCTATATTCATAGACACAATGCGGCATTACGAGTGCTATACTATCATCTGAGGCACTTGTACGGTATTGATGAAGCTCCAGTGCTGCCCTATGCTCCGGGGGATATTGAGTCCGTTGTGTAGAATAAGAGGTGTCGAATTTTTTGGAACTTCTCATTCCCTACCCTCAGGCAGATACAAGCCAATAAGCCTGACGTAACCCTACTAGACCACCAAACTAAGACGATGTTCGTGATCGAATTTACGGCACCAGCCGAACCGAACATCGCCTTAAAAGAAGAGGAAAAACGGACAAAATATAGAGACCTTTTCTTCGAGCTCCGCAGACTTTATCCAGACCATTCTGTTAAACTAGTCATCCTGATAATAGGCTCCCTCGGTGGTACACGCCACATACTGCTCTCGGAACTCCAGAAAATACCAGCTTGCCGACAAAAGGCACACGTTTTAGCTGTGGCTATGCAGAAGGCCGTCATCCTTGGATCATTGTGTCTGCTCAGGGCAGACGATATCCGGTCCCAGTGATTACTTACCTCACGGCGTGAGGAGTGATTGGTGAATTCTGATAGGGCACTGTAAGATACCACCTTGGAAGGGTGAGTCTGAACCAACAAACAGACTGTAGGTTTTGCTGCGTGGAAGACGAAATTGCTGAACATATACTATGTTCATGCCCCTGCTTAATAAGAATAAAGTTTAACATATTTGGTTTTACCAACTTAAAAAGCCACAAAGACCTATTAAGGGTCGCAGTGGAGGGGCGACCTTACTACGCCCCACTCACATGATACCTAACCTAACATGATTTTAAAGTAACAAAAATGTATCATTATTTATCCATAGAAAAACACATGTTGTATTACCCTGTTAAAAATTTCCTAGACGAATTTGATCTTCTGATTTGGATTATATTACTTGTTTAAACATTTTTCAGCTGTACATAACAACTCCTAAAGTGTAATTTTTGTTTGTTAATATAAATAAATATCCTAATAGTAATAAAGTGTTTGTTTATATTAATAGTAATTTAATTGAATATTATGAAATTTTTTTATAACACCAGACCTGAAAATAAAACTGAACTTGAAATACCATCAAACCGTGCGCGAGAATGAATCAGCGGACTGTTAAACAAACTCCTGCTCTTATCAGGGCCACGGCCACACCGAAAACTATGACCAAAAATGGTAGTATGCTTAACAAGATATCGTTATCCACTACTTCTTTACTATTACTATATGGTGGTGGTGTCAGTCATTTAACCGAGAGCGGTATTTGGTAATACAAGGCATTGTTATTGACCAAGCCGAAGAGGATGCACTCAAATAAACCCAGTGCTGTACGGAAAGGTAATAAATGAAACAGTAAAACCACATGAAGCTAATCTTATTTGAAATAATACAAAAAAAAATTAAAAGCAGTTAAAGATAGTAACATTTTTTTCCAATAATTTTACACTTATTTGAAAACCACACTGTAAAAAAACAATTGTATCTGACAAAAATTATTTTCTATAGATTCTGTACACGCTTTAATATTCTCAAAGCACAAAGGTATATTTTTAATTGTCGAAAAAAAATTGTGTATTTATAAAAAATGCAACTTTTAATTTTTATTTTCAATCGAAAACCAGAAGTTACTATTTTTCGGATTAATTGCATTTAAATAGGTCGGTTTCTTCCGAATCCCGTCAACGGCACTCAGACAATGTCCATTGTGTCTTCCAGTGATAGTAATTAGCTTTCTTTCTCCAGAATAGGAGCAGGTCGCCGATCGACTCAGGCTCAAGAAAAACTGAGCATTGGGCATTGGCCAAGGATATGGAGGAAATGCCTATGGCCGGCTATGTACCCATGAACTTAGTCTCCGATCCAACTTTCGCCAGCTTATCAGCCTTCTTGTTGCATAAGTTATAAATAATAATAATAAAAAAAAACAGAAATAATATTCTTCTCGTATGTTGTTTTTGCATAAAAGAGTGTTAGTAGTGGTATTAAATTTAGACAAAACAATCATATTAATCACATTTTTAATTATTAAAATAACTCGTAAACATTTTATTTTTAACATATATTTTATTATTATTAACATTTCTATGTTTTACCATCATTATGATACGCAATCATACATATTCTCCATCATTCACATCTGGATCATCTTCAGCATTTGAATTTGGCTAACAAAATATACTTAAAATGGCACGGTTGTCTTAAATAAAAAATATTTAGTATTGGTATGTGTGACAGTTATAGATTTTGCATAAAATCGATTATTATCGATGCAACATTGTCTTCTTGCTTGTAAAGATTTTGAACTGTTGAAATTTTGCTAAAAAGCTTCTTGGCTCGTCTTTTGTGAAATATCAATTGAGCGGCAAATGAACGTTTTTTATTTTCTGATAAATTTGATTGTTTTATATTCGTAGTGAGTCCTTTACAAGTTATGCATGTGTCAACTTGTGACTGACCAAATCCAAGAGAAGTTTTCCTGTATTTTGTATTATGAATAAAATTTGTATTTTATATAAAAATCTGGATATTTCTTCCTGAACATCGAATGCATAGTTTTAACATGCAAGCGTGCATCAAGATATTCGATGTCCATCTGACATCTGGCACTGCATGCAAGAACCAACTTGTAGTAACTTATGCGGTTTTTGAAATGACCGATTCACTTAAAATCAACAGTAAGTTATAGCTCTGTATTTCAATTATTGTGGCAGTTGATTTTCTATAAAGAAAATCAGAGAAAGTGCAATTTTAAATATTTTACTATTGTATTCGTCGTATTCTTCATCGTCATTGGAGTCACTAGAAAAGAATTTAGCGGTTTTTATATACAATGCTTTCATTTCAAAACCAGCCAGTCCAAATAATTTTTGATTTTGCGTACCTAAATGTAAGAAAAACAAAAAACATATAAACAATAATTTATACTTATTGATATATTGATTTTGATAATAACTACAAATATTGTAAAACCATATCAAAAACGACCAACGCCCTGAATACATGTCACTTTTTTTGACATTTTTTATCATTTTGTTTCTTTGTTTAAAAAATATTAATAGTATATTTATTTAGTTATTCGTGACGTTAAATTAGCCATTATTCGTAGCTATAGCATCTTGAATTATTTTAAAATGGTGTATCCTCTGCAAGAACGAATAGAAATAATATTTATTTACGGTCATCGAAACAAGTGCGCTCGAGGAACAGCTCAAATTTTTAAGGGAAGACATCCTGATAGAAATATAGGCCACCAGACCATCATAGAGTTAATACAGAAATTTGGAGAAACTGGATCCGTATGTATTAAAAAAAATAATAATCCCAAAGTTCACGACGAAGCTGTACAAATTGAAGTACTCAGTCATTATGCTATAGATCCTACCTATTCCATTCCAAAAGTTTCAAAACTTACAAATATTTCCAAGACATTGGATTGGCAGAAGGAGTTTTATACGTAGAATGGCCAGCAAGATCTCCAGATCTAACACCACTTAATTTTTTTCTGTGAGGCTATTTAAAAACATTACTTTACAAAACTCATCCCGAAGACATTAAAGAACTAAAGCTTAGAAAAATGTAGACGAATTACTAGCGAAACAAGAAGAATTTATACAATTTACTATTTTTTTTGTGCTAGCAGATAATAATAAATCTTTATACGCTATTTTTTGCCCACTTTCTGTAAAAAAATATATCGCCGGTAGTGATTCCAGTTTACTACTTGCACTGGGATCAAATAAGAAGTATAAATAACACTTTGAAACCCCAAGATAGGAATATTGTAGATTTGTAGCGGATTTTTCTTTTCTATTGATTTATTTAAATATTTTCCTCCGATGAACTGTCTAGTACAACAATCTTTTCTTCAGCTGTACCAATAGACCAAAGCTTAAAAACAGAACACACTTTATTCTGATATACTTAGTAAATATTAGTTAATGTTTTGCGAAGAGCATAAAAATACTGTTAATGCATAAATGGGCATGAATGATATCGTGTTATGAGATGATTTTTTTTTGTTGTATCCCGTAATATCCTAAATACGTACGCCACAGTAAATCGTATTTGGTCAAATTCTTGTGCTGTTCGCAGTCGGTTAAGGCATTTTTTTTACCTTAACTGTGTAATATATGGTTTACATGTTTGGTTGTACAAGAGATCGGCGTACCATAAATAGAAAATCCAATCTAGATCCAATTTTTACTAAAAATGTACACATGTAGCCAAGTAAGATCTTTAAATAAGCAGAATTTATCTTAAAAATAGCCAAATGGTGAAAGTCATTCCAATAATAATTACACCAAGGATGCAGCTGTTTACTAGGACTGTGTGTAATTAGGAACATTTAAACTATTTATTTTTATATAAACGACTATCCTTACTACGTTTCTGTAACAAAAGGTAGTCATAGTGGGTATTATGTATCGTAAAATGTATACAACTAGAAATACGAAAAAAAAATTATATTTTTGTACTGATTTTAAAAAAATAATTATTAAACTGTTTTGTAAGTCCTTAACAAACTTGCTAGTCGTGAAATGTAGAATAGCAAGTTTATTAAGTACCACTAAAATATAAATTTCAGCATCTTGATGGTTCCCATTTAGTGAAGGTAAAGATGAATTATTATTATTGTTTGGGACCACTTACAGTTAAATCGGTCGGAGTACCATGAAACGTCAACAAAATACGACATTAACCGAATAAGGGTGAGGCCTCATTAGTGCGTTGCGTTGCGTCGTCACAACGGATCAACGCATTGTATGCCACACCTGCGTTGCGACGACGTCGCAGAGGGTAATGCACGCCATCGTTAGAACCGTTATTCCTATCACTACTGTTCGTAGTCACACCGCAGCTCCGACATCGCAGTGTATCACCCACCCCCCACTTCGTCTCTCATCCGTCGATACACCGTCGCGTGCGACGAAGCAACTCATAATGTGGCATATCCTGAGCATGTCACTTAAAATATATGTAAAACAACGCAGCGTTGACGCTGCGACGCAACGCAACGCACTAGTGAGGCCTCAGCCTAACCCTGCTTGACAATAAACAAAGTTAGAGCGTATATTCTTGAGCGAGAATATATAATCATGTTGAAGAAGTAAAGGTATAGTGAGGTTGTAACCAATTCGGTTTAATAAAACATCTTTACATATCACTGCACTTTACAACCGTTAAATATCACTTTTCTGGTATAATCTGACAACATTTAATTGGACCGCCTGAGTCAAAGCAATAAAATAACTCTTTTAACTTATTACCATACACTTAGCTGGTCCGTATCTGCTGTTAAAAAATTTAAGTAAATTTAGCTGTACATAATGCTCTAAAAATCAAATGAATAAAAGTGAAGCAAGTGGAAAGTAATAGTTTTTGAAAGAGAAGAAAGCATGGAAAACTGCGGGGTGCTTATTGAAGAAGACAGAGTGAAACAAGTGAAAATGTTTGTATACTTAGGTTCAAAGTTTACGAGAGACGGAAAGTATGACTGTGATATTAAGCGGAGGGTGTTGGCTGGGACACAAATGAATGGAGCCCTGTATAGCTTTATGAGCAGACAGAATGTGTCAAAGGAGTGTGCATAGAGGAGTGCTGGTCACCACACTTATGTATGGTAGTGAATGTTGGGTTTGACAGAAAAAAAATGAAAGTAAGATCAATGCTGCGGAGATGACTAATCTGACTGAAGTGACTGATGATTAAAGTGAGGAATAGTGTGATAAAGGAACGCTGTGGTGTGAAAGAAGATGTAGTAACAAATATAGATAAAAAAATGCTTAGATGGTTCAGACTCGTTGAGAGCATGGATGAGGGAAGATTGACGAAAGGGATTTATAAGGCAAGTGTGAATGGTAGAGGTCGAGACCTAGGCGAACGTATCTTGATAAGATCAAAATTGTTTTGAAGAAATGCCACGTCAAGAGTACCTGCCAGCAACAGACGAGCATGTATAAAAGCGCTGATGATTTATTTAAGTATAGTATTTTCAATCTCATTTGAAAAATTATATAAACATCTCATTAAAAGCCATAAAATCTTTAAAAGAAACCGACCAGTGGCGTATCAATTTCAAATAAATGTTGTCCAACTATAGTACCAAATTGTTTTCAAATTTTTACGTGTAAAAAATGTTCCTTTTATTATAAAAAATGAGAAAGAAAAAATTGAAGGTAAAATTTATTTTGTGATACCGTCCTCAATAGAGGTGGCTGAAGACTACAATAGACAAAGAAATTTTGTAACGTGCCTATTTTTTCCCTTCTACAGTTCCATTATAATTGTGTCTCTGATAGTTTTGTATTCCTCAGGTACTCGTAAATAGTGTCGCGTGCCGTATTTTGTTGTAACTTAAATATATCATTCGTTGTAAATAGTGTTGCATACCTTATTGTGATAGGATTCAATTGTTAATGGCTGTGGCATTTTTGTTAATCGCTGGAGATTGAGTGGGGGTTTTCGTTATTAGATTTTGCTTTAGTTTTTGGCCTCGATTGTTGTGTGTTGTCGGTTATATTATTGTTTGGTTTGCATTTCTGTGTGGATGGGGCTGGCTATCAACACGGACGAGCGCGATTCTTGGTGTGGAGCATGGACTTGCGAATATTGTTGGTTGACGTCGGTTCCGTGTCATTTTTCTTGATATCCGGCCTGGGAAGTGTGTCAGTCGTTTGGTGGCAGTCTTGGGAGTGGTGTGGTGAGAATTTTTAGGACGGTATGATATTAACACGTGTGCAAAACCTCTACGGTTTATCTTTCATATCTGGCTGTATTTGGGCCATCTTAATTGGATTTTGAAGAAAAAACCATTTAATTTTTA